>CM076737.1:8669555-9021326 GCA_038501795.1 Pseudopleuronectes americanus
CTTAAAGTGAAATGGATCGAACTCATGTATTCCAATTTAATTAGTTTCTAACACAAGAATGACGGTGACAGAAATTCCTCACACACTTTAAATGTATACATCTAAGGTTTAAAGTGACAAATGAACTTAGTGTGATGCAGAAGAGTTGGTTTGAGTGAGGAAAACCAAACCAATAATAAGTCCACCATGACAGTAATTATGGTTTTTCTTGCACATACGTTTATTTCCTTCTTCTATTTGCATCCTCACAAACTTTAAATTGAGATTTTAAAGGTTGAAAGTGACAAATAAAGTTTGTCTGGTGAAGATAGGTTGGTTAAAGTGAGAGAAACCAAACCAAAAAGGGTCAATTGTTATTTACTTTTCATTAAAAAAGATTTCCCACCTCTTATTAGTCGTCATGACACACTTTAAATTGGGATCTTCGAGGTTTAAAGTGACACATAAACTTTGAGGAAGAGGAGTTGTATAGTGAGGGAAATCAAAAAGTTATTTCTTTATTATTGGTCATTAAAGTTAATTTTCCTTCTGCTATTTGCTTCCTCACACATTTTAAATCGAGGGGTTTATAGATTGAAGGTGAAACTTTGTGTCACTAAACAAAGTGAGCTTAGTGCAGAGCTCTGCCCTTCACATGACACAGTTAGAGATTAATACATCTTTCACCAATTATTTACTTCACTGCAGACAAGTGAAATATGTTTGGGCTGATCGTATACACACTCGTTCACACACACTTGTTCACACACACACTCGTTCACACACACTCGTGCATCCTGGAACAGTTTTATATGGAAAGTCCAGTGATCAGCTCTGCTCTAAATAACTGGGTCAGAGGAATCCAGTGAGGGCAATGCAGCTCTGCTAGTTTCTCTCGGCTGGTCTATTTTCTTGTAACACACACACACACACAGGCACAAATGCAACAACAGCCAGTCATCTGACTCAGGACAAGGCTTTGTGTGTGTGCCCTGTGTTTGTGTTTGTGTTTGTGTGTCTGTGTTGTTGGCCTTACATAACCCTTATTAAACACAACATATTTTGTAATTCACGAGGGACTGGATGATTAATGGTGTGCTTGGACTGGCTCAGTTGTTGCTGGGAGCTTCCTCTGTGCTGTAGCACCGGAGTCTTCCTCACCCACACAACAGCACTAATGACCACAGGAAACATTATTGAAAGGGCTCCAGACGTTTACAGGCATCAGCACAAGGAGGCTGATGAGCAGAAGCTGAACAAACCCTCAATTACTCAACACCAAAATATGACTTTCTGAATTTCGAATTTAGATCAATATTCAAATAATGATGCAATCAAAAGAAACAAAGATTACCGTGTTAAAGAAAGTGAAAATAAAATCCCTGGATCTCCCCCTGATCTGGTTCTTCCCTTACCCATACAGCTCATCCTTCAGCCAGGTTTCATGGCTAATCTGTTTTGTCGTTTTTGTGTAATTCTGCCGATTAACAGTCAAACAATCTCAGGCAAAAATGGAAAATTTCTCAAAAGTCTGACATAATTATCTTGTTAATTCAACTCTATTTGGTTTTCTTTGTCTGATATGATACTAAATTGTTCTGTGCACAAAAACATTAACGGTGGAAACAATCAGGATGTTAATATATGACCAAAATGAGCTTTTGGAAGTATTAATTGGCCCCTTTATGGCCCCTGATTTACGAAAATTAATCTGCAACTTGACTTCGAGAGAGTATTTTTCTCTCCTGTCACATATTATCTTGAACAGGAAGTAGGGTTTAGAAGAAATAAAACGCTCCACGGCTGCTCCGTTCACTCAACGTGCTGAATAACGATGATGAAGCAGTTTCTCTGGTTCTTTTCTCTACTCGTGACAATGTTGTGTCCCCCCCCCCACCCGGCCCAAAAGAGGCAGAGGCAGATTTGCGAGGATTAAGAGGGAAACCCCGATGGCTTTGACGGGGGATCGGACCGGACTGACCTGGACTCAGTGACCTCAGATAACAGGCCCCTGCACCCTCAGAGGCACTCATTCTGTTCACTCCTCGTTGTTTGCATCTCATCCTGTGACCTGCGCTTTTGCTGCATGTTTCCAGTGCTTCTCGCCATGTGTGCAAAGTGACGACGCCGTCTCGCAGCTTAATTTTTTATCTGCCGGCCTCGGGAATGTTCCCAGATTGGAACGCAGGAGTTTGCAGATGTCTGAGATGCCTGGGACAGAGGTCGCAGTGGCGGCGACGTTCTGTGGCGTCTCCGCGGCGATCGCGAGTCGCCGTGTCGGCAGAACGAGAACAAACAGTGATTCTGTGAACTTGACAAAACACATCCAAGAAATTCATGCTGTCGAAATATGAGAGCATAAAGAAAATAAGGTTAAATGCTGATGCGTGGGTTTGGTGCAGGCCGGCTGTTCCATTTGTTCGGAGGCGGGGAGGCGGGAATGTGAGAGAAGAAGCTGTGTGTGTGTGTGTTTGTTTGTGTGTGTAGCCAGAGAAACAGGAAGTGGCAGCCAGTGACATCTGGAGAAACATGTAGGGAGAGGCCTTAAGGTGTGTGAGTGTGTGAGTGAGTGGGTGGGTATGTGTGTGCACATGTGGGTCTCTAAATCTAAATGTTAACTTTCCCCCTGTTGTAAGCACTTTTCATTTACGCTTGTGTATGATGCATTTGCGCTGATCAAACAGAACTGAAGAGGTCAGTAAAAAGAGTGTTATTTTTAAATTGTGGTTTGGTTTTGTGTGTCTGGACAGATTATGGTGTGTGTTAGTAGGTTTCAACATGCAGAACAGAGGTGATCTTAACTTTAAAGCTGCTTTAGCCGTTACTCTCTTATTGATAATGGATCAGATGACGAAGTGTGATTTGGAAAGCGAGGTCCCTCATGTCGATAAATCCAAGATGGAAATCATCACCTCACTCTGCAGTTCTGTAACCGCAACAAACAGCAGGCTATGGTTCAGGAGGTGGAGCGGGTCGCCCATTACACAGAAGGTCGGTGGTTCGATCACCAGCTCCTCAAGTCTGTGTGCCAAAGTGTCCTCGGACAAGACACTGAACCCTAAATTGCCCCTATTGGCCCACGTATGAATTACATGTGAAAGGGAAAGTCACACATCATTCATATGAGATTAGAAAAGCTTTGTGTTTGGTAGATGTGCAAATAAGCCAATATTTGTTCACATGTTTAAAATAGATCTGAATAAAGTAGGTTTAAGATGTTCTCTGGGAAACAAGGATCTTAAAACACGACTGTAATCTTAACTCCATATTCCTCTAATGGAATTTGTTTCCATCCAAATGATGGTGGTGCAAGACGATATCAGTGAGAGTCTGGACGAGCTTCAGGCCCTGAGAATTATACGATCAGTGTTTCTGCTGCTGCCGTTTGAGGGTTAAACCGAAAGGGAAGAATTCACCCTGTGTCGGTTTGAAGGGGAGAATTAGTGTCACATGGCTGTATTATATTGTTGGTCCAAAAATATGCTTGACTTTATCTTCACGTAATAAAAAGGCCATAACTCTTGAAAATCTTTTACATAAACAGCACTGAAGAAGATGAATCAAGAAAATACAATTGAAATATCCAGAAAACTAAATCAGTTGTTTTTGCTTTTTAGGTTTAATAGAATTCATATTTAAAATCTCCAGTATCTCATGTTTTCAGATATCTGTATTTCCCCCCAAAGAGCTGAACAGTGTCTTCTCGCTCCTCTCCACCATCTTCCCCCTCATCTCTCTCGACTCTCTCGTGTCTGTCCAAACAGCTCACGGCCATATTTGCTTTTGGAAGCTGCGGCGGCTTCTCGGGGAAGAACATCATCTCCCTGTTCTGCGGTGACGGCAGCAACGAGACGCTCACGGCCAACTTCCACTACCCGTTCAGGTGAGAATCCTCTCAACGTTGCTCAGATGAGAAAACTCTACTGTAAAAACACATATTAACCCACCTCCATCTTGTGTTGCGGTCAGGTTGAGCCAGTTCCCGCTCGTAGAGGGAAACAGCACCATTTGCAACCGCTCAGTCACGACCACACACTTAGTCGGAGACTCCGCGTCCTCTGCAGAGTTCTTCGTGGGCATCGGCACCGTCTGTTTCCTGTACAGCATGGTGGCCCTGCTGGTTTATTTAGGCTACATGCACGTCTACAAGGACTCTGACTTTGGACCCATTTTTGTGAGTATTGATCTTATCGTCTTTGTTCTAAAGGATCTGCAGGGCTCCCTAACTGAG
The DNA here is from genome assembly GCA_038501795.1 of Pseudopleuronectes americanus. Lineage (NCBI taxonomy): Eukaryota > Metazoa > Chordata > Actinopteri > Pleuronectiformes > Pleuronectidae > Pseudopleuronectes > Pseudopleuronectes americanus. Next base: position 8,673,766 of record CM076737.1, read on the forward strand.
CTCTCCATCCTGTCCGTTTCCAGGACTTTGTTGTCACGGCGATCCTGGTCTTCCTGTGGCTGGTGTGTTCCTCTGCCTGGGCGAAGGGCCTGCAGAACGTGAAGGACGCCACGGGCACGGACGGGATCAGTGCCACGCTGGCGCTCTGCAAGGGCAGCAACGTCACCTGCGAGGTCACGGACTTCGCCAACCTGCGAACCCTCAACATCTCTGTGGTGAGACAGATAAACAGAGAGGGATATACTGTGCAGACCTTGTACACACCACAAAACCGAAATAACACAGTAGAGGATGAAAAAATTCAAAACCATCATATGTCTCCTTTAAGTTTTTTTGTTACACATACGCCAAACTCTGTCCGAAATGTGGAAATCCATCAATTTCATGCAGAAAAGTCTGTTCACACATCAGCTGTATAAATCCTCTGGAGGGAGCTGTGTGACAAACGGACCTAAATCGATGTCACGCTATGAACTCCACTGTCATTCATCTCTATTGAAACGCATCTGAATGATGAATTCATTAGTGTCAGCAATTTTCAAGCTCCTTGCTTCGCTCTGATCTATGAATCCAAACATTTGGCCAGCGGACAAGTTATTCCTACTAAATAAATAAATAAATACCAGGCTCTGGACCTCCGCGCCTTTTGATGTAATACGACACTAACAGGCAGCGAGCAGCCTGACTCACAGTCATGCGACACTGAGCGAAAGCACTTTCATTTTCTTCATGCACTTTTGGCGTGAACTGCAAAATCCTTTCTGTATCACAAGTCAAAAGCAAATTTATTGGACTGAAGTTCGATGGAGGCTAATGCCACCAAAGCACATGTCTAAATACAGATCGTCAAAAAGCTTCTCACATATTTCTTGTGTTTCCTTTGTGTCTTTATTCTTCCAGGTGTTCGGTTACCTCAACATGTTCGTGTGGGCAGGAAACGCCTGGTTCGTGTACAAGGAGACTCGCTGGCACTCTCAGAAGTTCTCCTCCCAGTCCGGACCAGGAAGGCAACAGGTCCCTGCTCCCATCTAATGCACAGTACACGTACAGCGCAAACGACACACAAATACTAACACTCAAAGACACAATAATTGACACGCACGCACACACCAGTCAAGCACATTCGAATATACATGTGCTATACACGTATGGATAAATGTGCACGCAGACATAAATACACTTACACACATGCATAACATTTTCTGTGAATGTGATATAGACAGACAAAAGATTTGGTAGGTAAAGGTGCTACATGTCAGTATTGTAGTTTAAAACATTAAGAAAATAAACAAAAAAATGATCAACTCATTTTAAAGAAATAATAGTTTTGATGTTATGTTGATCATATGTGACTCGCATGCCAAGAAAACAATAACAATGGTCCATATTCCCGTAGACCATCATCATAAGCAATTAGTAAACACAGACATACATAGGATCCATATTTTAATATAGCACCACCTTGACGGCTAGAAACCACATTCTGCCGTGAGGTAAATAAATTATAAGATATTGAAGTTATTGGCAAATCAAGGAAGGAAGTTTGGTGCTGGACTTTTCTTCTAGTCTGTTTAGTGAATAGCTATACAGCGATAGTAAACACTTACATACAGCAGCTTTAATGTCTTCACATGTGCCTTTATTTTGACGTTTAGAAATACCAATGCAAATAGGGAGAAACGTGCCTTGTTCCAACTATTCCGGTTTCTCATGCTTTAGGAAGCGACACGTGCTCAGACGATGATCTATAGCATTGTTGTTGCTCGTCTTTATGAAGTGAGGGTTTCTTACTTCTCTGGTTATTATACTTGACTACATGCTGTTTAATGTAAGGTACTTTAAACTCTAATGTCATCGCCACAATAAGGACAATGTGAAGAAGGTTTTCAGGGTAACACAGAGGCTGGTAATATTCTAATTGTTTTTTTACCATTCAACCATTTCAGATCATTGAAATTCAAAAAAATTCCATAAATTAAAGGCTGTGAAATTTAGTCATACACTTGCCTCAGTGTTAAATCCTGTTGTTTTGCACTTGTTGTATATTTTTAGATACCAAAGCACTTGTGTATGCAGAGAGTGACTCACTCATGTTCCTTCATTCTTTGCTTTTTTCATTCATTGGAGTCCTGTTTGCCACAGCGGTGGTTATCAGGCATGGAAAGACTCAACTAGGATTATTCATTTACAAAAGTAATGTACAGATGTTGTCTAGTACATTGATCTGGTGAATGTATAAAAGCTTTTATTCTGAAATGCTTTTCCTCTGTAAGGTAAATCAATACTTTCAAGCAGACTTGTTATATTTTAAGCTTTAAGATGCATGAATTGTCCTCCAGTCCAAATATGATGGAGGTTATTTGAACATTTAGTGTTTTTCTTTTCTTTGCACTCGAATGGTGTTTCAATTCTTTTATATCGTCCTTCGAAAGCACAGGTGTTATGTCATATGGAAAACTTGACTGAGAGTTATTTAGTCACTGTGTATATGTGCAAAGTTAGACAATTTAAAAATCCTGTGATGGCTTTGTTGTATTAAGTGTGCACCTCGATGTTGGTTGCCACAATGTCGTGACTTCCTCCTGCTTTTTTAATGTAATTTCATCTGTCTCTTCTTTTCTTTTTTCCAAAGAAACATTTTCTTTTTGTGTTGATGTTAAATCGATCGCGTCTTTTTTTTTGATTGTCTAGTTTCTTTAAATCTGTCAGGAGACACAAACAATGAGCTTGTATTTCCGTTTTTTACACCATTATTTTTCCTACTCAGTGTACGTAGATGGTTAGAATGAGTCGTTTTTATTTTTTATCTGTTTCCTGTGTAGTGAAACTGTTCGTTGGACGGTGATTCTGTGAAGGACAAACGTAAATGTAACAGTGTGTAACTGTGTGTGTGTGTGTGTGTGTGTGTGTGGTGTACTGGTTATGCTGCTGCACTCTTGTAATCATCACTCAACACGCTCTTAGCTTTGTCGATGATTCCAATGAATTTAAAGGGGACCTCTTGTGCTCGTCATGCTCTCAAACTGTGAACACCGGGAGTCTTTAACTTGGTTGTACCCAGTAGAGTGTTTTGATTTTCCGACAGCACCAAAAAAAAACGAACCATAACTCTCATTACAAACTTTGCCCGCTCCCCCTCCCTCCCCTCGGCCCAGCCCGTGTTTACTATGGGAGAGAAGAGCCCCCTCTGCTGCGGACTGGGGGATCTGGAGCCCTGCACTTTGTTTACAATCACAAAACCAGTGCAACCCACTAGAGGACTGGGAAAGACTGAGAAAGCATAACAGGTCTCCTTTAAACTGCCTTATCCAAGAGAGACACATACACTCTGTGACATGACCCATTTCAATGTACATCTGTTTTTTTCAATAAAAAAGTATGATTGTTTCATAAATCCCTGTAGTGGTCCTCTTATTCATCTGCAAATCTTTGTGTCTGTGGTTGTACATGTGTCTGTAAGAAGGTCAAGATGATTTCTAGATTTCATATACATTTAAACACAATATATTTAAACCACAATTATCTCTAAAGCTAAAGTTATACTCTCTGTCTGTCTGTGTGACAGCTTCAGCTACAGAGGTTCAGTTGACATGATTCACTCTGGTTATTTGGTTTGAAACATGTGAAGGTTCGAATCATCCGTGACCCGTAAACATCGTTTTGACCACGAAGAGAGAGAAACATTGTGCTCAGTGTTTCCCTCGTTCCCTCTCTCTGACTTGTCCTGTGAAATCAGTGATCGCACTGTGATGGACACAAACGCAACATTGTGGTCGAGTTATTCTCTGTGTGTGTGTATGTGTATGTGTGTGTGTATTTGTGAAATGGGGGAAGGACAAAAGTATTTAACGTGTGCTGGTGTCTGTATGAGAAACTTCAGGAGAAAACTATCTGTCACAAAGTGTGTCTGCATGAGAGAGATCACATTTAATCCCACTTAACCCTTCATCAGTTTATTTCAAGTTACATAATAATTAATATAGAGTTCAAATGTTGTCTTCCTTGACTTGCACTCATCTACATTCAGGGACATCTCTAAGAACTTTACGTGAATAAAATCGGAGACGTATCTTTCTTAGCTTTTAGCTGAGTCTCCTGTGTGCTTCGTTCATTTTGAAGCTGAGATAAAGACGTGAACATCAAAACTGTATCATAGAACTACTGTGTTGAAAGTTAAGTTGGACTGAAGTGATGATTTAACATGACGTGTCTCGAAACAGGGAATTTGCACCATGAGACGCAGGTTCTTTATTCAGCCACAAGAGGTCAATGTAGTGCCATTGGCTCGATCCACTGGGAGATGCCAAATATTAATTGACAACTTACTGTTCAAGAAACAGGCTGACAGGGAGAATTCATGCGGATTTAATGGTTTTCAAAGATTCCGTTACTTTGGTCACCATATAGCTTCATATTGTGGGGCGGCTGTGACTGTGGGGCAAAGCAGCAGTCCTCCAATCAGATGGTCTGCATCACAGAGAGCCACCATCTGAGGTAACATAAAAGCAGCCATCCAGCTCTGAATCTCATAGTCAGGTGGGTATTAGGATGGAGCATTTCCCTCTCAGACTCAAGGCTCAAGTATTATCAGCATATGATTTAACTGAGAAGAGGTTTTATAATAATTATCATCAGTGCCTTTTAGAAACGTCAACACACATCCATACAATTTTAACCTTCAAAGACAATATTTATCGAGAGATGCCCTCTGTATTTTATAAAGTGCAGGATTCATTTAATTTAATTTCTTTCTTTTTTAATCTATTTGTATTTATTTATTTTTAATAAAAAATTTAAATAACAGAAAATAAAGCCAAAGTAAATTTTAACCAAATTTTGGAAAGAATTTGAGCATGTTGAAGCCCCCAAATAGACAATTCATTTGCCTGAAAAATAATAATAATAATCCTTACAACTTCCATAGGGCCTAACTGTCTGTCAGTGTCTGTCAGTGCCTGTCAGTGCCTGTCAGTGCTCGGGCCCTAAACACATATCCTCTTGCAATAAAGTGAACTTTCCCTCTGAGGCTCAACAACCCCTCAACTCTCCGAGCGGGGCCGAACCGAACCGAAGTTCACCGAGAACGACGTCAGCTTGTCTCGTTCTTTCGTTTTTCGCGTGCGGGAGAGAGAGAGAGAGAGAGAGAGAGAGAGAGAGAGAGAGGGAGGGAGAGAGAGAGAGAGAGAGAGGACGGCTCCGAGCGAAGCAACAAGAAGGAAGAAGAGCAATGGCGACACTGGATCGCCCGACACCGAGTCCGGACAGCTTCCTGTGCGAGCCCTGGTCCTCGTTCGTCGGTGCGGCTGCTTCACGTGTCGTTGTCAGTAAGTTCGCCGCCACCTTTGCTGTTGTTGTTGTTGTTGTTGTTGTTGTGGCGGACAAAGTGTCGGGGAAGTGCGTGGACCGACAACTGTCTGTGATTGAGTTGAGTGGAGCTGCTCCTCCTCCGCCTACAGACGCACGGGCATGCAGCGTCAAAGTAACTGTCACAAATATCACCGACTGTTCCCGGTTAACGGGCTGCAGCCGCCGCAGCACAGACTCGGCTGACACCACCGACTGCACCGACACCGTCCGCGGCCACGTTCGCCTCCACCGTGCCCTGCTGCAAGTTAGTTAGCCCTGACAGCTCCACTGGATCCAGCCACACGCACGCACACAGGCAGAGGCTAGCAGAGCTAATGCTAAGCGTGTAGCCAGCCCCCCCTCCCCCTTAAGACCCAGCATGGCTCCACGCGTGGCCCCCAAAGTTTGTTGTTGTTGTTGTTGTTGTTGTTGTTGTTGTTGTTGTGGCCGCTGGTCGGTGTTTGTAAAGCGGATGTTGTTCTTTCCCTCGCGCGCAGACTCGAGCCCGGACGACAGAGACGAAGAGCCCCCCCACCTCAGAGAAGCTGCTCCTCTCCGCCAACAAGGTGAGGAGGTTGCACTGGGACACAACTGGCGGGTCCAGGGTGACAGGGGGGTGCTGATGGTGCTAATGGTGCTGCTGGTTGTTTTGGTTCACGTGCAGGGTATTTGTACTGGTTCTGAGCATCTCCCTTGTAGCAGCATGCATCTTGTACTAAAATCAAACTTAATCTTTCATTCTTCAAAAATTGTCAGTGAAGAAAACTGTAAAAATTTACAATTATTTCCCATTTCGAATGGGAAATGTATTTTAGTTCAGTTGAGGAAATCTGCCTCATAAAGTTGCACATAAAATAAAATATAATCTCTCACACATTGGCCTGTAATACTTGCATTCACATACTGTATATATCTGCTGACAATGACAACATATCTGGACTGTAACATATTGCACAGCCTTTTAATTTGACTTCACACCAAAGAGGTGACATGTTGCACATCCCTTATGGTCAGCGTTGTTATTTCTGTTAACTTTAAAGACTGATTTAAAGTTTGAAAACTTGTTAAGTCTAAAAGTTGATTGTTGCTCCCCACACAGTAGATAGCGCGTGTACATGTGAGATATTACTATTGATTAAGATTATTTTGGCCACAATGATTGATATTGTTTTATCGCCCAGCCCTATTTCAGAATCAACCAACAATCCACAAAAAAAATTCAGTAATAGTGTCACATATTTTTTGCATTTTTTACTTTCACTTTCCAATTTAAATCTGACAGATCATTTACGGTCAAAACTGTTTCCTGTCTTCCAGCATTTGGCACGCATGCTCAGGTAAAGGTGGCAGTTTCCTAAACACGACAGATCCATGAGTTACTTGAATTACTTTCAAGAGGGAAAATGTAAAAAAGAAGAAAAAAAAACCCTTTCTCACAATGGTTTAGAAAGTTACTGAATGTTCCCCTTTGTCCAGATCTGCGCCAAAATTGTATTGGTTGTTTCTTGGCCCTTCCAACAAGTTTTGTGGAAATCAGTTCAGTAGTTTTTTGCGTACTCCTGCTGAAAAATGAACAAACCCAACAACACAGATGTAATAAGAAAGGCTTTAATGCAACAGCTGTGAGGTATGACTAAAAACCACAACTTCATTGGGTTGAAGTGTTGTCTCGGCATATTGATTTATCTTCAGTTGTGTGTTTGTTTAAACAAAAACAGCCTCTCATTCAAACAGTCAGGCATTTAGACTGCTGTGTTTATGAAGCCGAGCGCTGAGTCGACTACATGTTCCCTGCTTCTTTTAACTTCCAAGTTAGAAGTGGTATATCCCAGAGGGGATCTGTGATGTCAGAGTTATTATATTTATATAAGTGGTTCATTCTCAGTACACTAGGGAACTAGACGGGTTTGTGTTGGAGGATATGTTGGTACATGAGCGTTAGCTTGGTATCCAGCTCGTCACACGTTTGAATCATTATGTGTCGTAGCTGCACTCAGGGTTGTTGTTCTTAAATATTGTTTGTAATGCATGGAAGTGTGTGTGTGTGGAGGTGCAGCACAGTGAGTGGGTGCTTAAACCCTCAACCAAAGCCGCCTCCCCTCGGGGCGAGAGCCCGAGGAGTTCCTCCACAACTCAGCGCGTATAAATACCCACAGGAGCACGCGCTGCACGCTAACACGCTTGAGTCATCCCCGAAAGTTAGAGCGAGCGTGCTCCAGCCCTCGTAGGCCCACACACACAAACACACAAATACACACACACGCGCATAGAGAGTTGGGGAAACTCTTCTCACTCTCACTTGTCCGATTCCAGCCCTCACTCCCCTAACCCCCACACACACACACAGACACACACCCACTTGCATGCCTCGTCTTCCTCTCCTACAGCAGAACTGGAGCAGCATTTCCAGAATTGCTGAAGCCGGTAACGTGACACTCAGGCCTGCTGAGAGTGATATGCACACAAACACCCTCACACATACACACACACCTCACAAACACACACACAGCCTGATAAACCCACAGGTAAACACTTCTCAAAAGCTTTAAACGTTACATTATCTGAAGGTAGCACAAACTAGTGGGATTCACTACCACGTGTTTTACTCTCTTGTCGCCTCAGTGCGGGTTGTGTGGTGCACAACCCGCACTGAGTCGGTATCTGTGTCTCTTGTGTGTCTCACTCTCACATACGTACGCACTCAGCAGAGATGATGACAACCGACAGCAACTTAGCCCGACTTGAGTGACAGCGGCTGTCATCATACCACTCGAAATAGGCAGTGCTGCTATTTGCTTGTTAAGTCCTCAGGGCGATAACTGAAAGGCTCCTGATATGTTAGGGATTATGGTGTTGATTCAGGGATTATCTGCATGTATATATTTTGTATATGTATTATTTAAAACAGACAATTGACACAACAGCGTGGATACATATGCCGGGAGGAGGAATGCAATGATCTGCTGGATGCATCACTAGGGAACGGCCACCCAGTGCACAGTGCTGTTAGCAGCTCCTGTTGCTGTTCACTCCCATGAGGATTGGAAACATCTCCTGTTATCCAGCAGACTGCTGCAAATTAGTCATTTAGTTAATTGGGGGCCGCTGTCCACATTCAAATGGCTGGAGCTAAAATTAGCCACATTACCATGTCAACCATCAAATTCAGAAAATCTGTATTGTCAGAATCGTGAATATTTAGTGCAGCTCACCTCCATTCCTTAAGCACTTGCATTCGATCTAGATGCAACAAGTGTTTCCTTCTCTAGTAGGGTTTTGTGGTCATAAAATGTTGATCAGCAATCGGTTTAACTCACAGCAAACTACAATGATTGGTCAAATTGCATTCAAGTTGGACAGAATTGAATGGTGCTACACGATTCACAGGGATTAATTGAATTTGTGTCGAGACTGAAATGTTCATTTATTTGTTGTAGATGTTAGATTATAATTCTAGTTTCAATGTCAGTGATCTGTCTATTTGTAAATCACTTGAGTCTGACTTTTATATTCAGTCAAAACCACTTCATGTTAATCAGGGGATTGTGACCATGAAATCATTTTTACAGGGAAAAAACCATTGATAACATTAAATTGTGTATATCAGTGAGTATTTAAACTTTTCAGGTATTTATTTTTGTGGAGAAGGTATCATATCACAGCACTTTGGTTCCCTTTCTCTTTGCAACATAACATCTTTACACTTATTTGAGATGGCTTATTTTCAAAAACACATTTTGTGGGTCTACTCAAGGTCCAGCTCTCTGAAAGTGATCTTTACACAAGATCCAAGAACCGTTTTGAATTCTCACAGTTCCCGTCAGATGTGTATCTGGGGCTTCTTTGTAATAAACAACAGACTGGTTTGTTTCTAGTAGAGTCTGTTGCCTGGGTTCTGCGAGAGAAGCTGCCAGATATCGCTGATAAGCTTGTTTACTCTTTCTGGCGTGTTTCTTTATAGAAAAACTTCAGTTGAAGCTGCTGCTGAGGCCAATACCCTCCTGTAGATGTTTAGCACAATGATTATTAAAGAGTGATACCTATCTCCTATAAATCTCCTAAACTGGTAGGTAAGCAGTAGGCATTTTTAACTTGAAAAGTCTCTCTCCTAACACTCATTCACCAATGGGAAGTTTAGTTACTTGTTATGTAATCAGTGTCCGATGATAGATTGTTTAAGTGGCTCAAAACGTGTTCATTCAGTGGCGATTGTTTTTGTAGTTCATTTTCTGGCTTGTCAGTCATTTGGCAGATGCTGGTAGTTGGCTTGTACACTTTAGGCTGCAGAATTAGGCTACACACACTTTGTTCTCACTTGACTTGGCAGATGCAGGGGAAATTATATTCTCTCTTTCAGTTCTCACACTAAAGTCGTTTTCTGTTGCTGTAAACTTTTAGAGGGAATCCTTTGCCAGCAAAAATTTCCCATCGCATTTTTTTCAATGATTTATGTAAAAGACATGTGCTCGTATCCTCTTGCAGCGGTGACAGGAAAGACGCAAACTGCCGCTCAGCTTTTTGAAATGAAACTAACTGAGGGTGTGTTTCCAATGTCTCGTTACAGAGTTATTAATCCTTACTGCCTAAAAACCCATCAACCGCTTAATGTAGCCACACCTGTTCATTTGTGTCTGTATTATTATCACAGCCCTGATCAAACCACTGCCCTGATCAAACCACTTTTCAGGCAAGCCACAAAGACAAAAAAAAGCTGTTTCTTCTCAGCAAACATGAGAATCCGAGAGTTTGAACTGCGGCTTTCAAGAGATGATGGCCCCAGAATGTGAGAAAGAAATAATCTGCTTCCATATTGACACAGTGAACCTGGCCAAGCATCTCAATGTTAACTACTTTTGTGCTGCAGCTCAGGAACTGACCTTTTTTTTCTTTTGCAGTTTTAATCAGATTTAGTCGTATCGCGCCTATTTTACACAAAAATGTGGAGGTATATGCATTTTAAGGTTAGAGAACCAGCAAAAAAAGGGCATTATTCCCATTGGCTGTCGAAGAAATTGTCTTTCTGTTTTTTTTTCCCGTGGGCAAGTTATGGTCGATATCACAAACACGCTGGAAACCAGTGAGCCTCAGTCAGTCATAACTCCTAAGTCATGAATTATACCCACCAGTGATTTTGACAGGCTCAATAGGTTTGTGGCCTTGAAGACTTCATGTATGAGGATGAGACCGGTTCTGACATTTTACACACACACACACACACACACACACACGCTTTCAAACATCACGCTCGACAGCACACACATGCTGCCTACACACACACACACACACACACACACACACTCTCTCTCATGGACAGGCATGAGCACCGGTCTCCTCTGCTTTCCAGCGATGCAAGGTCACGACGACACGCACCGTTACCCTGTCAGAGACCCACAGATCCTCCTCACAAGCCTTCACCCACATCCCACCTCCCCCCCACCACCCCCCTGGCTGAAGCCCTGTGTTAATACGTGCTGTGATTTCTGTCAGCAGAGCTTGTTTGGGTGCAAGGAGATCCGGTTCTCAAAGCTTAGCTGACAGTGATACTCGCTGTTTTCCATTGGACGTTGCATGTCTGGGAACACACTGTATAACTAGTAGTGTTTGTTTAAGAGGATTTACCGATGGTATAGATTACAATTTAATCTATAAGTGTTTATTGTTTTAAGTGCCGTGGGGTGTACTAGGCCCTGGGACCAAAATACAGAGACATTCACACATCTCAAACTACTGTAAGCAGAAGCCAGATTACATTGAGAACGCCCACGCCGAACTTGATGTGTTGCATTGTTTTGGTTTGCTCCTGATTCTGTGGTAAAAGTGTGAGGTGTGAACTGGTTTGGATTTGTTAATTGTTAAACTGTCATGTCTTTTTTTTCTTTTTTTACCTTTTTTTTATGAGATTTTGAGGTGTAAACAATTAATAAATTAGTAAACTGATAAATAAGGAAAATAATACTTATTTGCAGCCTTAAGCTGTAAAATCCTGATAGTAAAGTGAATAATCCATGATGGCTCACCTGAAGTATTCAGTACATACTATATACTATATATATTTTTCAGAAATGATAATTTATGTATGTATGTGTATGTGTCTTTCTTCTGTTTGTCTGTTTGTCTAAATCTTGGTCTCCTCTCTCTGCGTTCGTTTCAGAAATGCTCGTCGACAGCCAGTTTCCAGCACTGGAGGATTTTACTCTTGTTGTGTGCCATGTCTGCAATAAGGTGGTCACTCCTCAGGGCATACTCACACACTATGGTAAGACACACACAGTTCCCCCTCAGGCACACACACACACACACCTTGTGGTGTCCTCAACTGTAGCACAGAGGCACAGAGCAAACAAGGTGGCTCCCTTTGATCAATACAACATTTTTTAATCTATCCCTGAAAGGCACCTGAACTCCTCAGCCTCCACATGAACATGCACAGCACGGTACGCCCCCAAATACCCCGCAGGCTGACAACAGCTGAAAAACACTAAATAATTTACAAGATAATCGACTGGATGTAGCCTTGTTCTCAGGCCCTTTTTATCCAGTAAATAAGTGTGTGCTTTGAATACAGGCCGAGTTTTCTTTTTACGGCGATCGTGGCCCATGTAACATATTTTACGTTTAATTACTGGAAAAAAAGTTGTTTAAAAGTCCCCAACACAAGTACGATATACTGTTAAGATGTGTGTACGCTTTACACAAGTTTAGTCACCATTTCATAAATTGTGATGTGTTGCCATGGAGACTGTTAACTCTAAAACTTAATTATCCTCAAAATCCATATTCAGGCGATCAAATTTGGGATTATTGGATATGCAAATGCTTGGAAACAAGGCGGTATTCAGTAGAGGAGCAGAACCGGGCTGTGATTGGTCCTTCACCCAGTCCATCCACCTCTTTGTTTGTTTTTGACTGTGGCTCCACTGAGCGCTCGCATCTGCCCACTAGCCGCTGCTTCCTTCTGTTGGCGACACGTGCACCAGCCTGAGCCGTCTGTTGGGGGGGGGGCACACGTGGTCTTGCTTAATGAACACAACACACAAGCACCAACCCTTACACACCACAGACACACACTCACACGCAATGCTTCTTCTGCCAGAGAGCAGAGAGGCCAGAGGAGTGGTATGCACACACATTCTCACTTTCTGTTTCTCAGCAGAAAGAGGTCAGTGGCATTGTTTCTCACACTTACACACACACTCACACACACACACACGCTCAAACTCCTGGCAGCCCCTGTTGTTTTGTCCCTGCTCTTGCCCTCCCCTCCCCTACACCTCTCCCTTTTGTTGGCAGCATTTTGCGCTGGCTGACACAAAGACAGTCAGGTAACAACAAGTCTATAACACACACATGCAAACTTGCATTCAGGAGTGGGGAAGCTCCCCTGAATTTTTTTTTATTAAATACCTCAGGCTGCTTTAATTTGTAGTGGACCAGCCAGGTCACCTGCTGACTGGTCAAAAGGTTGTGAATTTTAGTCATCATATTTATTTATGTGTACGATCATTTGAACAATCGCACAGTGACCCAGAAGTCACTATCCCATTAATACAATTTGATTCATTGACTTAAATGTAAAGCTTCATTCACCCAACTACTCTTTGTCATGACGTGAAAAATGCTCCTCCGGAGAAGTGCCCCCGTTAAGTTATTCTTACTCTGCTGTTTGCATTTCCTCCCATTGTCGCATAATGTCACTGTTGTATCCTCACGAGCACGGTGCCATTGTTCCCTACTGGGGAGTCTGCTTGAAATGTGGCGACCCTGAGTAGTGTTCTTATTCATTGCCCTGGCCTTGTATCGGCATTTGTGTGCATATCCATCATGGGAGGCGGTTTGGAGGGGGCTGGTTTCATGCTTGACCTGTGCATCGAATCACCACTGGGGCTTTACATACACAGAAATACGTGAACATGCTCACACAGACACACACACAGAGGGGGGTTGGATCCCTCAGGGGGAAGTGGTTCACTAGTTATGCACGGCCAGTTTGCTGCATGTGAAGAAGAGAGAAAGGACATCACCTAAAGCAAGCATTATTATTATTATTATCATTTAATATCTTTAAATATGATTTAATCTATTTTATACTTCAGAGACTTGCTCCATTTAAGGGATTTGTTTATTGAAATCTATCCTTACTGAGGCGAGTATGTATATTCTTAGCATAAGTGGCCCCAGTAGGATATTAAATGAATCCCTCGTGGTGGCAGTGTTAGTGCCATTCTTTCTGCAATGAGTTAGTAAAGTCAGAATGTGGAAAGAACTTGATTTTGGCAGAACTTTAAGGCTCAGTACAGACCGAGCAGAATGTTCTAAAGACATTTTCCCAATGAGTTCACATTAGTATTTTAAAACATCCTTTCATATCCATCCATAGTCCATATATCCGTGCCCGGGTTGTGGAGGAAACCAGCTAAGTAGAGTATCCCAGACATGCTTCTCCCTAGCCACGCTTTCCAGCTACTTCTGGGGGATCCCCAGGCGTCCCTGGCCAGACGGGATATAAAGTCCCACCAGCGAGTTCTGGGTCCACCCCGGGGTGAACAGACACTTGTCCACTTGTAAGAGTTTTAATAATGTCTGTACACAAGTCAACAAAATATACAACATAGCTCTCATCGTTATAAGACATTTTTAATGAAGAGTTGTTACATTTTATATGTGTGCAGTTTCTTTTGACTGGGCTAGTATGACTGGTGGTTTAGTTCATTTGTTGGCTGTTTCCTTCCCTGAACACAAACTTGAATATGTATAAATAATGATTGGATATTTATGCGACGGGCATCTCTGTTTGGGTAAATCGTCCCTCTGTGGCATGTTCAGATATGCGAGTGTATTCCTCCCAGTTCTATCATCTCAGTGTGTGTGTCCCCTCGAACCTCTCCCTCGCCAGTGGCCCGCTGTGTGTGAGCAAGTGGAGCGCATGATGAAAGGTTCATGTTGTTGCTGGTGGTGGGAGTGACGGTCTCTGTTCCCACTTTTCTCTGTGATGGTGGATTAATTGAGGTCTGAGGCAGGTCAATGAAAATCCGCAGCTTCCCCCAAAGTCGTTTGTTTCATGTGATGGCTGTTAAGCAGCAGAGATTCTTCTTGGCTTGGGGTGCCGAGGTGTTGCTCAAGCCTCTGTTGTGTTATCGCGGCGTGGTTGTGTGTGAGCCATTAGCTGAGGGTTTGGTCCATTAAAATTTCAGCTGCTTTTTTTGTTCATCATAGGTGGTTTCTTTACTCTCTTACATTTTTTTAAATTGTACACACATACTGAAGAAGAACCTTATATGGGTAATAGTTGAAAGCTTGGTTACTGAGCCTGTATCGGAGAACAGGTTTACGGAGAGGCATTCTGTTTTTTGTGTCGGTGAGAGACTCGGGTTCTCAGGATCCACTGGATTTGTGTTCCTGTGTTTGAAATGCATGGTTCTTGCTCGCTTTAGAATAGAATCAAAAAGCCTTTATTTCCACTGTACAAGGGCTATAACGATATAACACGTAAAGCTTCAGTAAAACAGTCTTTACTAGAGTACCACTGCTTACTTTCTATACTGATATTCCCCTGCTTGCTCTTCTTTGGTTTGACTGTGTGCCTATAGAGAAGCAGCGTCTCGTGGCTCTTCACAGACGTTTCTTCCCGTTTCTCCGTCTCGTCCCCGGCTGCCCTCTCAATGTAAACAAACCCAGCTGAGTGTCGAGAGCCTCGGCTTCCTCATCAGGCGACAGCTCCGCCCGCAGGATGAGTCAGCGGCCAATTGGCATCCAGCTGGCCTCTCAGCATTGCCATAACGACAGGCAGGCAGGAGAGCTTAGTAGTGAGAGTGCCCTTGTGGCTGAGTGGCTTAGTGACCTTGCCTGGGCACTCGGCCATGTATTGTAAATCAGAGCGGTTAGCTCGCCGCTAGCCCCTCACTCACGGGAGGACGTCTGATTTAAACACACAATATATCTGTCAGACAAATAAGTTCATCTTTCATTATGTCTCACTGCACAAATATATTTGCTATTTGGAAATGGATGAATCCCTTAGCCAAGAATATAAACTGTCTTTTGGCTGATTTATTTTTTTCAACATTATTAATTTGATAGCAGGTCAAGTTAGATGCACAAAGTCACAAGCACAGGGTGAGTTTCTCTTTTAATATCACATTTCTTTATATTTATTATTTCCCTTATCCTGCAGGACTGAGTAAGAACATGCTGAATATAAACTGTACACTTGCATTTTTACCAGCATGTTTATACTGCACACCTTCATTTTAATGTACGTTTGAGTTTCCTAAAATCGTGCATGTCCACAGTGTGAAATTACGCGATTTTAATGTGGGCAAGTCTCCTTGTTGTAGTTGCATACCTGCGAACGGGGCTCTGGACTTTGATCCTGCTACTGTGAATACAGCTGCCTCCCTCGTGCTCTGCTTCCTCTGGCCTATTTACACACCTGCCGCACATGCTCGCATATGCAAATTACACTCTCTTGCATAGGTTTTATATATAAATATATAAATACTGCCCACAGACTCTGCATTGCCCAGACATCACTGCACATAAAGCCTCTATGTTGAGCCTGAAGATATAGTATGTTCACCGTGTGGTATCATACCCCACACACACACCTGTTATACTTTTGCATGCAGTGGATAATCTCCTCAACACATACACGCACTTTGCACACAAATTGCACACACGCACACTCTCCCCGTCACCTGCAGCGCACGTTGCTGTGCACTTACGCACCCGAGAGCAAACACACAGACTGTCAGTCAGTTCGTCCTGTCTGATCAGCCTTGTGTGAGCAGTTTGCTACTACTACACTCATTAACAGGGTTGTACAGGTACTGCATTGTGACACACACACACACACACACACACACACAAACACACACACACACACACACACTTTATTTATAATACCGTATGCTTCCTACTGATTGTTCACCAGTGTTGCACTTTATTATCAACCAATTCGTATGTGCTTTCTGCGTTTAAGTTTGCTACTCTGTGCGCGCGCGTGTGTGTGTGTGTGTGTGTGTTTGTCTGGTTGGTTCAGGGAGTTGTTTTAACTTGACCTTGGCACAAATCACACACTATCTGTTATTTTAAGGTAGCAACTGAAAAAAAATGTTTGTGGTCACTGGGGCTTTAAATATTTGCTTTTAGTCTGCGTTATCATGACTCTGTGCAGCTGTCCATTTTTACCCAGGTGTAGTTGTGTGTGTGTATATATATATATTTACACATATACGCCACTATAAAATCGATACTGTACTAGTCTATATATATATATATATGCACAAACATCGATATCGCTGTTTATGTTTCCTGATAAGTGCCCATATGAAAACTTTGGTGGAGGTTATTTCATTAGTCCACTTTTTATCAGCAGACGGGAAATCCAGCGAGCCGCAGCGATCGGTCTCATCCCAACATTTGCTCTTCACCTAATTTCCTGTCAGCTAGATTGTGCCGATGATGATTGTTTACACTCTGGTTAAAGCAAGACGACCATAAGCGCTGCAGTGTTGTTTTGGAAGTGCAAACGCAACATGACACAACACATAATTTGAATACTCTGTCATTAGCAGCCCAAAATACTGTGTCACTGTGTGTGTGTGTGTGTGTACTGTGTCTTCTCCACCTCCTCCTCTCATTTTTTATGACGTTCTTCATCCCTCTGTTTCCACTCAGGTAGCTGGGGTGTAGTTTCCCTGTGAGACAGACAGAGAGACAGACAGTCCTGGACCACACCCCCCTACCATTTCCCTCCCCACCTTGCTCCCGCAAAGACATGCATAGCAAAAACCGTAAGTGTGAGCTCCTCCCCTCTCCTCTCTACTTTTTGCCCCACAGCCTTGTGATTACTCCCCGCGACGTTCCCCTTCCGAGTCTCGGCCTTCTTACCCTCCTCACACTCTGATCAGATCTAGGTCAAAAGGTATTTATAACTGTTGGCTCTAATTTGAACTTCACACGGTACCAGCGTGGCAAAGTTTATCACACAGGGACACTTCAGATGGTGTCAAGGAAGCTACTTATAAGAGAAAAGTAGACTTAATTGATTTGTAAATACCTTTTTCTAAGCAGTTTAAATATAATAACACACTGCTGTACATTCAGAAGTAGTATAGCACTAGAAGAGCCAGTACCTCTACCAAGGCCCGTTAGTCCTGTCATGAAACTACATTTAAATTAACTAGATCTGGATTTTATGTGCATCTGAGTGTCTTGATCTGTTAAGTGTGTGTGTGTTGCCTTTTTTTTTGTGTGTGTGTGTGACCTCAAACAACTTTGTCTTCATTCCCTGTTTCAGAGAAGCGCCACAGCTCCCCTGTCCCCTCCAGGAGCCCCCTGGTCCCCATGAAGCCCAAAGTGCCGGCAGTGGCCCCCGCTGTGGCTCCCAGTCCCAGTCCTGGAGGCTCGCTGCCATTCAGGGTCCCCAGAGACTTCCCTCACTCCCGCTTCAGCAAGGCGCCACTCGCCGTCTATCCACCAAAGGGGGCACGGAACAAGACATGGTGGGAGTTTAAAAAAAACAACCTTTTATGTGGTGTGATAAAAGACTTCACTCTGCCCCCGAAGCATTTATTTAGTCATCTGATCTTTTTACATCATCTTTCTCTTCCTTTCTTCTCTTCTCCCTTCTCTGCAGCGTCTCGCTTCCTGTCGTGACCTTGGAGAAGATGCCCTGCCTCAGCCGTGCCGACTCAACATCACACGTGCGCCTCACCGCCTCCTCCCTCCCTCCCTCAGCCTTCCAGCGCTCCAGTGAAAAGCTCACGAATGGTCGAGGCGCCGGCGGGCCGCCCACGCCGCGCTCCACCACGCCCCCCTCCTCTCTGGACCGACGGCCCAGTCCGGCACGCTCGCCCCTGGACAAGCGGCCGTCGTCTACACCTTCTCCCTCCCAGCCGGATCGAAAACCCTCCCCTTCACCTTTGCTCTCTCACCGACCTGCCGCCTTAGCATCATCATCATCATCATCATCAACAACAACATCGCTGCTGGATAAGAAGCACCAGAATGGGACTAAGAACCCCCCCAAGTCGCACAAAAGACTCTCAGGTTAGTGCTGAGAATTTATTACCACATGCACCCACAATCCTCTGCTGCTTAGGAATGGGAGGAGTCTGACAACACTTGATAATTTATTCATGTTTCCTGTGTGTGTTTTAATGATCTTGACCCTACAGGTCCATCACACAAATTTTTAAATATAACTATTAATCCACTGACATCAATGTGCGAGAAGAGGTGAATGTTTCTACCTTTGCTACTTAAATTCCTTTCATAAGTTTTATACACAAAACATACACACACTTTCCCTATTTACCAGCACACTATAATCCCTGGAGAGCCTCCAGTCTTAATATTTGGCTGCAGAGAGGATGGTGCCGGAGTGGGTTTGTTTTTAAGCTGAAGAGATGCCTTGCTATAATTTTTTATATTTCTCTTTCTCTTGTCTCTCTTTATTCTCTTACTCTTCCCCTGACCTTTCTCCACCCTGTCCTCTGTTTACTGTGTCAGTCTAACTTCAAAACCCAAATTAAACATCAACTAGTGGGTGAGCTGCTGTTTGGAGTGGGCCCTTCTCGTGGTGATTAGATGAACAACAGACAGACGTTTGTGGAAAATCAGTAGGAAGATGAGTCAACCTAGTAGTCATCTCGAAGTAAGGGATTTGTAAATATGCATAAGAATGAAGCTACGTAGATTTGTGATGAGCGCCTCAGGGTGTGGATGTCTCTCAATCCAGCTCTTCCTCCTCCTCTTCCCCTCCTCGTCTCGCCGTTCGCAGCTCTCTGCACTCAAAGCGTCTGATTTACACCCTCTTATTCACGAGCTCCCACTGCCAAAAAGCTGCTCGTCTTCTTGAGAGATGCTCACCCCAACTCCTCCCAACTCTCTATTTGATCATCCTCTCACTCTCCACTTCCTGCCTCGACCTCCCCCTCTTTTTCTCTCGCTCACTAACACACTCATAGGCTGTCCTGATTCTCTTTTTTTCTTCTTTCACACGCTGCCGTCTCCTCTTCCACTTTCTGGTCGTCGTGGTTGTGTTTCTCACTCATCAGTTTCTTCTTCTCTCTTCTTTCTCATCCCCCCCAGAATGTGCTCACACTACCCGTCTGCCTTCCCGCTCTCTCTCTCTTTTTCCTGACTTCCATTCTAAAACTTTTTAGCGACACTATAAGTTTCTCCTACTTCTAAGAGCACGTTCATTTGATGTGTGCGCCTGCCGACCCGTGTCCGTCGGAGCTGTCGTCTCTCACTGCAAACACAGAAAGATTACAGGGATTATAGCAAAGGCCAGCGCAAGATTACAGCCCTGTGACAGCAACACTGTTAAAGATAACCTGCTGACTGGGGGTTGCTGCTGTCTTATTTATTATCATTTATTACTGCTTAGACAATTGGTTGGAAAGATTTTAATTAGATTTGACATTTATCACTTGACCCAGGATGTGAAATCATTTGCAGGTACTTTAAAGTTAAAATAATCAATATATTCATTATTTTGCATATATTCAAAATGTGATTATGTTTGTTTACTCTAAAAACAGTACTTGTCAGACATATTGGATTGATATGTATACTCACCAATGTCCAACATGGCTTTAAAGGCAGAATCAGAGGCATTTCCAATGCTCCGCGTGTAGCCCCTTGATCCATTTCTGGTGTGAAAAATATTCATTATGGCAGCATTAAATATATTCGTGGACATCTGTTGCATTAACTTGTTATTCCCCTTTGCAATCTGTGTGTGTGTCTTACAGGGAGAGTGTTTGATCCTAACAAGCACTGTGGAGTCCAGGACCCTGAGACCAAGCGGTCCTGCACGCGCTCGCTCACCTGCAAGGTAACACAAACCAAGGCACACACAAGGACAAGATTGTTCACGCTCTCCGCCTCCGTGGAGACAATGATAGTCTGTGACCCGTCTTCCTGCTTCCTGCCTCAGGGCCGTCTCACCGGGAGAGCAGCTTTGTTCGTTTATGATAGTAATGATATTAAAGGGCGCGCTAACATCTCGACTGCAGCTATGACCCCGTCCGCCTCCCTGTCTGTCTCCTGCATGTGACACATATTCCACCGTTAGGGCTGAACTATCACAGGGCCTGCATTTCCCTTGATGAGGTAATTATAGATGTTGGACAAGGCTACAACATCTTTCTTGCTCAATTTTCCTGCCCCCTTTAATTACCTTCAGTAAGCTTCACTAAACACTTCAAAGTGGTTATTAAGTAATTAAAGATGCATCTGACTAGTGTGGGGATGTTTTTTGGGGAGAGGTTTATGAGATTAACTTGTGCATCTCTACTCTGTTTAATTGTGCATTTTAATTATTATTGTTTTTACCGGTTGTCCCGATGACAACCATGATTTCAAGCCCCTGATTTAGGAAATGACTCAAACCTCGGTTAGTAAAGAGGTGTTTTAACTTTTATACTGAGGGAATGGATGTCTGAGCAATACAGCCAGTGGAGCAAATGTACCCTTATTATTCAGTTTGAGCTAAAGTAGTGATTTTATTCGCCCACTTTTTGTCTCCATAAAAATTAACAGTCCCTGCTATCAGAGTTTCACAAAAAGGTGAAAGGAGGGAAAATGGACCCTTGAATAACTCAATTCAAATTTTTGTGCAGATCTAATCCTGAAATTTTTTATATACCAGGGACTAATTCATGGATTCATAGGCGAATTTAAATGTGGTTTCATTAGAGAACTGTTGGGTGTTGGCGGATGTATACACTCTAATGAATGCCAGTTTACCTTTTCATAATGTTACTATTTTCAGCAACTGATAACATAAAACAATAAAGAAAACCCTAACTCTAGATTTGAGCAGTCTCACACCACTGGTAAATACACATTAATATAAAAGTGAAAGGTTCAGTGGTTTAAGTATTAGTAGTTTCAGTTTTGATCAAACTGTGGTTATAGTTATTTTTAAAAATGAGGATGCATCGCTTTATCCATCTGCTCTGTCAGTAGCTGATTTTCATGATTATCTCATACAGGATGGATGTGCGGTGTACGTTTACTCTGTGGTTTCACAGTAGCAGCTGAGTCCTTGACTAAATGTCCCTCTTAAGTCTCAAGGAGCCGACTACTATACGTCAGCACAGTTTTTACTTTGCAGATGTCGTCTCACTTGCAATATAAGATGCATCTTAAAGAGCCCCCGGCCCTCAAAAGCATATATCTTTCCATAAACCACACTACCTGCTGATCAACATGTGATTCCAGCGGCCTCAGACATTCTGTGTTAAATCAAATGTTTGGAAAACCAAATGTTTGATGGCTGGTTACCTTCCAGAGTCGCTGGAAGGGTAGACAAGCTTACCATGCACAGGCAATATTTAACTGTGAAAGCAGCACGGCACAGTGATCATCCAGAGCCATGATTCCAGCAGAAGCAGAGGCATGACATTTCCGTTTTTTTCCGTTTCAGACTCACTCCCTGACCCACCGCCGAGCCGTCCCCGGCCGAAGGCAAAACTTCGACATCCTCCTGGCCGAACACAAGGGGCGAGCGAAGGAGGGGGAGAAGGAGAAAGA
This sequence comes from Pseudopleuronectes americanus, assembly GCA_038501795.1. Classification (NCBI taxonomy): domain Eukaryota; kingdom Metazoa; phylum Chordata; class Actinopteri; order Pleuronectiformes; family Pleuronectidae; genus Pseudopleuronectes; species Pseudopleuronectes americanus. The sequence goes on from CM076737.1 coordinate 8,695,660, forward strand.
AAGAGAGGCAGCGCAGGAGAGTCCCAGCAAGCCTCACTGCCCGAACGGACGGCCGCTGTCCACGCTGAAGCTGCGACTGGCGAATGCACACATACCCAGGTAGGAACCACAGGCCGACACAAACACACACATTCATATTCATGATTCACCTTAAATATAATTAATTCTGACATAAAATAGTTATAAAGTCAAAGCAGTGTTATATATATCTTTAAAAAACATCTGCCTAAATCAAATTTACGTGGTGGGATTTCAAAAACAAAATCAAATCACTATACGACCAATTTCATAAGTTTTCCATTTGATTGTGTGCCTATCTTTAAAACTTGATCACTTTTCGTAAGGAAAAGCAACATTTTCTGGACGAAAGTTAGTTTATTTTCCAGAAGGTCCCACAGGACGACCGAGATGGAGCCAGGGTCTGTTCATGTTTTTCTCCACCAGGGGGAGCTGTAAACAAGGGGTTGAGGAAGGAGAAACACCAGTGAGAGGATGTCAGATCTGCCCTGTATCACAGCGTCATGAGAAACTCATTTCCTCTGTTTGAAAAAGGAAGTTATTCTGGGTTTTTGCTGCTGTGAGAAATGTTTAGAATGACACTGATGACTGGAGTCGGAGTGGATACGCCTCCAGCTCTTGTTTATCTGTAAAGAGTTTTCTGTCATTTTATCTCTCGTTCTCTCTTTCCCCTCCACTCTGCCCTTCAATCTCGCTTTTCTCTTCTTTTCCTTCTCATGCTTTTTTTTTAATTCATCCTTCCTCCTCTGATCTCTGTCCTCCTTCCCATCAATCTTTTTCCTTTTTCACTTCCCTTCTGTTTACTCTCATCACCCTTCTCTCCTTGAATCTGTCCTTCCCTCTCTTCGTCTTCTCTTCACTTGTCACTCTCTCCTCCCTCCCCTTCCTCTCACGTTCAGTCGTCCTCAGTCCCTCCCCTTGCTTTGATTTTCTGGCTCGCTCATTTCCTTCCTCTTTACCCCTTGCCCAACACTTCTCTTTTGTTTATTCACCCATCTATCTTTCTAATATATCCACTCCAGGGCTCCAGGCGGCTCCACCACCTACACTTCCACCCCTCTGCCCCCAGCACCGGTGCCCGCCCCGGCCCCTAACCCCGAGCTCTCCCCTCTCAGCTGGGTGGCGACAGCGGGAGACGGCGGCCGCCTTTCCAGCGACGAGGGAGAGGCCGAGACTCCGGAGGACGCTGACAGACCTGCCTTTCACTACTCCAATCACCACCCACAGCCTTCAAGGGTACAAACCACAACTACTGACAGACATTTTCATTGTCCATAACCCCCAGGGCTTCAAAAATAAAGTATTTTTTCCACTGTTAAACCGCAGGGTCTGCTTTTAAATGCCGTTCAGAGAAATTATTTATTTATGTTAATGTGTTCTGCCGCAGCTGTAGCTCTCATCCGGTGTTTTATTGCAAAAAGGGTTCGGGCTCAAACACTCAGAATCAATTAATTTATATGGTGCCTTTTTAAAAGGGGTGATCTCTCAAGAGAAAACCTATATTTGTTGCTTATGTCCAAATATTTAGAAAAGCTGTCAACCATCACATTTAAATCTTCGTATTTTGTAATATATTCTATAATTAATTTAATCATATATTATTACACATTATTTTTTCACTTAACCAATGAAATCAAATTTTTTAGCTGCTCACTGTCCTATTTATGTTTTGGCAAGTTTTCAGTTAAAAGGTCCTTATCCTGATCTCATTATCTCAGCTTATAGGAAATGCCCCGTTTGACCTAGTTTTTTTAATTTCTGATGTTCTAAAGAAGATTTTAACCTTGTCTGTGGAAGATAATCTTCTATATCTCTCTGTAATAATCAACATTTTTTTCTGCCTCATCTCATTTTTTCTCCTCTGTCATTTGATACCTCTCTCCACCCCACTTGCATCTGCCCATCACTTCCTGTATCTCACATCCCTCCTTCTCTCCTCCTTTTTCTGCTCTACACGCCTCACCTTACTTCCCTTCTCTCTCTCTCTCTCTCTCTCTCTCCTTCTCTCCATCATCCTCCCACTTCCTGCCACTCTTGCCCCACCCCTCCCTCCCTGCAGTTTTGCGTATTCAGCAGCAGGCTCATGGGACGGGGCCATTACGTGTTCGACAGGCGATGGGACAGGATGAGGCTGGCGCTCCAGAGCATGGTGGAGAAGCACCTCAACGCACAGATGTGGAGGTGAGTGTCCACAACACTGCCTTCCGGGCGATCTGGGGTAGAGCTGTTTCATTTTAAAGAATATGTGTTAGTGCACCTCTAGATTATATACACAGGAGAAGGTGTGGGAATATCTTGCTGTTTTTTTGAGTCCACATGGGAAGGCTAATATGACGGATAAACTCACTTTGAGAGAGTGTGAGCAGTTGTAAGTATGAGGAGAAGAAGAGATATCTTTTTATGATGGGAAATAAAACTATTGATTGCTGGATAGACTTGAAGTTTTATTTTTTAATGTCGTGTAAAACAAGAAGCCAGTTTATTTAAGGTTAAAAGGCAGCAGAGAGAAACATCACAAATACAAAAAGAGAACATGATAATGGGCCTTTGTGTAAGCATTGATGATCGCTTAAGACCATTGATTGGGAAAGTATTTTATTTTGTCATATTGATAAAATTGTGGAAGGAGCAACAGAGGTTAAATGGTCCTGGATGCAGAAGTGCATGAAAATCCGTTTGTAGGCATGAACTGAAATATGTGGAAAATTGGGTCGGGGCATTTTCTGGAGTTTGCCTTTCACATGTGAAGAACACAGCAGGAGATTGTCCTGGTCAGAAGCGTTCACAACAAGCGGAAAATGTCCGGAACATTCAGCCGAGGGCGCATTGGTAGAACATGCAGGACGTGATGTGTAAATTCTACTGCGGGAATCACATGTTTTTGTTAAAAGCAAATCAAAAACAGAGTCGGCCCCTATAACAAACAGCTCTTAATCCCACTGCCTTTCCAAGTTGAAGTCATCATCTGGGTCTTCTTCATGTATGATCCTGCGATTTTAGTTTTCTTCCAGTTTCCCCCCATGTTGGAAATCTCATCATTTGGGCTGTATTCTCACTTTTCCTCCCATCTCCTCGTAAAATATCTGAAAAATATGTCCACAGCAACTCACTCAGACATTTTTGTTCTCACATAAAGCCCCTTTGGAACATTCCAGAAAAATGTGCTAAAGCTGCTACGCTAAATTCCTCAGTTTATACAAGCAGAAAATTATATTCCAGTGGATGTGACACACTTATTGATTTAAATGTTCCTTTGAGTTGCAGGAAGATGCCTCTGGCCGCTGACAGCCTCCTCTCCTCCTCCTGTCCTTCCTCCGTCTCGTCACAGCAGACCTCCTCCGTCACATCCCCCTCAGACTCCCCCTCCTACACCGCCACCTTCCCTCAGTCCACAACCACGGCCGGAGTGGTCAGCACCCGAGAGGCCGCGGCACAAGACCACGCCCCCATCTCTTCGCCGGGTAAAGCCAGTAACGGCACCCACAGAACCAGCCACCCATCCAAAGACACAGACACTGACTCCGCAGCAGGATGTAAGAGGAGGAAAAACTCTTCGTACTTTTCCTCCTCCCTTTCGTCTCCTTCTTCACTGATTTTGACTGTGGATAATCACAAGAGGAACGGCAGCAGCCACCACACGACACCGCAAGGCTCACGGGGGGCAGCTCAATCCTCGGCCAGGAGAAGGGGACTCGGGCGCGGGGGGAGCGGGCTTTGGCGCAGCGGAGATGACTGGCTATCGAAATCTGACGGCTCTCAAAGCCTCAACTCGCAGAGCAGGTGGGTCACGGCCTGTTTAATTTGAGACTGTAGCAAATTGATTTTATCTGTGCAAGATCATAAAGAAATCCACGTTGGACAAGTTGAAACATTCATCTTTCTATGGAGGATTGAATGACAGGATTTCTGCTTTATAAAATAACACTTTTTTCCAGAAGTCTTTTCCCTTGAGAAGATACTGAATACAATCTGATCACCAATCCAGATTACACACAAAGGAGTACACGCTTGAATACAATGTACTCAAATAAAAGCTCTATTTATATTGTATCAGTTTTGATTGTAACCATGGTTAAAACCAACACAACATGGGCCCGGCACATGACACAGTGCAGATGAGAGTGTCGGTTCATTAAAAGTACAGCAGCGTGTAAACTGCGAGGACAGTGCCAGCAGTGCAAAGGCTGCGATGACAGGTGTTTGGCTTTCACTCTGAAATATACGGCACAGTAAAATCTGCTGCGAGAGTTTTAATCCACAACTAAATATATCTTAGTTTACATTGAAGGCCGAGGTGGAGCTTTCTGCATGTCATCAATTCCATTTTTCTGGTTCTCTCTAGTCCCAGCGTTGGCACCACCAGTGTACCCTACTCGTCTGGGGAGCTCGCCTCCACGCATCATCAGCCCCTGGCCCCCCCCTCTGGACCCCTGGCTTATGCCGGGGGAGTAGATGGGAGGAAGAGGAGGAGTCCCGGCTCGTACAGAGGGAAGGCCAGCAAGCTGAGCAAGCCGGGTGGACTCGAGAGCCTCTTTGGGAAAGGAAACGACATCGGTGGGATACTGGCGTCAGGGCCAGAATCTCCAAGACAGGTAGACTGAAAGAATCTGAATCATCAAGACGAGACTTGTACAGGAGGCAGCCATGCTAAGGGCTCAGTAAACCGATATCATAGACTGTATATAAAGATGGACGACATCACAGCTCCTGTAAAGTGAAGCCAAATTGTCTCTATCGCCACCCGGTGGCTGGCTGCTGTATAGGTGATGAACACCACCTTCTCCGTGTTGGTGGATGGGATATGGGTCAAGTAAAATGTTAAAGAACACATCGAATAAAGTTTTCTCTTTTTTTTTCTCTCCATCCCCTGATCGCTGCTGTGTAGACTCTGGCTCCAAATGTGCAGGATGACAGCTTTTGTATCTGGGATATTTTAGCTCCATTTCTGGAGAGTGGGAGGAAATGAAGACGTGTCGTCCATCTTTATATACAATCTATGAGCTGCAGGCTGTAATTCATTTGGCTTTTATGTAATTGTTTTTCAGCTATTAGCTATTTCATTTAATCTTTTTCTTTTGCCATTACTTTTTAATAGGTTAATTTATTTTTGTTATAACAACACTTAATGACAGCTAATATATCTCTGTCCTGCTCTGTCTACAGTTACATCACTGACAGGAACCTGTGTCACGGACAGAATGTTGTGCAGCTGTGGAGGCCACCACCGTTAGTGACCTTTCACCTCGCCACTCTTCCACTGACATCCCCGATCAGACTGCTTCTCCTCGGCGATGTCAACCCTGTTTACCCAATGACCGCTCAGTTCGGGACTTTGGAATCTTTTGCCCACGGTCGGTCTGGCAGATAACTTCCACTGTCCGTTTTCACTATGGATATTTTTTGATGGACAGCTGCCGCACATCACTGTGGTCGTGGTATTTTCAGAACAAGATATTGGAATCCAAAAAACGTTTCCTCGGAAAAGGGAATTTGCCTCACAGCGTTTTTTTACGGCATTGTTGATCTTAGAACCACTGTACAATCTTTGGGAAAGCGTTAAAAAAAAACAATCAGACTTCATTTTCTGGTTGTTGTGTACATGTTCCCGGTTGCTGTGTTTCAGTCAGCGGACAAGGAAAGAGGTGTGTGATTGTTTTGGGAGTTAAATGGTTGAAGGACCTATTGACACGTCGACTGTAGGAATCTGACTTCAGCTACGGCACCTACCTCCCACCTTCACCCTTTCCTCGTCTTTTCCGCCTTTTCCTTCTCATCTGTCTCTCCATCTTTCTTCATCTTTCAACCTTTTAACGTTGTGCCCCCTCGCTCCCCATCCATCCCAGCACGCCCGAGTTCAAAGTGCACTTATCTGCCCTCGCTTCCCTCTTCGCTGAATCCAGAGCAGTCCCCAGCAGTGCCACACCAGGACCTGTTCGCACAATGGAAGAAAGAAAAACAACCCTGTCTGCGTTACCAAGCAAGCATTGTAATTTCAACATAGGAAGACATTTAATTTGTTGTTCTCTATGTTCTCAGTTCTACTTTAAATGTTGCAAGAAACACAAACTCCTGTCTGTGTGTCAGGACTTGCACCAAAAAAAGGAAATTATTACCACGGTGTTGGATATTTGTTTTTGTTGGGGTTTTATTTGTATGATAATTTATGTACCTAAATATCTGTTTTCTAACTGACCGTTGAGGTTTGAGCTACAGAGATATTTTAAGCAAAGGCGTTTTGAAGAAATGTTGAAAGTATTATGATCGTTCTTACTGTTGAAAATGTGTACATATCTGTTATTTTTGTATTTATTAATAATTGTCCCCTTTAACTAAATATGAGTTACAAGAGGGAGTATTTCCCCTCTTGTTCTGTGTTTAATGATATTTAAATTGGTCTGGTTTCTGAAAACCTTCAAAGAATTAGCAAGTTCTGAAATAGATCCTAATCGATATCGCACATGGCCGGATATGAGCTTTAACTGTGGCTTCAATTCATCTCATTTCCTTGTAGCTTTGTTGGTCAGTCAAATAGATTGTACTGTATATAAAGATGGACGTCCCTTCTCCTCCTCCCTTTGTCCAGAAATGAAGCCAAATATCCTGGACACGGACGCTGCCATCTTGTGCCTTTGGAACCAGAGTCTGCGCGGTATCAAGGTTCTGCCGATACACACAGTCTTAGCTGTCAATCATTACGCTTCACCCTGTTTTCATAGCATCATCACCGAAATATTTACTTCATACAGCAGTATGACAAATCTAAAATAATAGAAACCATCTATGAAACAAATTATTTGACGTGTAATTTGAATTTCTAGTTTGGCCCACGACCCTGTCTACTTTCATGAGGAAGGATTTATGACATATGCTCAAGCAAGCCACCAGGGGGCGAATCATGTCGTCTATCTTTTTATAAAGTCATGGGGACAAACTTCAAACTATTTAATTCAGGCAAATTCTACTTACTACTATCGTGTTGTCTGACAAGAACAATCTGGATTCAATCTCCACTCTTGTAGATCTCATCCACACCTCATCTGCCGTGTCCCAAACTCCATACTAATTGTATTCAGTACACATCGCTTCCTAAACATTATAACGTACTGTGTACTGTTAGTTTTCAAGAAATCAAAATATTAAGTGTTATATACTAACAGACTAGATATTTTCTCCAAAGATTAAATATTGAGTTTTTCAAAAACTATTTACATTATTGCTGCTATGGAGCCCTCCTCCATCCGATGTGCTTTAAATTTTCACAACACTCTGTTTTTAACCTACTCTAATCTATGTATATGGTGTATAAGTTCACACCATATACTTAAGACCTATGTAGAATTAGTATGTAGGTTGGGACAAAGTGTTGGTCAGCAGATTGAATCGTTGAGACAGTTGTAGCAAGACCAAAGTATTTTAGTCCCATGATAACAGGTGGTCGTATATATGGTTGATTATATATTTCACAGGTTACGAATCACACTCAGTTATTTTGTGTTTGCCCGCGCATTTAGTGGTACTGACCATAATGGAAGTCAGTATTTATACAGAAAACATGGCCAACGTCACAAAATGTCCATCCTTTGTCCCGAAAGTCCCCGAGGCACAAAGTCGTGCTTGGTCCCGATATCCAGATCAGGATATTTACGCCTTTTAGCTCTTTCAAGCTGACTAAAGAATGTTAAGACAATGTTTTTATATGCAACCATCTATAAATGTGAAATGTGGCTTCACCAGAAGAGTCCGAGAGTCCCATTTCCCAAAGTTAGTGACAGAATGCATTTTATAATTTCATTCATGACTTGATCATCTTTGGATCCTCCTGCCCTGTGATATAGATTTGATGGTCCAAAATGTCAATGGACACGTCTTCTATGCTTCTACACAACCACTTCTTCTTATTTCTAATGGACACATCCCAGAACACAATGTGCACCTGATGTACGCAAATTATAAAAATTTGCAAAACCAGGCAGTTGTTAGTAACATTAAGAGCCCTACATTCCTTCTTTTTCATATTTCTTCCAAATTTCAAAAAAATACTTATTCTCTTTATCTTCAAAGGAGTAGCAGCTCCTGGAGCATTTTGGATTCTGTGGTTTTTGTTTTAATGTAGATACACATGGTTTATCTGGGTACTCACGGCGTATAATAAAATGTAGTGTTTCACTTTTCTCTCTGCTTCGAAGCCTGTTACCACCTGCCGTGCTCACACGTGTTTAAGTTGACAAACTTACGATAAAAGTCCATCAGATACACTAGGGTATAAACGGTTCATGTTGCTTTACCAGAAAATCTTGTTTGATATTTTTCCAGCTCAGTATATTGTTATCAGGAGTATCTACAGATCAAAGATGACGATGATAATCTCTGTGCTAAGATGTTTTTGGGAAATGCCGCCGTGTCTTAGCGATGATGGTAACGGAAATGAGAAGTTACACTTTGTTGCAGCTAAAATAAAAAATGAAGCTCGTGGATGTTTATTTCAGAGCAGTTGTATTTTTCCTTTGCTGTTGAATTCTGTGGAGGTGTTAACAGGTCTTTTATAAACCTTCCCCCCCTTTTTTTTTGCACTTTGTTATAAAGCCCAGGTCTTTAAACAACCTCTATTTATATAAATATTTGAGATATATATTAAAAGAATATATATATTTTTTAAAGTGTTTCTGGCAACTACAATGAAAGAAGATGAATAGTTTATTCTTGGTGAGTTGGACCCGAAACCAACCAATCCTTTTTTTTTATTGTATCTGATCCAAATTGTGGTGAATGTTTAAATGTTTTGTATCATTTCGGGGCAGTCTCAGTGCAGTTGGATCAGAAATAAAAAATCCCATCAAGACAGTTTAACAATTGCTGTAAAAAAAGTGGTCTTATATCCGAGCTTTTATTAAATGATTTGAAGTGGATGCTGTGTTATTTGTAAATCAGAGATGCAGCTTTTTAAATTTGAAAGAAAATCCCTCTGCTGATTGTTTGTTTTGTATATTTTTTCTTGTCCTTATTGCAATTTGCGATTTTCGAAGCAGCATTTACGATGTGATATTTTTGTATAGTATAGAAAGAAAATGAGCCTTCATGATCGTCAGTGTTCATATTTTGTTCCATTTTGACACATTTCTCTGCTTAAATTTTTTCCTCATTCATCTGAAACTCGTATTTCATTATTCAAAACTGAGATTGGATGCTTGTGCCGAGTCTTGTTTTGAGTTTTTTCCCACAGCAGCCAGGTTCCGATGAAAGCGAGGTCGGTCGGGTCCACCACTTTGCTCCAGATTGAAATATCAGCAGCGACTGGATGAAGAGGATCAATCAGACTACCAGCAGTCGTCCCACTGGGGTTTTCTTGTGAAATGTCTTGTCACCTATTGGATGGATTTCTATATATATATATTTATAATTATGTGCAGGTTTTCATGGTGCCAAGAGGATGAACCCCAATGCTTTGGTGATCCCAGACTTTTGATACAGCGCCACCAGCAGGTCATTTGGTACATTGATCTGAACTCAAGTGTACCCTGGTTACCTCTGCCGTTTTTAGCCCTGTCTGTTTGTTTGTTTGTCAGCAGGATTTCCTAAACATTAACGAATGGATTTCCACAAAACTTGGAATTTTTTCTCTTTATATATTTAGTGAACTGATCTTTGTGAGAGTCTGCGCAGCTGGCTTGAATGTAAGGGGACTATTGGGCCTTGGCGGAGGTATGCGCTCCCTGAGTGCCATTCTAGTTTTTCTCGTAGCACCATCATCATCACATTTTCGATTTCAAGCTTTATGGACAATATGTACAGGAACTGGTATTGAATTAAAACATGGAGGTTACGTTTTCATTGCCGTTTGGCTGTTAGCAGGATCTCGTAAAAAACACTAAATGGATTTTATTGGAACTTAATGGAAGGACGAAGGACGCATTAACTTTAGGATCAGATTGGATTAAAGGAAGATCCACATATAATTTTTTCTCTTCCTTTAACATTGCAGGACAGGGTGATTTTCAACATTTCTGTCAATTTCTCAAGAATTATGACAAAGAACGTTATAAAAAATCAGGCATATATAGGGAACTGATATCTATGAGTGTACGATTTGGTGCAGCTCGATTGAGTTTGAGACTGTTGGGCCTCAGGTATGCGCTCAAGTTATATTTGCATGAAATTCAGAGGCGGATAGGAACACAGTCAGATAATCAGACAATCAAAAAGACAATTTACTAACCACACTCTTCATTGATTGGTAAGGCCTTGATTGATCTTCCAGGAAGGATCTTGGATCGTGTCTCTGAAGCTTCCTCTCCACAGCAGGATGAGCCGCCGGGTTAACGCTGTCTTCACTCTTCAGCCCTGAAGTCAAATCACCTTTGAAGAAGGAAATAAATTCAAGAAAACACATTTTGTGGGGCAAGTAATGAAGTGCAGAATAAGTGATCTTTCGGGGGGGCCCTCTTGATGCCTGTTATGAGAGTAAAAGAAATTTTCATTCCATCCTTTAGACAACTTACTTTTTATCTGGAAAATAATTGTAATCACATGGCAAATGTTCAGAGGCCTTTCCTGGTAAATATTCAACATCTTGCAGCATGACGTTGAATCCCAGTCTTAGTGGAACCTGACATTTGACCTCCCTGTGTGACGGTGAGAGAATTCCCCTTAGGCGATTGATATTTTTTTTCATTGTACCAGTCCCACACAGACCAGCTTGTCTCTCTACACTGATCTTGTGTACTGTGTAACGTAGAATGGGAGCTGTAGTCTGTTCTGCTGTGACATTTATGGCCCTTCACTCTTTATCCCACTGATTTTATGTTGTTGTTGTTATTACAGTGGAGAACAGCTACAGATACTTCATCACTCAACAACCCTCCCACTCAGCCTGAGAAAGGACATCGCAGGTGGTCATCTGACATTCACCCAGCACTACACACTCACATTCTCCTCTGCTTTTCATTTTCATTACCTGCGAATATATAAAGGATCAAATTGATTTTCTTTATGACACCAACAGCAACTGTATGGTCCAAACGTTATACCTTCTGTTAATCTTAATTTACAGACTTAGCTAAAGCTTTAGGCAATTTTTCATATAAATGTTGAACAGATGATTGTGAGCTTAGTCAGTGTGATGTTTTAAAGAAACTGGTAGACCTGCAATCATTCAAGATAGGGGATACAAATTTCAAACTTAAGTTTAGTTAAACCTTAAAAACATGGGTTAACTTGAAAAGGCAAGTGCTGTGAATATAGTTGGCTATATTATCTTGAAAATGGGAGTTGAATTGGTGTGGAATTAGGTTTCTTTGACAAGAGAAAGAAAGTTTTCATGAATGGATGTATATTTATTTACCTTAATTATGTGAGTTGAAACAACGGTTATGATGTTGAGTTTACTCATGTTTTAAGGTTGGAGCCACCTTGGTCATTTTTACATTTTAAGCAACGAAAGGTGGGAAATCTGTAACAATTAACATGAAACACAGAGTGAGCATGCAGATTCAGAAAATAAGCTAATAATAATATCTGAGGATAATGGTGTTCCCCGCATCTCACCCAGTGTCAGCTGGGATTGGCTCCAGCAGCCCCTGCGATCCTCCGAGGGGAAGCAGTATAGCTAATGGATGGATTGGCCAACAGCAGTGACGGAGGATTGTCTTCTGTTTGTCCCTTTGCGAATGCTCTTAGTCATCGCTGTGGAGAGCGGCTAATTTGTCCTCAAGTCTGAGTCAAATGTGACTGTTGACCACCAGAGAGTGGTTACAAGAGGCTGAGCCAAAAATAAAGAGATAAAGAAATAAAGAAGAATTGGGACTCTGCTGAGACTGAAAAGCATTTTTGGAATCAATTGAGTAAACACGGCTGCAGTGGCTACAGTGCAATCTTATGGGGCAATTGCTACAGTCCATGAAAGGTTGACTAGTGTTTTGTTCCCCCCAATAAATGTCTCACTCGCAAATCTTTGTAAGACTTGGGTCATTGCAGGAAGACAAACTTGGAAACGTAATTGAGATTGAGAGAGAGAGAGGACATAGGATTTTTCGTAAAACTATGACAGCTAAATCCTTTTCTGATGTGAACAATGTCGATTGAGAATTTGACTTCAAGAGTTGCATATACTTGTTTGAGCCGGAGTACACAGACTTAGACCTCCTACAAATTGAAGAGAGGCCGATGCAACATGCAAGAGGTTGAAACTTGTGGTGTTCCTGTTGTTCCTGTGACCAACAGCCAGGCATTGTGGTAGACTGACGCAGTTGCCCCATAAGATTATATTTTAGCAACTGCCAGCGAGGGCCATCTTCAAGAAGAGCTTATAAGTACCATTCATTTGCACACCCACATTTATGAAATAAAAACTGTGAAAATGTCAGTGGAAAGTAACTTAAAGTCGTATTTCATGGTAAATCTCTCGGTGGTGACACAGGTCAAAGGAGCAGGATCCCAGTCGCCAGGAAGAAGGACGAGTTAAATTGCTCATGAAAACTTGAAAGTGAAGGAAAGCTCCAACATGCTGAGCTTCACTCCAATGTTTGCATAGTAGCCAGGACTTCGACAGAGTTCTTTCACAAAATGAGCCGCCCCATTATTATTTCATGATCTCTGTTGCGCTCTGCGCACTTAGGATCTCGCTCATATAAACCAACAGGGTTTTCTTCTCTTTTTTAAATGAACGATTGAGCCCAAAACCCACTGTGTGTATTATATTCTGTCTTTTATGTTGAGCAGCACAGCAGATATAGTTCTGACACAGTGTAATATCAAGATTTGCTTTTTTGTAAGAGCATATCTCCCTATGTGAGGGGTAAAAACTGTGAGTGTGCATGAATCTGTTTTTCAAGAAAGCTACTGCAGAGATTTGAGGGCATTTAAGGGGCTGAGTATATACAATTAGAAATTATGATTATTATGTTTAATTAAAACGTATTATGAGTAGATCATGATAGGTGGCACACCCTCTTGGCTGAAACCTTGCATGTAAGGTCTGTAAACTGAAAAAATGGCTGAAGTCACATGTCACATGTCCATTACCATCTATCACCGCTCTCCACACAAATCACTATACGTCCAATTATATTTATTTATTTGAGCAGGACATCCCAGCAGGACGTTTCCTGCCCACCGCTCTCGCCCTTCTGGGCTTTTTCATGAATGGAGTGAAACGACACAGACGAGTGAAATATATCCCCCACAACATTGACACCTTGTGGCCAAGCTACCGCTGAACACAAGGCCAAACTCTCACCATCCCAATATTAGATCAGCAGCAACAAATAAGCTCAGAAGTAGGGAACTCCTGTTATTCAATGTATTATTTATTCAGACGCTCCTGCTGAGGATGAACCATTACTGCACAGGTCGTCCTCTGAATTCATGATTAGTGCAGTTACCATTGATGTGGAGATGGAAGGAGGCCGACTTTAGTAAAGTCAGCCTCCTTCCATCTCCAGTCACATTTCCCATGAAAGATGTCAATTTTACATTTGATTTGTAAGAAATCTGATTAAAGTGAATATTTAGGGACTTTCGTATTGTTTTCACATTCATCAGTCATAATATTTCCTTTTATTGACAACCCTAATTGGAAGAAAGAAAGATTTTATGAGACTAAACTGTTTGTCTTTTCATCTCACTGGAATCCAGTTTAACTCCCGTCCTCACCGCTCCCTCCATTCAAGCGCCTATTGTAGCCCCCTGCATGCTGCAATCATAAACAGCCTTAAAAGTGACCAGCGTAAACAAGTGAATTCCCAACAGAAAAGTCTCCAAACTTGTCACTGTGCGCCGCGATAAACGCAGCCTGCATGTAACCGAGAAGATAAAAGCTCTCGGCTCCATTCGGGCCACGGCCATGAATGCCGAGGAGTTTCTCCCCCCATTGCAAACAGCATTCTTATGATAATGGAATAATGCTGGTGCTTTAGTTAATTGTGTAAAGGCGATAGTGGTGGGCACCTTTTGTTGGGGGCTCTCGTGAGTTTAAAGGAAGGAGCTGGCAGGGATTATAAATTCCCCCCCGACCGCTGCACTTTATAACAACTTTGCATTGAGCCAGTTGAGGGTTTTCCTTGATTTGATGTTTTAAGATTTTTGTAGTTTGTGTAGAGCTTTTTTGAGTTGTTTTACACAAATGTGATAACTATAGAATGTTGCCTAACCCGGTGGCTAAATAAGACATTTCTTGATGAATAGCTCAAGAAGTTGCCGGAGGATGCCTCACAACAGGTGTAGCTCAGCAGTTTGTTCACAAATGAAGATTTCCTCCTTTGCTGGATAAAGCAGGACAGCAGCTCCGCTTATGCTTAACTTTCCTTAACTATACTCTTCAGGCAAACTCTGACATTTTGCACTTCAGGGCCCTCAGCTGCTCTCAGTGCAGGGAGGGTTTAATTGTCTTGCTCAAGGGCTGGAATGACAGAACTTGTACCTTACACCCTTTTGATGGGCTCGTCTTACAGCTGCCATGAAACACTATTAAGTAGAATGGCACTCAGTAGAGCGTATACCTCCACCAAGGCCCTTCAGTCCCCTTAAATTCAATCAAGCTGCAGCAAATTCCACATTCAGATTTAGACAACTTTATTAATGCCAGGGGGGCAATTCGTTACACGGTCTAACCTATTTATGTAAATGAAATGAAAAAGAATAAATACATTTGTAGCCACAATCAGACATCAACATGCAAGTGACCAGAGCACAAATCAACAACTTTAAGTATTTAGGGGAAGGAATGGAAGAATCAGAGCAACGATTTGTTTTATGAGGTAGAACATAATAGCTCTTTGCTGAGGGGAATGACAGAAAGTGCCCTCAAGGGTACATGATTATGATGTCTTATGATTTCTGGACAACCCGATTCTTCCAGAATGAGCCCAGGTCTTTTTGCTGGACATTAAAATGATTTAAAAGCAGATCTTGACATTAGAATTTAGCAATGTTTGTTCTTCACAGACAACGAAAGACTTTTGATAGAAGTCTGATAAAAGAAGCAACAACATTTCTCACATACACCAGAAGAATTAAGCTACTCAATATTTGTAATCTTTGGTTTTGTTGAGGGTCAAACATTGTTCCTTGGTCTTAAACTGTTCTTTTAGATTTCCCAAAAATACTTCCAGAGTAAAAGTCTATAAAGTAGTACTTAAGTTACTTAAAGGTTCAGTGTGCAGAATGCGGTGACATCTAGAGGTGAAGTTCTATGTTGCAGCTGATCACACCCCACCTCACCCTCCACTTCACTACATTGTGCTTTACCCACACTAAATGGTGTTTAGTTTGTCCAGTCTGGGCTACTGTAAAAAACATGGCGGCCTCCATAGAAATTACCTGCTATAGATGTAAATAATTATATATAGTTTATATAAAGTATTTAAATGTAAAGTGCTCATTCTAGGGTAAAGAAATAAACAATTCATACAATTTAGATGAAACACACTAGTGAATTTTTCACTAATCATTTTTTATATTCAATCTCTGCCAATCAATCCCTTCACCTAAATCGTACACAGTGGACCTTTAAACTTATTTATCTCCAACTATACTTAAAATTAAACCTCTGTATATTATAGAACTTTATGTATTAACGATTATCCTGAACTGACTTGTATTTCTGCTCAATGTCTTCATATGATAAATAGTTGTGTAGAAAATTCTTTGAGTTTGAGCGTCATCCCATTAGAGTCCATCATTTACACTTAGAAATATGCTTTGCACTGATGCTCTAATATATTTTTAAAGATATTTTTCAGTCAACTCCACGTTCTACCCTTGCTTAATCAATAAAAAAACTTTACTTACTGGATGCAAACTCTTCTTTCTTGATTTTCTACCCAGAATTTCCCCCAAGTATTACCTGGTTCTCTAGAGCCCAAACAAAATGTTTCTTCAGATAAGATTAGAGCGACTTTATATTCCTGAAGACAATTATTGTGCCAGCTTGCATTAGAATAAAACAATAGAGTAAGAAGAAAAAGTATATAAATGACAATAAAAATATAATATGAGCATCTTATACACACAGTCCAGTGTAGGTGCACAGATCCAGTTTCCTCCTCATCTGCACCATCCTACACTTACCTGTAAGCTGACCAGGGTTGCCATGTCTGCAGTTCACCCACTGAACCGTGCCACTTTTGTCGAGTCTGCGTTTGTAGATTTTTCATACATGCACTGATTTTTCCAATAAAATATATATAAATATATATTAACAGTGTTTTTTATTAATACATAGATCGTACAAAAGCAGATTTCAGATCACAAACCTGGCATCCCTGCAGGTGGCACCAATTACCTTAACGACCCTGATAGCCTAATCATTAGCTAAACTACATTAGCTTCAGGAGCCGGTTTAACCCATACATTTAATTACTACTCTGCTTATTTGTTAAGTTTACTCTTTATTCGCCATGAATTAGATTTAAATGACGTTCAGCTGATAAGAACTGATGAATTATTCATTTTGGAAACAAAGGTAAGGATTAGCATGACAAACTTGTTTTAGCATTTTAAGTGTATTTGTTAGATTCATAAATCATATCTGTGTATTTGTATATCTTTTTAAAAAACACAAGTGGGCTAAAGATTAACTGTTGTATCACCTCTCTTTGTGTCTAAATAAGAATGCTAACCTGGCTGTTTTGTGTTTGCAGCAGCTGCTAACCGACGACTTTGCAGGTAAGCTAACTAGCTTTGGTGAGAAATGGCAAGAAGTTTAAAAAGAATATTGCCACAACTATACATTTTTAAACATACAAATTCTTAAATTTCTATATTCTAGTGTTAGTTTTGAGGAGTTGTCAACAAGTTTTATGTTGGAAAAAAGTTAAAGTGAAGCTAAACACTTGATATGAATTATAAAGCTATCCTCTTTAAGGCTAATGCTAAATTGAGTAACACTGTTGACGTTAGCATAAAAGTCCCCTTGTTAAATAAGACGCCTTGTTTGTTTTGAACATTTGTTTTCGGTGCAGATTTGTGTGCTAACGTTGTGACTTCATTAAGATATATCCTGAGACAAATAATAAATGATAATCGATGCTATCCCCAGTGTTTGGTCATATTGACTCCGTGGCACCTGTACGTGCTCCAGATGTTCGGAAATTAGAGTGGGTATTTATGCCAATGGTGAATCCATATTCACTTATTGTCGAAGTGAAGTGAAGGGTCCCCAGTGGATTCACAGCTGAATGAAGTGGAATCCATCACCACTCATTTCCATGTCCTCACTGGTCCATGTGCAGGAAGTCCTGTTTGACATGTTGCACATAATAAACCTGTGCCACACTACTTCTATACGAAAATAGAACTTCTCAGATAATAGTTGATTATACTTGTAAAATCTCTTTTATTTTGGCAATTTATTATAGAGAAAATACGTTTTTATCTTTAATCAATAAAAAGTCATCCATTGCTGACGCATGTCTGGCTTTAACTTCCAGCTGAGTCTTTTAATAGTGACTCTGGTGGATGAGTATTCTATTGACGTGTTGGTGAAAAGTGTTTTGTGCGTTGCGTTAAGTTTTGGGAAGGTGTGACCACCCCCTGGCCTCATTTGGCGTTTGCGTCGTGGACACTCGGTGGAGAGCTGCGTGCACCGCTGCGCGTTTTGGGTCAAAAGCGTCGCTTTAACCGCTGCGTTTCATTCAAAGTTTAAAAAATATACAACTTTTCTTTATCGAAGCAGGTCGATACGTTTCTTCCTGTCGCAGTATCGCGCTAAATCGTCCGTATTTCCCGTTGGAATCGGACGTAGAGGGTGCACCTTTGCGCAGAGACCGGTTTAATGCTGAGAGGCTCCTCTGGGTGCACAAAGACAGCGGCTCGCGGAGGAACTTGTTCAGAGTGAACCAGGGACGCTGGGAGGCGAAATAAACAAGCTCCGGAGCCGAAGTAGCCGCCGCCGCGCAGTTCTACCCCCGTAAACACACGATCCATCCACTCGTCAACGACACACAAGGTAAGGACTTGTTTTCGCTGCGTTTTGGTGAGGCTGGAGCGCTGCGGAGCGGACTAGACCACCTTCGCTTTGGCTTGCCGAGCATGGTTGTTTTTGCAGAAAATGGCGTCATCGCCCTCTTGTTTCTGCTTGGCCGCGGCGGGGAGAGGAACACTTTCCGAGACTTGTAGCAGCCGCTACGTGCGACGTGCACACCCGTAAAGATCATATTTGTTACTCGGATGTGTTTTATTCAACAGTAAATCGCCAAATTTGAGATAGCGCATGATTTCGCTCGGTAGAAGGACGCGCAAAGATGGTAGGGTCACCGGTCCTGTGCGCCAAGCTGCTTCTTGGAAAAGGTGGCACGGAGCCGCAAAACGCAGCGTTTTACATCCATAATAATGCCATCCTCTACGGCTTTAGGATAATCCAAATGACCGAGGATGGTTTAGTGTTATTACCAGGGTGGTGATGGACGTATTTATGGGAGTGCTGCACCTTGTCTTTGTGTGTATTTTATTCGGGTTTGCTCGTTTTACGCCGCACTCCCCTTCCATTCTGCAATCGTTATGAGGGGCCTCTCTTTCACGGCGTGAAAGGTGCATTTTATACTTGGCTTTTTTTCCCTTTGATCAAGTTAAGCTGGCCCTTTGTTGCCACAAATAGTGGCGTTTTTAGGCTGACAATATAACCGTGTAAAAAGAGATTTTCGGGGATAATAGGGGCGATGCAAATCGTGCCATGAGAACGGCGACTGCCCTGCGCTCTGGTTCGCTGCTTGCCAGGCGTGGACCGGCTGAATGAGATAGAAAAATAAAAGTCTTTTGGACGATTCACATAGTTTGCACAAAACTGGGGAAGTCCGGCGCTGCGCAATGATTGTGCTGCTGCTTTGCGCAGGGAGCACAGTGGCAGCTGCTGTAACCGCCGCCACCATTTCGCCGCCGATATTTTTTGTGTGTGTTGGCCAACCTTTTGTAAATAGTTGGGGAGTCTTGGATAAAAGAGCACAATAGTATTCATGCGGGCCCTTTATGGCCTGTGAATGCGGTCTTAAGTCCCCACTCTGGCTGTCCTGTCCTTCCCCGTCAGCTACGTGCATGCGTCCTAGCACTGGCCACCACACATCCACCACAGCGAGGCCACTCCGCTCCGAGTGCAGTACGCTCCGCTTGGCTCTTCCTGTGGCCAAAAGTCGAGGAGCGATCGTGCGCGAGGTGTCACGGTGCAGGCCATCACGACCAGATCGAACCAACAAGGAAACATCAGGCCACGGAGACGGCACATCGCTCGCTCCGTGCACATTTTCATTAAGTTTCCTGAGTTATGCAATCGCATCCCCGTAGAGCCAACTGCTTATCCGCCTTTATTTACCCGTCACCCCCCATCGCACGGATAAATCTGTGTGTAATGTCTGATTTGGACCGGTCCCCGCGGCGGCGGCACAGAATTGGGAAGATGTGTCATTTGCAAATCACCCAGTGCCATTTGCGTCACAGCCCGCGGCCTCGCACGCCCATGGGGGGCGATGGAGTTGCAAATGGAGCCTGTGTGTGTGTGTGTGTGCTGACGCTGCCCCAGCTGAAAGGGAACCAATAGCCACGGACTCCGGGCGGCAACAACCGCCGTGCGCCTCCACTCTCCAGCAGTGCACCGACTTGGGATTCTGTGTGAACGCGGAAGACCGCGCAGCTCGTTCGGGATGGTGTGTTTCCATCACACTGCCCGGGATGCGTAAGAGGACGCGTGCACTCTCCGGTTAGACCCGGGCTCGACAGGCCAGTGGGAGCGGGGCGCCACTCCGTCCCTCATGGTGCTCGGTCCATGTGGCTATTGTGGAGTCGCTCATGTGTGGATAACTGTCTCTCCCGGCCGGACTGTGATGGTAGGACCGTAAAGCCTTTATGAACAGCGCACAGAATAAGGCTGGATTGTGATTCGGACTCCGGATAGAAACACACGTCGTGTTTGTTTCGCCCGCAGCGCGCCACGCGTTTGTGGTTTGGAGATAAGCAGGGCGTTTTAAACCAGGAACGTCTTGTTTGTTGCTGTCGCGCTTTTGGGCACTGCTCATGGTTTCATTTCATCCAGGAGGGCTCACTCACACATCTCTCACAAACAGACCGAAAGTCCTGAAATTCACCATCAGTCAGCATGGAAATGTTAAAAATGATAATACAATGTATAGATTATGTTATTATGCTCAATATATTAAAATGAATGGAGATAATATGGGAACATGTGTCCTCTTTCTGTACTTTGTTAAAAGATGATGTGCAAGCAATCAACCAGGTAGTGAATTAAAGGCAGGTATCATTATAGGTGCGACTTAAAACAAACAGTAAACAAGTCAAGCAGTAGAGATTGCTCCCTGCACCTTGACACAGATTCCCTAAGGTAGCGATTCAACCCAGATGGCAGCAGGTAGCCTGCAGCTATGGACTATTATTTAATTATTTAGAATTGAAGGTTTCCGAATTACTGCACAGCCAAGTGCCGCTTCGATGTGACTGAGTGATAAGAAACTTTACAGGAACAGAATCTCCCTGAGTCCATGTTTGACCATGGAGATTGTTTGACTTTACAGAAAGTTAAGTTATCAGTTCAGGCTAGGCGCATCAACATCAAGCTGCCTAACTCAGAACATGAGTGACTCTGACACAGTGGAGATGGACAGACTAACCTTGAGGAGGAATTTGGACAGAAAATGAGGGCATGATTGTAGATAATGCCAAAATGTGGGTTATGAGGAACCAACAATGCGGTACAAAGATTGGCCTGAAGTTTACATAGTTCTCCTGCAATTTTTGAAATACTTTATTGTAGCGTTAGACATCTCTGCAGCAGTCTATCGTTTGGCAGTCACCAGAGTGGTTTGCAAGTAACTAATAATTACGGGAGAAAAAGAACATCACACCTTCGTCTCTTTGGTCTGTGAACTCGAGACCGTTTTAATCTGCGCATGCGCACAACAGCATCCCAGTGCACGCAGGCACCTCATGTTTATGTGTCATCACTGTATGGGCTCACAGTGGCTTAACATGGCATTGCTACGTATATGCTCAACATTTATACTTGTTCCTTCTAGAATTTTACATATTTTCCATCTATTTTCATACAACCCTTTTAAAGTCTTTTATTGGCTGCCTGTTACCTCTGAGAATATGATTTCTTATTCTAACCACAACTTTGATTCCTCCCGGCTCTCTACCTTGATTAAGTTTCCCGGTAGTCATCAGTTTTTACCAGAGCGGATGCCGGCTGCAACAGTTTAATGATGTCAGTGTGTGATTCCGTCAGTGTAATGATGTACGGTTGTGTTCAGTCATAGAGACAGCTCGTCGGAACCAATGTGCAAGTTAACTCCCCGTCCACAAAGCCATTAACCTGCTCTCATATTACTAGTAAGGCAAACAAGCAAGTGTCAACTAGTGATGCTGAAGCGTGGTTACAGTCACTTTACCTGCAAACCAAGGAAGAGACAGTTACTTTAATGACATTCTTAAATAGGACATACATTTACACACAATTTTAGAAACTTGTTTTTAATGAACGTTGGGTGCATTTCACCACCTGGCTTGAAAATACCCATGCATCTCTCCTGGATATCCATTTGTTCTGCTTTGAATCAACACTATTTAATGCACTAAAGAGAATTTCCTTTAATATCTGATCTTATTAAGTATCTGTGGCAATTTGGTCAAATCCAGCTTGTGTCTCTCACCACTTAATGTGTCAAGATGTGACTGCATAATGAAAGTTATCACAGAGAAACAAGTGAAGCTTATTGACCCTTTAAAACCGTATATTTATTTCAGTCCTGTAAACTTTTTGGAGCAGTGCATGCTACTAGACAAAAACTGAAATGTTGCTGTTAAGGCGACTAAACACTATTTCTGTATTTTGGGGTTTGTGTGTGTGTGCACCTCTACTGTATTAGGGCATTTGCACAACTCAGGTATTTTCCCATTTCCAAAGAAAATATGTGTTTGTACGGTGAGAAATGTTTGGGAGTTTCCTGATTTTGTTGTATGATATTACTACACTTAGGAACAACTGGTGTTTATGTTTGTGAGGACGTTACAGTCCCCACATTATATTAGATGAATTTAATGTAGTGTCATTTTGTGCCGCCTATGACTTTCCTTCAGGGTTTTTGTTCCGTCCCTTTTTGAATTTGCACCTAATTTATTTTTCAAATTCATCAGTCCGCTAAGTTGAGCATGTTTACCTTTTTCAAGTGTTGTTTGACATTCGAGTGTCGTTCACACGAGTCAGGAAGCCAGACCTCACTCACGTTACACTAAATCAGACAGTGATACCTCTAGAAAACACGAGCAGAATGTAAGTTTAACAATATCTGTGTTTTACATTGGACACAGAGAAGCTGTAGTGTAATCTTATTCTTCGTACTTCATTTACATACTGCATATATACTTCAGCCAGGGAGGCACCCACAGCTGAATCAGAAGTTAGCGAGGAAGTCACATAAAAGTCGGCTTCTAGCAGTGGCCCATGTGTTTCTGGGGCAAAAGGGCCGACAGGAGGAGGTGGGATGTATCAATTGCATATTTTCAAAGTCGATCCTGCTCTTACTAGATTTTCCAGGATTATCAACACTAGCTTCAAAGTATCACTTAGTTTTTATATTATTTTATATTTGAGCTACAGAGCCTTAGTTAGATTTGTTACATTCCTGCAATAAGAAGCTGATAGAGTACAATGAGAAATATATCTCAATTTCAAGGTTGACACACATTTGGAGCATTAAACGAAGGCAGTGAAAAGTCGGAGCGACAGACCTTGACCTCTATCATTCAGTAATACTGTGTAGAAGATGAACAGAAAATAGAACGGGGGAACTCTGTCAGTTGGCCACATCGTGGTTCCCACCCTCTCACGTGGTCAGGTGGCATCACTGGTTCGTCTGCTAGCAGTCAGCATTATGTCAGGATGGTGAGTCCCTCCATTAGCAGCAAGTTCTGTCAGACCACATTTGTACGGCCAGTGGAAATAAGGAGGCATGTGAGGAGGCAGGAACTGCAGCCAAACATTTGTTGGCTCTGGAGCCATGCAAACATAAAGCATATAAGTCCCAGCTCTTACACGATGTTAAAGAAGCTGATGCTTTTTATATTCAGGCATCAAATATGTGGAGGTTTCACAGAAATGAAAGTTCAGGTCTCCTGACATGGATTTACCTCATTTATTGCCCCCGAAAGGGCAAATGAGGATTTGTATCCCAAAAATAAGACATGCACCCAAATGGGAAATGCTTTGACAAATAGATTTTTGGCTGGTGTAAACACAATTCACTATGGATTATTGTGCGAGATGAAACTCAAACGTGTTTGGAAAATATGTAACAGCGGAGAAGATGGTGTGTTTGTGCAATATCGAGCGAGGGATGCTGGATAGCTTGTTCTGCTGAGAATAGATCGAAAATAACTTTAGCTGTGTGAGGAGGACCATGAGAACCTCGCAGCAGGACATTTTATATTTTGTGAAACAGCGATTCATGGAGTGAGTCATGGGGTCAGTTACCTTATGGTGGATTTATTCATAGTTGTATCAGAGGACAAGATAGTGTCTTATTTCTTTAGCTTCCACCATCAGTAATTACTTCTCGGGATTGTCTGTCTCAGATTTTTTTTCCCAAGCCCCTCAGGCAGTTTGCTCTCATCTCACATTCATTTTTGACAAAGGCTCATATTCATCTCTTTTCGGCGGTATTTACAAATTGTTCCAGTTTTTCCCTCATCATCAACAGTTGTTTATCCTCAAAATCTCAGTTTAAGCTCAGCGCACCTGAGTGGGAACCGAAGATACAACCTCGACCGTCTTACCGCAGAAACAGGAGAGTCCCTGGTTTGTGAATTACTGGCCGGAAACTTTCTTTTAAAACCCCCACAGTACATCTAACCCCTTTTTAAAAAGTGAGTTTAAAAAACAGTGCAGCCTGTGTCTTCTCCGACAGTTAGCCACACTGGGGTATTTAAGCGTGGGTCAGCTCCGGTAGACTGCAGCTTGTCAGGTTTTAATGAAACACTCCTCAACAAAGTAATTAGGCTACTGTTGGCTTTGGGTTTGGATTTACAACCTTCCTGGTGCCGCGGCACACTCAAATGAGTATCACAATCCTAAGATAAACCCATCTGTTGATTACCATATCAAACTAATGCGGTAGATGTGAACGAACGCAGGAAAGGTGGAGGCTCAACTTTACCAAGATGCCCCCTAATGTACGGAGGTTTTCATTTGCACTGTTTGTTTGTTATTCAGGGTAAACAGTCATCTCGAATTGCTCATATATACACATCTCCCATAGCGTCTTATTCCTTTTCAGACTGACAGAGTGCTAGAGCCCAACCCTGCACGCTAACACACAACAGTCAATTTCACTCAAATCCCACAACTCTGACCATGCTGAGTCCTGGCTCTCTTTGGGCTGTGCAGGGAAAAGATCATGTAAAATTACCCGTGGAGGTTTTTGCCATGAGAGGAGGAGGGTAAACGTGGGATTAGTCTGCTTGAGTGTGAAATTGATCAATGCCATTAAGTATTATATTCAGTGAAATTAACTTTATTTCTTTGAACAAATGATGAGTTTCTTTAATTGAGGTTGTTTCTTGACTTCAGGTTCCCAATTTCCCATATTAATTAATGACTTGTGTTCATCTCCTTCCCTGATATATGTAGATGTAATTTATTTGTATTTTCCTGCTCTTAATTTAGCTAGAATATGCTTCATTTTTTATCAAATCACTCTGTTTGAAATTAACTCTCTTCACTACAGTTAAATCTCCACAAATCACACATGTGCTAAGAAAGTTTAAGGATTAAAATCCCTGGATCCTTTTCCACCTGTAGCATCTCTCCTGGGATGTTTGCTCCCACAGAAGCCTGTATAATTTATAAACTTCTAAAGTCATATAATATGATAATCGCTCATATGGCAAACTATGCAGTTTCAAATCTGATTTGTTTGGGCATGTCTGTGCAAATCAGCCTCACATCCACAGAGCCATGGCTTACACCTGATAGTGTGTGGATGTTATTCTGCCTGAAACCATCTGTTGTCCTTTGTATGGATTAATGGCCCAAAAATGTAACATGTTTAAATTTTTCTTTGCAATTAGGGTAAATATGTTCCTCCTGTAGTTTGAGCTGATTGACTGGTGGACTGTAGATCGTGTGACTGGGGTCAACAAAGTCTGTTGTTGTGGTGATGGTGGCTGCGTAGATAGATTGATAGATATTTGGTCACAAATAAAAAAAAATCTGCACTTTTCTTTCCTAAAGGCTGCTACGTAAAAGATACCGTTGAACCAACATGATAGACAGAGCTAAATGGATGTGATGTGTTTGGTTGCAAATTATAATCATTCAGTTTTAAACTGCCTAAACTGCCTCTATTCAAATCCAGTGAATAGAGAAGGCTTGAAAAACTTGGGATAAAATGCACGAAGCACGTCCCCCGCACACTCATTATTAAGCAGTTTCAAGTGCTTTAAGTGAATTTGCTGAAACAGATGTCCCGGCCGTCGTCAAGTCCTCACACAGGGGTCACGAAATACAGGTGCAGACTCCTCGCTCTGCCTAAAATGTTCACTGGAGAGCTCCCCCTAATTACAGCGACACTTCTGTGTTCAGCTCCGTACCTGTGTGATAACATGATTTACACAGCTGTCCTATCGCAAACGTCTTCATTTCCCATCACAGGACCATACGAGCGGTTTGACCTCTCTCTCTCTTTTCACTGTTGACATTTTTTCATGCAGATCGTTTGGTTTGAGAAGTTGCAAAGTTCTTCCCTTGCTCTTCTTTGCTTCAGTGAGTGTACCTGCTAATTTGTGTTCATGAATAGTGGTACAACTAAATCGTATCATTAGTGTTGTAATATTACAAACTTTGTTTTTGGTTTGTGGTTTGTCTTTTGGAGACATCGCAAGACTACAGAACTTTCAAACCACAAATGTACTTCACGTGCAACTTCAGGCTTACTTTGTCGCCCTCTCCTGGAGATTTATTGGAAATACAAACGGAGCCATGTGGGAATATGCCTGTGCGTGCACTCTGTTATTGTATCAATGAGGAATCAGAGGACCGCATCACTTATAGGTCACTATTATTATTGTTAAAGAACTTAATTTTAAGTGTAGGCTTTGATTCTTTTTTTTCATATTTTGTAAAGTTTGATATAATTTTGTTGTCTGCTTGTTGTGTGTTAGTTGTCATCTTGTTGTCTTCTTGTTGTCTTCTTGTTGTCCTCTTGTAGTCGACTTGTTGTCCTCTTATTATCTGCTTGTTGTCTGCTTGATGCCCTCTTGTTATCAACTTGTTATCTACTTGTTATCTGCTTGTTGTCTTCTTGTTTACCTCTTGCTGTCCTCTTGTTGTCTGCTAGTTGTCTTCTTGTTGTACTCTTGTCACCTCTTGTCTGCTTGTTGTCCTCTTGTTGTCGGCTTGTTGTCTGCTTGTTTCAAATGTTCATAAGTCTAGGAAACCCACAGCATGTCTCCCCAGACTTCATTAAGCGTCTGTAACTTGCAGCTCATATAATCCCTTTTCACCTCGTGGGGCATTTGAAGCTCATCCAATGACAAAATGAAGTCAATTTTCTTGAAGTCTCCTCTAATCGTGGCAAATAAGGCTGCGTCGCCTGTGGCGAAGACATATCGCTAAAGATAAGGAATCAGCAAATGACAGGGCTGCTCAGCACGCCACTGTGCTGCTACAGCATGTTGTGCCAGCTAGTGAAAATGAGCATTGATGTGGTGTCAGGTGGCTGTGGCTGAGTTGGATCAAACAGTTTTAACTTGGACTGCCACTAGAGGGAACCAACAAACGTTTTTTCATCATTGAAGCTGTGTCGTTCTCCGGGAAGATCATATATTCATCCAATAGCATCTAGCCTATATAAGGGGGGGTCAGAGCATTAATTTTAAATGCAGTGTGCTTAGTGCATAGTAATGGTCGTAATGTTCCAGGTAAAATGAGTTAAATTTGTCTCTGGGCTGAATTAGAAATTGTGAGAACCATTACCATGGCCTTAAAAAAAATTCAATTCTGTGTTATATTTAGATCTAGTTTGTGGCCTGGTAGCTTCTGAGCACTCTGCAGGCAATAAACACATCAAGCTGTAATGTTTCATAATGCATTATACATGCTTTCACAAGAAATATCAGCATAGAGAGACGTGCTGTGGGTTTACATCACCATTTTGTCAGTGACTTTAACGTATGCATTTTGTATTTTAAATATAAAAGTGAATGTAATAATTGCACCTGTAAGAAATACTCTGAAAAGTACAGTTTTCTGGCCTTGAGCAGCACTGTGTGTTTTTGTTCCATTGCAACACACAAGAATATGAAGTAGTTGCTCACCTTTATGTCATGACACCAACTTGTTTTGTAACAGCGTACCTGCTCTATGTGGAATCTGCTTGGCAAAGTTAATTAGTTATTAAACTTCCAATCTTTGAATTAAAGATTTGGCGCACATACTCTTGTATTTGCATCATTTGAAAATCTTAAAAAGCTCCTCGAAAAGGGACATTACTGTAAATGTTCAAATTTAAATGAAGCAGTCTTTTGGTTAATACACACAAAAAATCTTCTTCTGTAACCTCCTGAGATTTCTTTTAATTGTTTAATTTGAAAACGTAACCTTAGCAGGAGATGTAAACATGTTTTATGTTGGACGTTCAGTGAGCATCAGTGTCTGTGTTGTTGTTGCAGGTTACAGGTGTGAGCTGGTAGTGAACTTGAGGTGGAGCAGGCCAGGCTTGGCATCATGGTGAAGGCCCATAAGTCAGGTGGGAGGAAGAGCTCCCACATCCTCCGCAGACAGGTACTGGAAAACAACAACAATGCCTGAATGTTAATGTGAATGGATGTGTGTCTCCCTGCACTGTCACATTGAAAACACGTCTTCTGTTATGTAAATTAAGCAGCCATTATCATGTAATGGTCGCATTTAAAGGGAGGATATAGAGTAGTAACAGTATTGTTTACACATTTTAGATTACCAGCACCACACAGTTGTCTATTAGTTCACCACACACTGTGCTCTATGTTGCCATATACAGCGACACCATTTTCCGTTAAGTCAAAGTAGAATAACAATATGTTTCCTGGATAAGGATTAAAGTCAGTCATAATAAAACGTTTCACTGCTTTTGTTTTAGTCCGGGACTCAACTTAATCCTTCTCCTGAAAACCACCTCTGTTTGTGTTTCTCTGTATTTATTCATCTGTTCTCCTTAAGGAAAACACACTGTGCACTCTTGATGACACCGTTCTTCCCCAGATGACACACATAGAGTTTGTGGTGTATCTGTAAATGCCCGAAAGCAGCTCAGAGATTTCCTCACGGTACAAAAGTACCTGATGAGATCATTATTTGATAGAGATATGAATCATGTTAAATATAATTATAATCCACTCTGATTTTAAGGGTCTATTTTAGAACTCTTTAAAAACGAGTGTTTATCTCCAATGGTCATTTAGGAAATTTTAAAGAAGAATTCTGAACTGAGTTTGGTGAATTTGTTACAGTGGCAGCTCCTCTGGTTTAAGAAGCTGGGGTTCAAGGGCAGTATCAGATCAGTTGTGTTTCAGTTCAGTGGGTGGGACGAGTTTTAGTTTCTCTTCTCTGCATGAAAACCACTTACTGTCGGACACAGCACCAAGCAGAATGAATCACCACAAAGGGCTGCAGAGGGCGCTGTTGCATTGTGTTACTTTAAGTATTTTCTTCCAGAAGTAACAGAAGTATTTGGGTTGAGGTTTAATATCACATTACACCCACTGTTTGACATAAATAAGGATTCAGTGGTTGCAATGATGCCTGTGTGTGTCGTACTGCAAAGATGGCTTCACTGGGCATGTTCGCCTAATGAGCGGTCATTTAATTACGCTGTGGTATGCGTTGTGTTTGTGCGTGTGGCGGGTGACACAGTGTCGGAGAGTGGCCCACTTGTTCTGTGGAGATGGGCTGTCGGGTGCCTGAACGGTGAAGTCGTTTATCCCTCTTCAAGGGCGGCAGGGACACTGAGCGAGACAGACAGAGAGAGGAAATGAGGATAAATTGGTGGGTGGGAGAGAAGAAAGGATTGGGGACTTCAAGAAGAAATAGGTCTGGACAAGAGATGCAACTATACACACGCACAGCACTTGCACATAAAGTGCAAACACTGAAGACCTGATGTGGAGTCACTTATCTGCTGCTGTGTTCGACAAGGTTAATGTCTGCATGCTCAGGAGCAACATGACAGCATCACAAACACACACACACACACACACACACACACGCACGCAATCTGCTGTGGTGACCCCACAGGCTGTCCAGCATGATTTTTTTTTCAATAATAACAAATTATTTTTGATCAAATTTTTATATTTAAACATTAATGCTTGGTTTATATTTAGGGGATTTAGTCAGATGGAAGAAGGAAAAAGAGACCAACTGAATTAGTTGATAAAAACTGAATGAATGGAGAGATTAATAAAAGTGTAACACCAACACCATGCATGGGAAATCTTCACTTTTAAGGATTTGAAAAAATGTAGATTGACAATAATATTGTTATTGAATCATGTGCCGTATAATATTTCATCTTCTTTGATTATTTTTGTCTCCTTGTTTCTGTAGCTCATGTTTAATGCGTGGTTCTGCTCCCACAGACTGGAGGCCAGACAGAGAAAGAGGAAGGTCAGTCCCAGTCAGACACCAAGCATCCACCACAGGAGCAGCCCTGTGGAGGAGACCAACCCTCTGATGATGCCCAGCTCCGGACCTCTGCACCAGCCGAGGAGCTGTCTGAGAACTGTGACCAGAACGAAACTCCCATGGACGTCCAGGAAAAGGGCGATCCCGGCCAAGCCAAGCCCATGTGGAAACCCATTCCCCCTCTGCTGCCTGAGCCCGAGGACGACGGGAGCCCGGCCGGTAGGACCAGGGACCAGAGCTGCCAGACTGACGAGCAGCTTCTCCAGACCAGTGGTCATAACACAGGTGGGTAAACCACCACAGCATCACCTGCTGATTCATCCACCCACAGCAGGACTGTTTCCACTATTAGCACCGGTGCAGCTCTCACAGTCCTGACCTACAGGGTGAAACTGTTTTTCAGGTCCCTGTGTGGCTTCACTGCCAGAAATGTTTAAGTTTTGCACTCGTGAAGAAGTTGGCCGTCGAAAAGAGGAGCTGCCTTTAACTTTGATCACCACCTGTTGGCCTACACCATCATGCATTTTTGAAAGTTCTTCTTGGACATTGATTTATCACGTTGGCTCCTGTACAACTATTGTATAGTTGTAATGGCGTTGAAAGTCTTGTCTTCTGGTGTAGACGCCAATAAATCTACAGAACAGGCCCATTAACACAGTGGGAAATTGGTCTGAACTGACCCAAAGGCTTTAAAATAAATTCACCACTTCCTTGTAAAAGAATAAGAGTAAAAACCTCAACTAGAAAAATCTGTCACTTCTGACAAGAGCTGGAACAAGAACTCAAGAAATTATCTTGACATGGCTTCTGGGATGTATTACTTAAAAACATGAATTGAAGATTTTCTTTTTCTTATTATTTATGTTCAGTTTGAAATCACTGTCCCACAGTAACCAGGGGGTCTGATTTGTTCTCTTGGCAGTTAGCGTGTTTCCTAAACCTTAAAGCCCAGCGAACTGTTGAATTTGGATTGTAAAACAGGGGCTATCAAAGCTATCGTTGTGTTAAAACAAATAATGCTTGTTTCCTTCACCTCTTCCATTCTCTTGGGTTACCTCCGCTTTCCTCCTTCGATCCCGTGTCCTCCTGGTTTCACACTCAAATCCCGAAGCCTTGAGTTCATTTTGAACTTTGTAGCTCACAGTCCTAGGAAGTTGTTTGCCATTTTTTGATTGGATGATCTTTGACCCCCTTGCAGAGGGAGGTGCGAAGGTCGGCGGGTCACTGACCTGCCCCGCTGGGATTGTAACGGTCTGCCTGTGAGAGGTGTGTGTGGCGGGGGGAGGGTAAGGGGGCATGAGGAAAACACACTCTGTCGCACATTAATACATAATCTCCATCTCGCTCTCTGTCAAAAGCTCTTAACCAGACGTCATTCACGTGTCCAGCCCTCTTTTGTCTGCATCTGTCTGGGAGTGTCAGTCTGTCTGCTCGGCTCTTTGGCTTCTGTCTGTCTCTCACTCACCTACACACACACAAACCAGAGCACACAGATCGGCTACCTCGCACTGACTACCAACTTGTATTGCTTTGTGTGTCTGTGTGTGTTCATTCAAGCGTTTGCGAGCCAACCGAGCTTAAAACACGCACAGTCTCAACTTCTGGTCGTGTTTTCTGACCAGAGGTAACTTCCTATTGGAAATGACAAGACCACGGAAGGCTAAAAATAATCTAAGCTAAAAAAT
Source organism: Pseudopleuronectes americanus (assembly GCA_038501795.1). Taxonomy (NCBI): domain Eukaryota; kingdom Metazoa; phylum Chordata; class Actinopteri; order Pleuronectiformes; family Pleuronectidae; genus Pseudopleuronectes; species Pseudopleuronectes americanus. The sequence goes on from CM076737.1 coordinate 8,727,019, forward strand.
CAAACAGAAAGTAATTATTTAATTTATATCGTCGTAAATCTGCAGAACACAGCATTGTCCTCTCACAGTAATGCATCTTGAAGGATATAAATTGTGGTTTGCAGGCTGTAATTGAAGTCCGCTTCAGTAACAAGCATATTTGTCTCACTGAATGTGTTTTATGTGGAGGTTTTACACAATACTTCCTGTTTTAGAAATGCTGTTCACCTTCTTTCACATCAATAAACAGTGAGAATTGAGACGTGTCAGGTGATTACAGGGTCTTTGGCGATGCTTGTTAGGAGCTCTTTGAGCTGCTTGCACCTCTTTCGTTTTATGCACATTTCTATTCAAAACCTGTCGGGCGTTAAAGTTGTTGAAACCAGGTAGAATGAAAGCACTTTTCCTCCTCACAGTCCATCTCAGTAACGGGTCACGGAGCCATAGTCAGCCTGCATCAATAATGCAGGAACCACACTCCCCTCCTGCTATTTTATATTTAATGCTTTATACAAAGGAAAAATAAAATAGTTCTGTGGCACTGAGATCAATGAATAATAATACATCCTGAAGGCGTATTTGTTCACTTTATTTTCCCTTTTCAACGCAGAAATAGTTTTTTGTATTTTAGGAAAAATGAAATGAGTCTGTTCTTTGCAGTATTTTAATCTCACTGGTTAAAGATTTGGCAAAGAAAACCTTTTATTGAGAGGACAGACATCATGGAGATTTTAATGCTAAAATAAATCGCATATTTTTCACGTACATTGTGATAATCTGCACATATTTCTTATTAATCTGCACATATTTCTTATTTCCTGATGCAGGTATTCACATTAGGTTGTTCACAAAAACTGTATTATTGTGGGAACTGAACGATTAAAAGTAGAAACCAACCACAATCGATGTTTTTGTGGATGATGGTAATACCGATGTATTGGCCATTATACATATTTGTCTTGGCAATAAAAAAATGAAAACCTTATAAATGATCATAGTTTTTTTTGTTGATTAAGCACCGGTTTCAGGCCTAACCCTAAAGTTACTCAACCCTAGTTAAAAGTACTATAATGCAGAAAATATTTGGGCCGGTCAGTTAATCAAACATAACATTAAATCCCTACCATCATCAAGACCGTTGCCTTTCCTGCTGACCCTGCTCCCTCTGGTCATTGAGTTTAAGCAAAAGCAAAAACCACACACAAAACCTACACATTGATAAACCTCCTCCTCCTCTTGTTCCTGATCGGGCTGATCAAGTAGCATGACACAGAGGCTGAAGTATCAGGTGCTGCACCGGCTCTCACCCCTGTTGGAATCGGCCCACCGCACCCTCCTCTGCACGTTTCCCAACAGTCCCACATGAGCTTTAGTCTTCTGAACAAGTGTTGCTGATTTGATTTGTCAGGATTGTTTTTCATTCGTTTTCTGCACCCTGTGTTTCCTCTCTGCTCACATCCATGGCTTACTGATCTTGAAGGGAAAAGATAAATGACCGGCTTTCTCACAGTCATCGCTGAATGTGTGTGTGTTTGCTGTGTGTGAGCGTGTGTGCTTGTGTGTGCAACAAGATAACAAGGTCAGAGTGAATAACTATCTCATACAGACCTCACTGATTGTATATACCCTTTAAGCACACTGCAATATACTTCATGTCGTACCAGGTGCCAGGAAATTCCAGGTGCTGCTGTATTACTCAAAGACTGTCAAACTCTGATGGGATAATTTGAACGATCGCTCTCTTTCTCTTTCTCTCTCCAGGTCTCTGTGTGGAGCCCGGAGATCCTCCTCTCCTCCAACAGCCTCTGCAGACGTCCAAGTCGGGGATTCAGCAGATAATTGAATGCTTCCGTTCAGGTTTGTGAGAGATGTGAGGTTCCTCCAACGTGTCTGCAACTTTGACAGCCGGAATTGGGCGAGAGACATAGTACAGCCTGGAGACTGGGCTGTCATCCCTTTGATAGTGCAGTGACAAACTTCTTATTAATTATTAAACTGTGGCATCCCACCATAGTCTTCATTTGTTGCGCAACTCTTTAAGACTGTAAAAGTCAAAAAAATCTGGACCTCTAACTCGCTCTGTGATCAGCTGTGACTCTCGGGCTCAATATGTAAGCCTCCTGTCAAAGCAGCAAGACAGAATCTCGCATAAAATCCATACACAACACTTTGGCGTTGCCGTGACAACTATTCAGGTCTCAGCAGCCAGACATATGAATATGCTCCATCTATATGAGAAAATTAATTTCATGTGTGCCATTAAGTCATCTGCATTGTGAGGCAAGCACATATGTGATGCAAGTGCTTCCTCTGCCAATGCTTCCTTGTAACACTGAATTTTACATTATGGTGTATTTACATTGTTTACGTCTTGTTATTTCCCCTGGTTAATCACTACTACTCTCCTCTGTCCCACAGGCACCAGTCAGCTGAGACACATGCTGCTGAGGGAGGTGGACACCATCTTCGAGTGTAAACTGTGCCGCAGTCTGTTCAGGGGCCTGCCCAACCTCATCACGCATAAAGAGTACTACTGCCTTTCACGGCTGCCTGAATCCGACGGTTAGTGACGCAGCGTATTAGCATGCAGACACATACACAACTTTAAACACATGTCTGGAATATTTAAACATAACCTGTTAATAATCACAGCCCTGCTCTAAAAGTCCTACAGTCAAAGCATAGGATATACAAAACACATATCCCCATAAACAGAATAATAAAATCAAAAGGCGGAACAGGTTGAGCATAAACTCCCTCAGCTGGGGTCAGCGCCTTTGTGCATGCTGAGGAAACACAAATGCAAAATTTGAGGAGATCACACAAACAGCGACTCCCTAAATGAGTCTGGGATCAATCTTGATTTCAGTACTTAGTTTAGATCCCACACATTAAAAAAAAACACAACATGCAGACTGATGACTCCAACGTTTCCTAAGGTGGTTCCACATTTTGCTTTCATGTTCTCTCACTCTAAGGTTTTCACTATCTCCTTCACACCATCTGTCTCCTGCTCATTATTCCCCTCTTATCTCCTCCTTCGGTACACAGTCCCATTTTTCTCTCTTCCACACACATTACTGTAACGTCTTCAATCCGTCAATCATTCTTCTTACACAAAGTGAAGTCTCTATTCTGCTCTTCCCTCATATCAGGGCGAAAAGTAACTTTGATCTTGCACCATTAGCGTTTTATCTACTGCTCATTAGCCACAGTATGTGTCCATATCTCTATTCTCTCCTGCTCAGTAGCTGGCGGATACTCGGAGGAAGCCCAGCAGAGTCTTCAAGTAGTTTCTCTGTTACCTAACTCTCCTCCACTCTCCTCCACAAAGAGAGATCAATCTCATTGCAAGCAGTAGATTTTAGTTTGCTCTTTTCTATCCACTGAAATGATCGCTGTTCGGAATCACAATCTCCTATACATCTGCTTGTGGTCTTAATTAAATTGGTGTTTTTTTCTCAATCAAGAGTCCATTACCATAGGCTGTAAGTGTACTACGTATATCATTATTTTGATAAACTCTTTCATCAATGTTTTTCACCATTAAAGTGCTGAAAGTTAAATGTTAGGTTACTGGATAAACACATTCGACTTTTCTGTGATAGACAATTTTCCCCATTGAGCTATACAGTCTCCATTTGTTGTCCAAGTGCCAAAAAATGGCAAAAATTCAATTCAGCTCCCAGAAAGCCCCCTGGTGGCTGGCTGCAGTATCATGAACCCTCATTCCTCCAAAGTGAATTAACAATGTTATAGAAAGTGATAAAAAAGACCGGACCAAACCTTAATGGAATCTTGATGGGAAGTTTCAGTCAAATGAAAGTACCAGTAGTAGAATAGGTTTTGACAAAGTGGAAGTGGAATATTTCGTCTATTTAATGTTTATTTTAAATATTGAAATGTTTGGGATGGTTTTCTTCAGGTTCATCGGGGGACGACAGACAGAGTGTAGCCATGAAGGATTTACTGGACACCATATATCCCAGAGCCGACCGAACAGACTGCGTGGTCCGACTGGAGCCCATTCAGACCACTACCAAGGCCGTGTTCCAGTACCTCACCACAGAAGAAGACCTGGCCCGATATCCATCACACACACCCAGGTTGGTGGTAAACTGATGGAGTAAGACGACTGTAACTCAATGTGTGGGTGATATAGCAAATGCAGTGTAGCTTGTGCAGACTCACGTGTGTCTTTGGTCAAAGGTTGTCCCTGATATGATAGTTGATTGTCCTTCACAGTGCCAGAGAGAGTCCAGTAGCATGGGAAGAGCCAGCGGAGGGTGGGGACAACAGCCAGGCGAGCCAGCGAGGTGGAGCCGAGAGCCGCAGCAGCCCGGGACCCAACCAGGGGCAGAAGAAATGGGAGGCTGAGGAGGAGGCGAAAGCAGAGCAGCCACCGCCTGAAGAGGAGGGCTCCACTAGCGGGGTATGTATCTGAGCTATCTGATATCCGATTATCCACTTTGCCTCATTTACTGCACACCGTCACTATCCCTTCTCTGGTTATTCTCCCCGCCAGGTGGATGACGTGACAATCTCCTGTTGTCTGTGCGGTCAGGACTTTAACTCGCGGCGCAGCATCAGGCGCCACTGCCGCAAAATGCACAAGACCAAACTGGAGGAGCTGCGAAAGTTTACAGAGACACGAACAGTTCCCACGAGCCTGCTCTCTATGGTGAAAGGTAAGCATTGACATAAATTATGAAAAGGAAATATAATCATCTATAAAGTGATCAATATCATAAAGTGTTGATTATAAACACTGTAATAAAGCTGAAGAAACATAATTTATTTCCACACAAAACTGAATGAGCTGGTTGGTTTACTAAATACTTAATTTGCTGACTTTCCAAGACAAACTGTTACTCAACTTAAATAATCTAATAATTATTTTAAATAAATGTAATTATGTTATGTATGAATGGAGCCAAGATGACGAGATTTATTTTCATTTAACATGTATATACCTGTAAGTGAAAAGAAGTAACTTTCTAACCTGCTTAACAAAATAAGGTAATTCAGTACCATCAGTTTGTGGATTTAGCTCTTTGAATGTGAATTCACTATTTGTTTTATGAGGTTGATGCTAGTTTCATATTTCAAGGTTAATTATAAATGTAATTAATAATTTTTCTTGTTGATACTGAAGGTCGGCCAAGGACTCTCAGCGCACCGACCGGAAAATCCTGCCTCGTGTGCCTCAAAACCTTCGCCACCAAAGCCAACGTGCGGCGACACCTGGACGAGGTGCACCGCGGCCTGCAGAGGAACCCCAACGCCCCCAGCGTCTCCCCGAAGCCCGGCCAGCCCAACACACCGGAGGCCACGCCTCCCAGGAAGAGCAACAGTTCCTCTCCAACACGTAGCCACAACTCCAAGTCCACGCCTGTGAACACCAAAACAGCGTCCTCAAACCAAAACCAATCCAAACCTCAGCCTCAGCCCTCGGCCGCTGCGCAGGCCAACCCGGTGTCATGTCGCTGCACGCTCTGCAAGAGGATGTACAGCTCTCAGGTTGGTTGGTTGCACGAGGGGGGTTGGGGATCTCTTCTAGCCTTTCTGTGTTTAAAGTCAGCCTTAGTAGCAATTAACGGTTTGTCTTATTTGTTCTTATTTATGTTTCTGTATTTAATCTTACATGGGTTGTTTTTAGCTTTGAGAATCCAAACAGGAAAAGGGAGAAAAAACAGAAATAGTCGGTGCATAATTCTAGAGCTATTTCAAGACATTACAATGAGATTTTCCAGAGGCTGTATGAGAAACCGCAATGTCAGTTGATCTAGACAAAATTTATAGAACTTTACCCTCCAGCCCCCGATCAATATGTCCAACCAGTGAGTTGAAGTGTTGAACTTTCTGACATACAGAGGACACATAACTTAAAATTTAAACAATAAAACATCAGGATGAAAAAAACTTGTGTCTTACAGGTAGTACATGTACAACTTGTAAAGACAAAACTCAAGAGTTTTTGGCGTTAAGGGTGGAAACTGGTGTTGATGTCTTGAAAACAATAACTGCTAATTATACGTCATATTCTGCCTCCTGCAAGATCCAGACATTTTCCATTTGTTGTGAATGTGTCTGACCTGGACAATCTCCTGCTACGACATTTTTACTGATCTTTCATTTTATCTCTGTATTTCAGCTCATGCTGAAGAGGCACATGCGCATTGTCCACAAAATATACAGTGTGAAAAGTAACAGGTCTGCTGCCCCAGCACCCCCTGCTCCTATAGCAGCGACTCCAAACAACAAAAACAACAGTAGCAACAGCAGCAGCAACAACAACAGCAGCAGCAGCAGCAGCAGCACAAACGTGGCCCCAAGCAACAATGTCCGGGTGAAGCAGGAGGCAGTTGAGCCCTCGGATGACGAGGAAGAGGAGGAGGAGGAAGAGGAGGAGGAGGAGGAGGTGGAGGAGGAGGAGATAGACAGTAGTCCTGCCCCGTCTCCGAGTGACAGCACTGGTACAGCTAAAAGTGTTTCAGTGGCACCCAACTCCACGAAGGTGAAGGAGGAGGAAGCCCCGCGGAGCCCAAAGATGACGCCATCATCCTTATCTTCATCATCATCATCCTCCCGTGCCGGAGGCGGCGTGAGCGTCCCCAACAAATCGACCAAACTGTCTGTTGGCTTTGACTTCAAGCAGCTCTTCTGCAAACTCTGCAAGCGACAGTTCAGCTCCCGTCAGAACTTAACGAAGCACATCGAGCTGCACACCGACGGCAACGAGATCTTCATTAAGTTTTACCGCTGCCCCCTCTGTCGCTACGAGTCACGCCGCAAACGGGACGTCCTGCGTCACGTGACTGTGGTCCACAAGAAGTCCTCCTCATACCTCGGCAAGATCATGCCCAAGCTGGAGAGCAGGGCCGTGAAGAGGCTGGCAGAGGCTGTCCTCAGCAGCCCGAGCCCCAACAAGAGGACAAGCAGCGGCGTCAAAGAGGAAGTGAACGGACGCCACGCCTCTTCGTCCTCCTCCTCTCCTTCGCCCCCTGTAACGCGCAAGCAAGAGAGTTCCACAGCTGCCCCGGCCTCCTCCTCATCCTCCTTGTCCTCCTCCTCTTCGTCCTCAGCCCCACCTCCTGCCCCCGCCACTCGGAAACAGCAGGAAGTCTCATCGCCTCCGTTCGTGCCCTCCCCTCCCGTCACCCGTAAGCAGGAGAGGCAGGAGCGACAGCAGACTCAACAGCCTCGCCCCATCAGCCCGCCGCTCACCCGCCGCAGTGACAAACACACACACCTGCGCAACTCCACCTCCTCACCGAGCAACCCACCTCCACACACCCGACGGCACGAGGCGCAGTCGGAGAGCAGCAGCACAGGGACGTCGTCCACTGAGGTCCGGGTGACCAAGAATTTCTCGCTCCACGCTTGTGACCAGTGTGGACGAGCTTTTGCTAAGAAGGTATTTGATTTTCCTTCTCAAATGCATCTTTCCATTTTTTTTTCAATCATCGGTGGAAGAAAAGTCACAGATTATTAGGACTGGTCATAAATCAGCATGTTTATTCGATCATAAACTGTCATTTATACTTTATTGCTATAAGTGCAAAAATTTAGCCGACACATCTCAATCGCCCCCTGGTGGCTGGCTGCATTCAAGCTTTTAATAAATTAATTGATAATAGAAGAACGAGCTGAAACGTGTCCACCTACAGTCTTTGCTCTGTATCAAGTTGAGCTGAATTCAAAGGTCAAATAATTAATCAAAATTTATTTGAAAGTCAATCTCTAACTTTCACTATCAATTCATTTCATACTGTGTGATTGTATTGCCTTAAAGTTGTGTGTAATACAACTTGTGTGTGTGAATAATGTTTTCTCAGCTGTACCTGGAGTCTCACAAGCGCAGCCATCGTAACGCCGTGACGACAGCATCCAACAAGAGGAAAGGAGTCAGCACTCGCTCCAAGTCGTTGGTCTGGTGAAGGACACAATGTAAGAATAACCAGGGTTCACCTGCTGTACGAGGATGTCACCATGTTGTCCCTGTCCTCTCCTGTTTTACTTTCTCTCATTGCATATTTCCTCCGTCCTTTAGAATTCAGAATACCACGTGAAACTCCACCCTGTGAGCGCGCTTGAGAAAATGTCCGTGTCTTTGTTGCAGGGGATGTGTGTTTGTTTGTGTAGAGAACCTTCCCTTTAATGAACCGCTCAGGTCACACTCAACATTACTTCTCTGTCTGTCACTAACAAGAGAAATCCTCCATCTCGGTCCGACTGTTTTTTCTCTTCATCATTTCTTAGTAATAACCTCTTCTTCCCCTCCTTCACCCGTCAACTTCTGCATTCTCCTCTTTCTTTTGTCTTCCTCTTTCCTAATCTCCGCTCCTCTCTCTCTCTCCACAGTCCAACTGGGGGAAAAGGACAGGCGAGCCACTAACGATGAAGAAGACATTCAAAACTTTGAGTTTGAGAAACAATGGATGAGTGGAAGTAGCAGAGATGCAGAAAATGACGGAGCAGGACAGGAGTGAAGTACAAAGGATTTTTCCTTCTTCTGCTTAAGAACCAAATACATTGTCGGACTACGACGTTACTTTTGTATATTTTCATGATGAAGCCGGCAGCTCGCTGGACGGTGGCGCTGCTATCCCCGAGGAGACTGCTCACTACTACTGCATATGTCTGTGTTTATGTACTGCAGTACCTACATGTGGATCCACGTGCGGACGAGTGACTTGTACTGCTGTGCTCCGCGTAAACAGAAGGATGGAGATGTAGTTATTTGTGTGTGTGTGTGTGTGAGAGAGAGACAGAGAGAGTGTGTCTGTGTTTGTGTTAGAGGGAGTGAATAATAACTGGAGCCACATGAAGGAGGAAGTAAAACTTTTTTTTGTTTTTTATTAAGCAGAAAGCAGACTTTAATTTTGCCGTCACTTCCACAGATTTACATTTTTGTTTGTTGACTATTAACATTTCATATCAGTTCATCTTCACATTCAGGACTTTGACCGTGGCATCAATTCGTTCTGTTGGAAACCCGCTCGCTCAGTATGATGAGAAATCAACAGAAAAGACATTTTCAACTTCCCACTACTTATCCTTCCACTTCTTTTCACCCCCTGTATATCTAGCTGCGTGCCTTAGAGTTGAAGTCACCTTAACCTTCTCACAGAAATATTTCCTCACCCATCTTTGTTGGATTTGTAAAATTCTTTACTCTAGCAGCCCGTAGTCTTATCTAGTGACCAGTTGTAGCAGGATCTATTGCCTAGGTCTTATATTAGATTATCAAATGTTTATTAGTTTCAGGGTTTGGTCAAAATGAGGAAGGATCCAAAGTTTATTTTCAGTTTACCCCAAACAATGATGTGTGCACTTTTCCTAATATTTCATTTTCTTTGGTCACTTGCGTTTTCTTTCATTTCATTTTGTTTGTCTTCTCTGTTTTGACTCATTGCATGCTTGTGTGTGTGTGTGTGTGTGGGTGCTCCTTCACCTTGACCTTACCCTGTTTTACCTCTGTACATTAGCAGTGTTATCGGGCCCAGAAATAGACGGCTGTAGGAGAAGCATGGGTCACAGTCTGATTGGCTGTTTATGATTTTTCTTCCTGATATCTCTTCTTTTAGGATTAAACTGATCAGTTCAACTGTTAACTAGGTTTGCTATGACAAACACAGGCTGTGTGTTAAATGAGTTGTGTTACTGTGTGAGAGGCTCTGCACATATTATTAGGGGTAATGTGTGTTTAAATCATAGACTGTAAAGATGGACGACTCACAGCTCCCCACAAGTGAAGCCAAAGCGACCTTATAGTCCCCTGGTGGCTGGCTGCGGTATAAGTTATAAATACTGCTGCCCAAAGATTTTCTAATCAAACTGATGTTTCTCCAAGTGATGATTTTTCTTCACTTGGAAACAATTGACAGATTAGACTGACCCGCGATTGTTCGAGCACATGCATCGGCGGAGCCTCGAGACCGTAGATCCACCACTGCGCAGACTCCGCCTCCAAATGAGGTCAAAAGTGCACGATGCATTTGTAACCTGGAATATTTAAAATGAATTTGTTTCATACAACCGGAGGAATGGGAGACATGTCGGCCATCTTTATTTTCAGTCTTTGGTTTTAATGCATATTTTTCAAGACAAACTACTTTCGACTTTTCCATTAACTGGATTACTTTGTTTTCTGAATATGAATTGGGCCGGGTTTGTCCGATCAGAGCTGAAACCAAAACAGACTCAAGTTTTCAGGCAGCAGCAGCAGCAGCGGGTGTAGCAGGTGTGAATTGACATACTTTTGTTGATACTGAAATTGATCATATAGATTATTACCCAAACAAAAGAAATGTTAAAGCAGCGAGCCTCTTCTAACGTGAACACCTCACTTCCCCCGACTTTTAAGTTTACATTAAACTTTTGGTTCCATTAACAGCAGCAACAAGTGAGGGGCCTGTTTAAATAAACTCTGTGAATTTTCCTTTGTCTCAACTTTTTAACTTTACCAATGTAATCTCCTTCTTTTCTTTTTAATCGACTAGAAACTGCATCAGTTCCTTTCAGAAGGAGCTTTCATGTCCTCGAGCTGAAGCGGGGCCTGCGTGTGTTTGATCGCAGCTCCTGAGGTAGTCTTTGAAAAAACACTGGCACACGGAAGAGAATTAGGAGGGAAAAGAATTGAGAAAGACCAAATGTAGATATGTCTTAACGTTGAAACAGAAAGCCATGAAATGGAACGAACCCGAAAGAGAAAAAAGAGGAAAGACCAAACTTTATTTTTGTAACTGAAAACCTTCACAGTCTTGAAAAACGTGTATATATGGGTTCATCCTACGCGGGTGGTATAAATAATACTTCTAATAGTCACAATAGTTGCTGACATGTACTTAACAGTTGGTTGACCTTATGATTCAGACATGTCTGACTAGTTTCTACGTCACTGTAACACTGAGGCAAGTTTTGCGTTGTTCCACCTTTAGTCGTCTTTTGTATGTATCTCATTCCTTTCTGAACGAGGACATTTGTGTTGGGATGGAATCGAAACCTCAAAGAGACTCTTAGGACGTTTTATTTTTCCAATTTTGTCGTTTTCTTTCGTCATCAGTTGTACTTTGTTATTAAGGTCACATCCTAGAGAACCTGAGAAGAGTTTAGAGAAGCATTTCAGATGTGACGAGAATGTTAAAAAAAACAACCACTTAATGAATAAAAATGTTCTGCTTCAAACATCCGACAGTTTTCTGTTGTGTTTCATTTTCCATGTTTTTCCCCCCTGTCCTGTGATACAGCTCCTCTATCAGTCACGATTTGTTTACTGAGTTTTTTCAGACAGGAAATTTCATTTGCCTTCACAGAAATTGCTTCTTTGGACATTTACATTTTCACTTATTTGTTTTTGAGGAGATTTCTACTTTGCCTTCCTGGCATTGTTTCCTGCGCCTCAAAGAACGATGAAGATTGATGTCGGTGACGTCAATAAGAAACATTGTTCCTGTGAATATTAACACGCTGGAGAAGTGTGAAGTCAGAAACAGGTTTAAACCACATTCTTGTATGAACTAAAAATCCTGTTTGATCTGTGGTTTAATGAGTGATGATGCTGACGTGAGGTGAGAATAAACCTTTCTTCTTAACTGCTATTTCGAGCAGGATGTGTGATGTTTAACTTAAAACTGCATTCATGACACATGGAGGCTGGGAAATGTAGGATGTAGTGTTTTGGGGGCTCGGTCGGGATATGTTTTTGTCTGCTCATTCAATTTCAACTTTTTTATGTCACTCCAGCCTCACTCAAATTAATGGCGTCAGGAGAACATCCGCGGAATTATGTCTGAACACAGTTTTTACTCAGGGGGGTAGCTAGAGAAACTCCGAGAGAAGGTCAGGAGCACATTCACCCTGATAACTGTTGTAGGAGGAGCTAACTCAGATCTCTTTTCAAATAGAGGTGACACAAAATATCAATACTGATAGGACAATATTTTTGTCCTGACTCAGAAACTGTTGAAAATGTCATATTTTACCAGTTTAGGGTTATTCTACATTAAAATTACATTAGAATATCACAAGCTAATATTACATCTCATTCCATGTTATACTTTACAGTTGAGTATAAATAATCATGAAATAGAGGAATAATGTAGGTAAGTACATTGAAGCTGTACTACATCCACTCATTATACATTCTGCCTAATTAGTTCTGATGATTATTATAAATATTAATTAAATTCCACAGGAACTTTCTGCAACACTTTACACCCTCTTGCATCTACCCACATTTGCCACGAGATGGCGCCATTGCACCGCGCCCCTCGCTCCTCTCCGCAGCTGCAGAGCCACAGACATGTGGACATGTTGCGCGCGCTGTGACACAGGAGAACACACGGCACAGGTTCGATCGCCTGGCTCCTCGCTCCGCTTATCAAAAGTGTTATTGCGCAGCAGATGCCACGCGCTTCATTTGTTAAACCTCGCTCTGCGCTTTTTTTTTACAACAGTAATCAATGCGCACAGTAAAAATGGATTGAAGTTAAAACAATTAAAGTGTGCGCGTGTGTGCGCGTGTGATTCTGATGACTTCTTAATGCGTCCAAGCAGCCGCAGCCCCTCCGCTGTGGAGCCCATCGACCCCATTGATTGGTAATAAACTTGATTGAATGAGCGCGCGCACTCGCAATTAGCGGATGATTTGGTGACGGTGGCGGGAGGACACACACACGCGTGTGTTTCCCGCGGAGTCGCGCGCTTTCCCTTTCAGCACCGGAGAGGAGAGGGTCACGCGCTTCGGAGGGGATTTTATGCGCAAAGACGCGCGGAGAGAGAGAGTGGAGGAAGAAAGAAAAAGTAAATCAGGTGGGTTCTCGCAACGCTATTGATCAGGAGTGACGTGATGAATTCCTCTGCTCTCGCTCTCTCTCTCTCTCTCTCTCTCTCTCCCCCCCCCTCTCTCTCTCTCCCTCTGTCTGTACCACACACTCATTCTTGGGTATCGACTCCACTACGCGCAGTCTCCCGCTACTGCCTCCTTAAACATTTTGTATTTTTGCGTTTTCACGCGTAAAAATCTGATCCGGACATTGTCCTCCAATCCTTCTCATCCCTCTGCCTCCTGCTTGCGGAAGGTCTGATATTCCTCTCACCGTTTTTCTGTTTTGCGCTGCTGTGGTTGTGGAGAGGGGGATTCAAACTGTCTCACTCCTGGAGGAGAGGTCTGGTTTGATTGTTTGGTTTTTTTTGGGGGGGGGAGCGGGGAGGAAAACTGCTGAGCTCCGCAAGGAAGTTGCCTGAGGCGGACAGGGAGCCCGAGGAGCCCGCCGGAGGAGGAGGAGGAGGAGGAGGAGAAGGAGGAAGAGGAGGCTGGAGACGGAGCTTCTCAACCCTCCGCTCGCTGTCGGGTGAATTTCCCGAGGTACCACACAAGGCTTTCCCTTCATTCAGTCTGAGCCACCGCTGCTGCTCACATTCCTCCACTGATGGATTATTGTCTCAGGCTTTTTCTTGACCATAACTCCTGACTCTTACTTGAGGTGGATGCTGGGCAGTGGAGGGTGTGGGTGAGTACATGTCTCAGCATCACAATGAGGTGTGTGTGTGTGTGTGTGTGGGGTACAATCACTGGTGATGGCACCGTTTTAATTGGGGTGCGATGGAGAGAACCAGCAGGGAGAAGCTGCATAATGAGCACATAGCCTCACACTCTGATCTGCTCCCCCAACCTGTGGGGCTGCGGTTTCTATCTCCAGCCATGGTGTCTCTGGCAAGCTGTGGGTTTTAATGCGACTCTCTCTAAATCCCAGAAGGTTGGAAAATGAGGCAGAAATGGGGCCAAAGTGTTTCTGCTTGGAGAGAAAGAGAAAGAGAGAGAGAGAAAGAGAGAGGGAGAGAGAGAGCGTTTGAAGACGGGAAAGGTTTTTTGCAGATGAGTCCAAAAGAACAGTGAATGCATCTTATTAAGTGTGATTGAAGATTAATATTAGTGAACGTCCTCAATTGTAATGCTATGTCTCATTTGCTTTATGTTCTGTTCATCTGCCCACGCATGTCACCCAACATGATGCTCTGATTGGAGGATGAGAGAGAGAGAGAGAGAGAGAATGTGTGTGTGTGTTGAGCCATGATCATGCTAAATTCATGATTGCTGCTGAAGAACCTGCAAGAAGGTTGCATATCAAATCAAGAAGCAAGGAACAGGTGGAGAAGGGAAAAAAGAAAAAAGAGAGAGAGAGAGAGAACGCCTAGGAGGAGATGACAGTGGGGGCCGACCGCAATTGTTGAGAGACTCAGAGGAACACACCTCCTTCAGAGAGAGAGAGAGAGGGAGGGAGGGAGAAGGAGGGAGGGAGGGAGAGAAGGAGGAGGACAGGGCTATCACTTTCTGAAAAGAGCATCAGCACACTCCCCGGAGAGAGGAGGAGGAGGAGGAGGAGGGTGATGGTGACAGAGGAGGAGAGGAAGGCCAGGTGTGCGGCAGGGAGGAGAGAAGTGAAGAGAGGCGAGGTGACGAGGTAACAAAGAACCGGTGTAAGAACCAGGAGCTGGGAAAACTCTCACCCGGGCAGGCAGGTGGCCGTGGGTGTAAATTAAAAAAGAGGGATGAGGCAGCCGCTGCAGCCTCCTGGGGTCCAACCCTCCTCATCCTCGAGCCACGAAGCAGCAGAGGAAACCTCCTCCTCTTCCTCCTCCTCCTCCTCCTCCTCCTCCTCCTCCTCCTCCTCCTCCTCCTCCACCTCCTCCTCCTCCTCCTCCTCCTCCTCCTCCTCCCTCCTCCTCCTCCTCCTCAGCATCCTCCACACATCCTCCTCCCATCCTCCTCCTCCTTCCTCAGGATGTCACACAGTCGTAAAGTAGATGTCCCCTCATGGGAGCTTGTGGCTTCCATTAGGATTGAAAGTGGTTATTCAAAAAGCAAATCAAGTTTATTTCTGACATGTGAACAAGATGGCCGAGCTTTTCACATCCTCAGAAATGTGATGAATCAGAAACCAGCGTGAGTGTAAACCAGAAGTAAAACTTTCACCAGCCTCGGGGCCTCGGTCGGGTCCAGAGAGGTTCTCACGTTAGCCCTGATGTGAGCTGTTTCTGCGGCCCCTCTCGAGGCGTTTGCGTGCAGCCACATCTTTAACCCCGCCCTCCACGATTCAAGATCACCGCCGGGTCCGGGTAGTTCGCTCCGTTTCCAATTTCAGCTAAATATCACGAGCCGAGAAGATGAAATAATTAGGGAAACCAGGGGAGCTGAGTCTTGGAGCTATATTGGACCCAATTAGTCTATCAGGTATTAAGAAGCAGATACTAATTGAATAGCTGCCTGTAGTGAGGCTTAGTAACAAGGACCCGGGTCCTCGGCCGAACCCGGCGCCCGAGCCAAGTGGAGCCTGAATCCAGGGAAAGGGAGAAAGTGTTGAATAAACAATCCTGTAGAATACGTGGTGCTAGCGGATGAATCCGAGTTGGCTAACCTATATAAAGAGAGGGTTTTTAATCATAGCGGGGGCTTGGCTGTGAAGGAGTAGCTTTGACCTAATTCTTAAAAAGAGAGAGAAACTGATGAATTAATTGGGACGGGATCGAATTATAAATTCGTCGAGAGAGCGCGGCTCACGCTGAGAGGAGATCTGAGCCTCGGAAACCTGTTAGCGAGCGGAATGAGACGAACCTGCTGAATATTTGGAAAGTTTTAAGTTCTTTTTTTTAAGTATTTCTTTTCTTATGTTGGGTTTTATCTTCAAAGTATGATGAGTGAGTGGGGAACCTGCTGGAATAACCGAGTATTTAGTTTAGTAGATTCTGAGTACCGGGTATTTTTTGGTATTTTCTGCCACCGTGTACGATTTTTTGGATTCCACATGCAGTATTGAGTTAATGGCAGTAATGAGAAGAGCAGTTGCAGAGTGCAGCCTGAACAATGTCATGAAATAACCAGCAGCCTTCAACAGCAGAATTTAATATCCGCTGCAGCTCTTCCATTCACATTTCATTACTCTGAGCTTTACGTCTTTTATACGAGCGACATAATGACGCAGTCCTCGCTTCTTGGAGAAAAACATCAAGAGGGGAAATCAACAATTAACCCTCTTTTGTAATCCTTGTTTTTCTGGATCCAAATTTGCTTTCCTGACTCTAATAAGTCTCCAGGAAAACAAAAAATAATACAAAATAAAAAACAGAGATCAGGATGGCAAATGAGAAAAGAAATCCCCAGGGCTGCAGCTAATGAAAGCACATTAGCACTTGTATCATGCGGGAACCAGTAAGTTTGTCACAACCAATTTCAACAACCTGGGCTGACCCGACTTCCAGAGGTAGCTGCTTTTTAATGTGCAGCTCAGTCAGGCAGAGCGTGACATTGTTACCCCCGGGCGTGGAGGTGCCATCTCCCCACAGTGGGCACAAGCACATTTAATGTCATCTTTTAATACGGCTAATCCAAAGAAACACTATTCATCATTAAACCTGTAGCTTGTGATTCCAGGCATCTCAGCTGCAGGGAGAAACCAGCAGGTGTTTGAGGGCTGTCTTTTCACCGTTTCCCCTCTCGTGCCGTCTCACTCGCTTTCTCCCTCTGTCTCACCTCCTCCTCTCTCCTCTCTCTCTCTTCATCTTCCCTCTGTTCCCTTCCCTCGCTCCTCTGCACCTTGCAGCCCGAGGAGCTCGCCGTGGCTCCCGGCTGTCATCCTAGCAGCTGTTCCGCTCATGGATAGGCCGAGAGATGAGCGCGTGTCGAGGGGCGTTCGCTAGCTGACAGACTTTTGAGGTTTCAATTATGGAATGATGGCCGCCTACTTTGACAGGTGTCCCGGGACGACTGGGCCCCCGTGTGCGAGTGTGTTTGTGGCTTGTTTATCTTTTGGCATGCTCGACTGCACTTCCGTCTTGCCCAGGGTGGTTTACACATGTTTGTCAGGTGGACTGCACATCACACTGATACTCAGACGTCGTCTCTGTCTCTCCTCAACAGGCTCCACTGAAGATGTGACTCGTGGATCACAGGCTCAACTCTGTCAGTAGATCTCAACAACATCCGCACCACGTTTCCACTCAGCCACCTTCTTTCCTCGCTGTCTCTTCTGGATTATGATTCGCTCATGGGGCTCGGCTAGCTCCACGCCTGGGGTCCACTACCCCTTCCTTTAGGAAGGTTCAACTCTGTAAACCTCTGATTTTGGAATATCTGTCTCGCAACCAACTCTGAGATCACCTTTCTGAGCTTGCATGTCTTATTCGCCAACCATGGAGCCGCAGTTGACTTCCCGCGCACAGCCCCACTCTGTCGTCTTCCTGTTCGTGGCTACTTCCTGCGCCTGGCTCCTTCCCGGCGCCTCGCCTCAGCGAATCCCCACAGACCCCCAGGGGGCGCCTGAGTACGCCCACTCCATCCGGCTGGACGGGGACGTCATCCTAGGGGGATTATTTCCGATCCACTCCAGGGGGGACCGCGGCACGCCCTGCGGCGAGCTGAAAAAGGAGAAGGGCATCCACCGCTTGGAGGCCATGATGTTCGCCATCGACCTGATCAACAAGGACCCCGATCTGCTGCCCAACATCACGCTGGGGGCCCGGATCTTAGACACGTGCTCCAGGGACACGTACGCTCTGGAGCAGTCCCTGACATTCGTGCAGGCCTTGATCGAGAGGGACGGCTCCGATGTCCGCTGCGCTAACGGAGACCCCCCCATCTTCACCAAGCCGGATAAAATCGTTGGGGTGATCGGAGCTGCGGCCAGCTCGGTGTCCATCATGGTGGCCAACATCCTGCGCCTGTTCAAGGTAAGATCCGAACACTAGATCAGTCTGGTTCCCCATCTTTCCTCTCCTCTCCTCTCCTCTCCCCTCCTCTCCTCTCCTCTCCTCTCCTTTCCTCTCCTCTTCTCTTCTCTCCTGGGGACACTTCCTGAAGGATGCGCTCGGTAGGCCCATTTGGAGCCTCCCCCCTCCCTTATCATCAGTGGGGGAGATAAAGTTCACTGATGACAACCAATTAAAATGCAGTCAGCCCCGCTCGGGCGGAGCCGCCACCTCCGCCCTGTCCCGATCAGAAGGGGGAGACAGATTTGTTTTTTTTAGCTGGTGCATTTGTCTTCATCTCTTGTGTTCAAATGTGTTTGTGTGCGAGGAGAGACGTGTCAAGATGTGTCAAGTGATGCTCATAAGGAGGGGCTTTGTGTGTGTGTGTGTGCGTGGGTGCATGTGTGTGTATGTGCGCTCCGGAGCTTAGATCATTCCTGGCTTGTGGTTGAGCCAAATAAAAATGGCTGCCAACCATGGGTATCAATTACTGTTGAAATCTGTCAACAGCCACTTCATTCACTTCAGCATAGGTTTGTGTTTGTGGCCTGATAGAACATCCCTTTGTGTTAGTGTGTTTTCTAGAACGTGTGTGGCCCTAATTGTGCGTCCCCATGAGCGCTCAATGCACCAGTGTGTCATGTTGTTTTGTGCTGTCTGTCTGTTTGTGTTGGTGTGTGGTGTGTACCTGATAAAGCTTTACATGTGTGACAGAGGATACTTCTGTGTGTGTGTGTGTGTGTGTGTGTGTGTGTGTGTGTGTGTGTGTGTGTGTTTGCTGTCGTTGGTCATCATTAGCTGCACAGAGCTGATGTATAACAGTATGATTATGAAGTATGTGTCCTGTGGTGATGCCCATGGTATTACACATCCATTATGTTTGTGCGGGTGTGTTTGTGTGTGTGTGTGTTCACGTGTGTATATGTGTCCCTTTCCCTGTATTGTGTGTATGCTTGCTTTCTTCCTGAAATCCATACATCATGTGAGACTTTACTGGATTATGAGCATGTGTGTGTTTGTGCTTGTGTGTGTGTGTGTGTGTGTGTGTGTGTATAAACGCACTTGTTAACAACCGGCTTGCGCGTTGAATGGGAGATTTGCATATTAAACAACAACAACAATAATAACTAAACATGATTTATGCCAGGATCTGTCACATCGACAGCACTTGAACCGAGTCCTTCTCCGGTTCCGCACTGCCTCGTTCTCATTTGCCTAATACGATTTAGTGCATTGTGTGTGTGTGAGTGTGTGTGTGTGTTTGTTGTATGTCACTGTGGGAGTGAGTCCATCGATATACAACAATATGTTTTGGTAAATGTGCCAGAGATTGTGTGTGGGTGAGTCTTAAGTATTTAGTGAAGATATTGGCGTGTGTGCGTGTGTGTGTGTGAGTGTGTGAGTGAGTGTGTGCATGTGTGTGTGTGTAAGTGTGAGATGATATCAAGCAGAGGCCTGTGGCGGTTGGGTTATATGACACAAGACTGTATCTCTCTCTGCAGGGTTTAACATGAATAATGCACCAAGCATCAGAGTCTGAAAATAGTATGGAAAACACACACACACACACAACACACACATATACACACACACACACATGTGCTGCAGCAAACATATGTCTTTTAAATGGGCTAATCTGACAGTGCCAGTCACAGCTACTCGCCCACTCAACACAAGGGGATCAGAAAGCAAATAGAGCAGAGAGACGTTGTTTGTGAATGTGTGTGTGTGTGTGTGTGTGTGTGTGTGTGTGTTTCTTCTAATCTAGCAGCAGACAAAAGAGATTCCAACAACAGATTGTGTAAAGCATTCCACGTCCAAATCCTCAAGAAAAACAGCCGCTGTTTCTCCCCCCCCCCTCCTCGTCCTCCTCGTCCTCCTCGTCCTGTGCCACGCTGAGCCACAGAGGGAGACGCACACTCGACAAACACAACTCGTGTCGAAACAAAAGTTGTTGGTGTTTCTCTTTTGTTTGGCTCATCGTTTTGAAGATTATCTTTAAACCGCTTGTTGGAACGACACGGAGCGGAGAGAGAGGGGACGATGATTTCAGTTTCACACAGGTCTTATCCTCATAGCTTCAACAGACCATCTCCATCGTACACATTCCCTTACCGCGCTGATACACTCTTGATGCACCAGGATGTCTTTGTGGTAGTGGAGCTGCTTCTTCGAGGTTCATCACCACCTCCGCATTCAAATGTAGCTCTGCAATAGATTGAATTATCAGTAAAGACACGTTTGGTAATCTTGGAAAAGAAAGAGCAGGCTGTAGGTTTAAAGAAATTCAACCAATACGTTCCAAAAACACATGAACGTTAGAAGCCAACTTTTCCGTGGCCTCATTGCATCCGAAGGAAATTATGGTTCGGCTTAGACACCGGATCTGTTTCCATTTTCCTAAGAGGTCTTTATTAAGTCTTCAGCTGTGGGGGGTGCAGCTGAGAAAGAGCGGGTCATTCACTAATCAGAAGGTCGGTGGTGTGACCGTGTGGCCCAGAGGTGTGGACAGGGAATGACCTCGCTGTCATGAATTTAAATCTGCTTCCTGTTTCCTCTGCCGGTTTCGGAAATGATTACAATATTAAGTTCACGACACTTTGACCCAAACTATAACCAAAGGAGAGACGTCCCAGACTCCCCATCCTCACTGATCCTTCTGCCTCTAGCTGTTTACAAAGGTTGCCTTGTTTATTTAGAGCCGTTATAATCACCTACAATGACGAGGCTCATGTTGTGTTTGACTGCACACACCTCTCCTTTAAATAGTCATCATTACAGCTGTTTCAGGATGTGTGTTTGTATGTGTGTAGGAAAAGCAGCTGTTATTTGTTTGCACCTCAGTTCTGTTTGCCGTGTGCGTTGGATCAGTTGTCGTGATGAAGACAACTTTGTCTTCTTCTCATCTTTTCTCCTGCATGTTGTCTTTATTCCCTCCCCCTGTAACAACTGCTCCTCAGAACCCAACCGCTTCATCCCTGGGTATTGATCCTGTTTGTGCATGGTTGGTAATTACAGCAGCATTATGGATCGCTGAGCCCCCGAGACTTCAGGTCACCTCTAAAAATACCTCCAGGCGAAACCTGGGCTCCGGCTCTCGGAGCGTTGCCCGCTGTCTGCAGTGGAGGAGCTAATTACACCTCCTGTATAACCAACAGAAACTAAAGCGGAACACTATTAGTTATGGCTACAATGACTAATTGCGCTTCTTGTAAAAAGACGGAGGAGGTGATAGCTGCATTCACATCAATTCTATCACTAATGGATTTTCCTCAGTGTGTGTGTGTGTGTGTGTGTGTTTGTGTGTGTGTGTGTGTGTGTGTGTGTGTGTGTGTGTGTGTGTGTGGGCTCTATTACCAGGAAGTCCTCACTTTCTTTACAATGAATTGAAAGGCGCCTTTCACTCTGTGATACCCACACGCTGCGTGTCGGAAGCTGAAAACGAAATTCAATTCATAAATTGATAAGTGGCGTCTGTCCCCCCGGTGAGAGCAAATGGAATGACTTTGCCGCAGGGAATTTGGGAAACACTGCTCTTATGTACACACACACACACACACACGCGCGCGCGCGCACACACACACACAGAAGTCTCAACCTTTCATTCAATTGGCATCAGTTCCACTTCATTCTGCTTGAGGCTTTTAAACTCACGCACACACAAACACAAACACACACGGTCTCTTGTTTCCTTTGAGGAGACAATTGTGTTGTCTGTGTGTCTGCTGGTGGTTTTGTACGAAGTTGTGCATTTTCAAGACCGGGGTCAAAAGGAGAAGCTTTTTCCCACGCTCCTCCCGTACTCCCTCGCATGCATCCAGCTGTGTTAGTGCATGTGTGTTTGTATGTGTGTGTCTGCGACTTCTGCATGGTTTTCATCTCAGGGAAGTATGTTTTACATGCACATACGTGTGTAGCCATATGTGCACCAGCAATAGCGTTCCAGCTGCCTCTATAGTTCAGCCCCAGCCTCCTGTCGTCTCAGATTGAACTGCTGCTCTGTGTGATGTGCAGGCTGATATATTCATCTGCTGTGTGTGATTGCTTTTCCTGAGGACCGCTCTATGCAGGAACAGAGCATGGATGAAAACTTCATTCAGACCCAGCGAACTCATGCAAGTAGATTCACGTGCAAGCGTCTGCTCAGACCCTCGGAACATGCAGCAGGCCGAAGCTGTTCTTGTGCACTTAAAAGTCGCATGAGAAAAAGCTGTTTCTTCGGCCGCAGCGAATTACAAATCTTTGTCATTGCAAAGATGACAACTGCTGCATTAAAACGCAATTAGCAGGAAACGCTGTGATTTTATTCTGAAGGTCCAATTCCCAACAGATTTGCTATTAATGCTCAAGGTCGGGCGCAGTTTGGTCGTCGGCCGTGTCCCAATCACGCAGACTGTTTGATGAAATAATGACAGGAACGATAGAGGAGGGAAGAGAGTGTGTGTGTGTGTGTGTGTGCAGAAAGACTAAAAAGAAAGTGCTTAATGAGATACAGGTAGACACGAAGAAAGGGAAAAGTCAGACGGATGAAAACGCAAGGGATAGAGAGAGAGAGGGAGAGAGAGAGAGAGAGAGGGATAGAGAGAGAGAGAGAGAGAGAGAGAAGACGGTGGCTTCCTCTGGAGTGTAATGATGTGGTGTTGATTTCTTTCATGGAGGCATTATGCATTAAGAGGGGGATGATAATGAAGCCAGAGAGCGGGCTGAACAGCGAGCAGGAAAACTCATTAGGACGTGTGTGAGCCTGTGTGTGAAACGGTGTGTGTGTGTGTGTCTGTGAGCCTGTGTGTGTGACAGACAAATATCTTCAGACGAGCAGCACGCGATCAGCCAACCTCTGCTAACGAAGGCAGACTTAATGAGCAAATGGTTAATGAAGGGAGACTTAATTGTCCTTCTGAAATTATTTATTACTTTCATTTGTTAAGCGTCGCCTCGATGTGATTCGTTTACAACGCAAGGGTCGCTCGGTACACTGTGTAATGTGTGAACACAGACCTAATTGGATTTGTTAAAAGGCCGAATGGAGCCAATCATTTGATCTGGCTTTGACAGTGACAAGATGTAAATGTATGTGTGTCAACGTGAGTCTTGTCCCATTGGTTAAGAAGAAACTCTTCCCTGCTCAAGTCAACTGGGTTTAACTGGATGGTCCAAACTCTCAAATAATCATTTTTACAATCTGAAAATTGTTTGATGCTCCCTTTGAAAAGAAGGAAAACTCCACAAAAAGCCCTGAAAGAGAGAAATGTAACATGTTCTGAACTGCGTATGAAGATGGACGACATGTTTCCACTTCCTCCTACTATCAGGAAGTGAAGGCAAAATATCCTGGATACGATTGGATGGAGCCATGGTATTGAGGCGGTCTCAGCTGTCAGTCTCAGCTGTCAATCATGACGTTTCCCTCTAGTTGTATAGCATCCGATAAATAATGATTAATGACGTGGAATTTAGGACCTATACAGCAGCCAGCCACCAGGTGGAGTTGTAGATGATTTGGCTTCACTTTCGGGGAAGAGTCATGTCGTCCGTCTTCATAAAAAGTCTGTGATGCCATTTCAGAGAGGACAATAATAAAGCAATAGAATCTAAAATGACGATATAATAATTCGACAAATAATTGTAAATCAAACATATGAGGGTGTTAAAGTCAAACAAATACTGATGTGCTGCCCAACAACAAAGCAGGACGAAAACGTCCGATCCACAGAGACAATAATTTTGTAAGAACCTCTTTTAATTGCATGATCGCCCGCAAACAGAAAATGTCCCTTCAAACGCTCCTGGTTCACAGACCCTGGAAAGGACCTTTGTGTTATCTAGTTTACATTTATAAGGGTCTACAGTTTCATGAAACAAAAAAAACGCATTATTTACTGGTTCCACCCTGGAATCCTAGAGACAGTAACGGAATGTGAAAACACATGTTTAAGCGACCTGCGGTAATTGATGAGATCGTGAGGCAATTACAAGTTTAATCAAGATCTCTGATGAAGTCATTGGAAATGTGTTTAATGAAAGTGCTGACTGTGTTAATGTGTGTGTTTATTTGTATCCACTTGCCCATAAATGAACGTGTGTGTGTGTGTGTGTGTGTGAGAGAATGAGGGTTTCCTTCAGGGTATAAATTGAATGTGTGTGTTTGTGTGTGAAAGAGAGAGAGCGATGAAAAGAGTGAAAGAGATAGAGTCTGTCTGAGAGTATTATCTGCATGTGTGTGTTTATAGAGAGGCCCGGTGTAGAGAACGCACACAAATGGAATGAGATTCTATCCGTGCTCTTGCTTTCATCAGGTCTGCGGCTGAATAGAAGCTCAGATAAAGGATGAGGGAAGCTATTACGCTCACAGACACACACAAACACACACACAGACAGAAACATACACACGCACATTTAACACAACATATCTCGACAATACATATGGACGGTTTTTACTTGTCATAGCACGAAACAAAGTGCACACATTTAAAAACAGACCTTTCTTAAGCTGCTTTCACAATGATGAAATATTTCCAGAGGAGCCGTCTGTGAGAACGCAAATGTCCGAGTCAGTTGCTGGGAAAATTTGGGCTTGTTACTTACTGGTGTATCTAATAATATTAAAGTCAATTTAATTTCCCACACAAATTAAATGCATCCTACATTAACGTCTTTAGCTTCACCTCTAATCTTCCTGATATGACCTCCCCGAAGGTGTTTTCTCTACTCAAATCCATTCCCGATATCAAGCCTGCATGTGTCTTGGGTGAGAGGATGTGCCCCGTCGTGATTTCACGTTCTGCCAGTTGCCAGCGAGCAAATCGCCGAGCCAACAATCGTGGCAAATCGCGGCGTGCCAGGAAGCGACGCCAGCGAGCCAGCATGCACAATACCTGGCACATGGAGCACACACATTATTAGTGGTATTGGTCTCACCCCAGTTTGATTAGACAACACGTCCGCTGGGAAAAACTGAATTTGGCTCCGGCAGACACAGCAGACATTATTAACTGAATAGCATAATAGATGGATTCATCATGTTTCCATCTGTGTTTGTCTGTGTCTTGTGTCGCTGACGCTACAATAGTTTTTTGTGTGAGTGAGCCTGCTTCTGTGAAAGGATTCTACGGTTCAGGCACTTGGCTCAAAGAGTCGTTCCAACATGAGTTTTGGTTGTAACTTTGGCTCCCGGATGAAGTGTCTTTATCACGCATGAGTTCACGGCTTCGCTTTGTGAGACAGTGGATCTGCGCTGGGATGATGCCGCTGTAATGGATTCTCTCATTGGAAATAAATGAACTCGACATGGAGGGACAATGAGAGTGAGGGAGGAGAGAACAGAGGAGAAAATGAGGCGTTAGATTATTTACAATGTAAATTTGATGCCTGGGCTTAGTAAAGGATTGAAGTCATGTCGGTTAAACACTAAATTTTTTATCAAAATTGTTACCGCCACCGAGTAGGTTACATTTTCTGCTTTGTTTGTTTGTTTGTTGCTTGGTTTCTGTATTTGTTTATATGCTTGTCATGATAATTTTGTCTTTAAATGTTTTTTTTACAGTTTTACTAATAAAGCATTGACGTTGTAAAAAAACAAGCATATAGAAAGGACATATCTCTGAGTGTGTAATTTGATGCTGATGGGGTCTGTTGTGCTTTGGCGACTGTATTTGCTCTACTGAGCCGTAGTTGTTGTTAAAGTTCATTCATTCATTCATTCAACCTTTATATAACTCAGGAATACATTTGGGTAGAGACCCCAATTACAATATAGCAGAGAACAGAAAGTAGACACCAAGAAAAAACTAATAAACAGTAACATTTGCCAAATAAAAAAATCAACAGTAAAAGTAAAAGCCTTAGGGATAAATACAGTACATAGAATTTAATTTAAAGCAAATAAATCTACTAAAACAAATTAATCCACTCAGCATAGGGAAGTGAAGTGTAACAAAGATTAGCCGTGTGTCTCTCTTGATCTGATATTTATCAGTTTTCATTAAGAAAAGGTTATTTTACGACTATGTTCTTGCGGTCTTATTTTGAAATGACAGGTGTGAGGGCTTTTATTGCAGCGATCACTGTGATTGCTTATTGGGCGACTCGTCCAGGTCTCTGATTGGCTCCCAGCTAATCAAGGATGAGGAAGTATCAGGCAGAAATGACAGGTGTGCATGTGTGAGCACCAGGTGGTCTGTTCTGCTCCACGGTCTGTGGTTCTGCTCCTGTTCTGCGCTTCAGTCTGTGGTTCTGCTCCTGTTCTGCTCCACGGTCTGTGATTCTGCTCCTGTTCTGCGCTTCAGTCTGTGGTTCTGCTCCTGTTCTGCTCCACGGTCTGTGGTTCTGCTCCTGTTCTGCTCCACGGTCTGTGGTTCTGCTCCTGTTCTGCTCCACGGTCTGTGGTTCTGCTCCTGTTCTGCTCCACGGTCTGTGGTTCTGCTCCTGTTCTGCTCCAAGGTCTGTGGTTCTGCTCCTGTTTAACTACAAACAACGGAAACTTTATCAACATCATGTTAACACCAGAGAAAGATGGCGGCCAGTTACAGCAGCTGTCCAGTGCTCCTAATGATTAGGGATTAGGAAGGTGTCCAGGTCACATGACCACAACAAGACAAGCACCGCCTGAAAAGAACCAACAGGGAGGACGTCAATTACTGTGAGTTCAATATGTCTGTCTGTCTAACTGTGTATCTGAGTGTCTGTATCTGTCTGTCTTACTGTCTGTCAGTCAGATAGTCTCCTTGTGTGGTGCTGTATCTCTTTCTGTGTTTGTCTGTCTCTCTTACTGTCTCTCTGTGTCTCTTTGTGTCTGTCTGTGTCTGTATCTGTCTGTCTCACTGTGTTGGAAGTGAAAATGTGAGCCCACAGCTGCTGATCTCGGTGCCAGGTGTGTGGAAATCTGCTTACGTGCGTGTTCCCTCTCATTTTAGATTTATTTGTTTTAATTTAAACATAGAGGAGGACTTTGTGGGTCGAGGTCAGCGTCTCCCGACCCAACCTTGTGATCGTGTCCTGACTAAGTGGAGTGTGTCGTTTTCGCTCTGCCAGAGTGCTGTGTGCTATATGTGACAAAACTATTTGGGTCATCTTTCAGTCTTGTTAGAATCTCTCCAACACACACACACACACACACACACACGCACGTGGAGCAGCGCAGCCACACACTTGTGACATTTGGTGGCTGCCTGTAAATTACCGTTAAAGGTGTTTGAAATAGGAAAACAGAGATTCTGTTGAATTTATTAGCTCCACTCCAAGTGTTGTGACCTGCTGAGTGTCGATATGTTGTTGTTTGTTAAAACATTTGTTTTAACTCAATTAAAAAAAACACAAGGGCGGGGCCACTGTTCAAACAATTTCAATACAAGCACCTATTACCTTTTACGAAATTTATTTTAAAAACGTAGCGTAACTTTAACTACACATTATAATGCAAATCTTTAGTTGTATTTGGTGTTTTAGTACACAACTATTTGATAACCTTAACAATCTATGCCTATGAACCAAAGTGTGGTTTAACTAATGCGATATCACCTTCAGTGAACCATACATTCGCTGAACCTCAACAAATCCCAATGCAACACATACGGTTGCAAGTTTCTGTACGATGCTCACTGCTGTAAATTAAACTTTTAGACATATATAATTTTTTCTAGGTTGGCCAAAATCTCAAATGAGGGGGAATCTGGTGTTGTGGGATTTTGAAGGAGGCTCTGTAATGTCGGGTTGTTGTTTTGGGATTTTAAACCTTGGTTGAGAAGATAATATAGTTTAATATTTCCAGGCCATGATACTATACTCTTCATCCCTGAGAACTTTCAGCATGGTTGTTGCTGTTCAGCTTTGCCTCAGTGGTACTATTGTGTGGAGACCCTGGAATGATCTGATTGGTGGCTTGCTGCTGTCACTGTAATCGACCTTTTGTGGTTGCTACATGAGCTTGTTACTCTGCATTCCTACTGACGCAGAATAAACACTTGGGTGACAAGTTTCACACCATGCGCACAGCTACAGGGGAAACTATCAGTGTTGTGCTACCAGCGTCTGTCCGCCTGCCAAGTTAGTTAGCTGTTTCACTTCACACCCAGAAGGAGAAATTTGGTTTCATAACAAGGCAGATTCACAATTACTCCCACAAATCACAGAACACATCCCATGAAACAACAAACAGAGCAGAGATAATGAGCAAGGTAACGGTATCGCATCCACATTAAACGCTGCTGCAACATCTGCAGTTACAAGGCTTTTGCTGAAGTGGGCGCTGTTGCACACTGCGGACCTTCTCATCAACCTGCAATCTGATGGCATTATGGAAAAGTGGTGGTTGGGGGGGGTGAGTGAAGTTGCAGTGCGAGTTATGGTATCACAGCTTGAGTTGAGAGCAGTTGGGTTTAAGGAGAACTATTATTTTGGTGGCTTTTGTTCGGTTTCTGACAGTGAGCATTTTGCAGAAACATGTGGAAGAGCAAAGCAGGATTATTGGATATTTTTGTGCAATAGAAGGAATAAAAATACTTTTTCTTTATGAGCCACTGGGTCACAGATGTAGCACGATTTCTCTCGGTTCTCCGAATAACCAGTCAAGCCACGAGAGACAGTCTATTGCTCCGTCTGCACAACAGAGGGAAAACATTAGATAAAGATCTCTAGTGTTTTTTATGAGAAATGTAAAATCATTTTTGGGTTCATTATGAAACCGTAGCGGGACAAATTGCACTGCGGTGGGCCGGCACAGTCTAGGTAATTAATGGCAAACACTGGAAGTGCTTCATTAGCTCTGCTTTATCTTCCGAGCGGCTTCCAAGAACATCTCAAGTACTTCCAAAAAAGTACTTGAAAACACATGTCAGTCCACAGCATTTTTAATAAATGTGAGTGGAGGAGGCGAGATGAAAAACAGAGTGAGGAAGCAGCTTCAAGAAAACAAGGGATTCTCTCCGAAATGAGCGATGGACCATTTTTTAATAAGTGGCTGCCGCTGCTGAGCTGAAACCCAGCGGATGATATCATGTGCGTGTTTGATATGGAGCAATAAACATGAGGTAAGTTCGCTCATGATGAAAGAAGGAGCTGTAAAACAAAAAGCTGACAGAAAAATGCTCTTCTCATTCCCCTTCATCTTCCTCGTCTTTTTTACCTCCTAATCTAGTTCCCCTCCCCTGTGGTGTCATCATCTGGTTTCCTCCTCATCTCTTTTTATTTATCTTTTGGGTTCTGCCTCTTTTCCATCTCCCTGAACGAGCAGGACTCGGACAGTAAAAAGTGACAGACAGAGAGAGGCGGGGAAATAAAGGTGATGGATAAGACGAGCCGAGGCAGTAAAATTGTAATCGTCAAGAGGAGACGAGTTCAGCGGGAAGAAACTGGTTTGCGGGAGGTGTTTATACATCGTGCTGCAATGTTGCGTTGGATCGAAGAGAACAGGTGGGAGGAAGAGGGAAGAAAGAGGTTAAGTGTTTGGCGTTTTCCACATCCCCGCTCTGCTGCTCTTGGCATCCCTCAATCCATCTTTCTTCTTCCTCTAGTGTCTCCTCGTGTGCTCACCATCTCCTTCGGCCCTTCCATGACCGTGCTAATAGCACCAACGTATTATTTATGAAAGAAAAGGCGAGAAGACATGGAAAGAACATTAGCAGAAAGCCACTGTCTTCTTGCAAAAAACACAGTATCTGTGAGGGGACATTGACAGGATGCGTGCATGCATGTGCTTTAAAATAGATTTCCTCCTTTTGAGATTTATATAGAACATGACATATGCTTCACATGACTATCTTTCTCTCTATCCCATTCTTTCTTTCACACACACACTCTCTCTCTTACTGTATTCCTACGCCCTCTTTATGTATGTATATTCAAATGTAAATAATCAATACAATTGATTTATGGAATGATGCAGAGTGAATTTGTAGCTTATTTATGGCGTAATGGCTTGTGTTGTCTGTTTATATGGGGCTGGTATTCCTGTGTGAGATGGGTCCACTGAGAGTTGGGAGTATTAGAATGTGTGTGAGGCTGAGGAATAGAGAGGAAGACGGGCATTGAAGGAGAGGGAGATAGAGAGAGAGTGCATTACTTGCAGGTTTTTGCCAAGTACCCCCCTAAGCTGGAGGTCAAGGAGGAGAAAGACAGCAAATATTTCTTTCCTTTTTTTTTCTTCCCCTCCTTAATCCACATTCATTGCCTTCCAGGAGAAGTCTCCTGTGATTCTCCACTTTCCTCCTTCTCCCCCTCTCCTCCGTTTAACCGCCCTACTTTACCCAGGAGTGCCCATCTCGAGTTAAGACTGACAGACATTTCTATAATAATAATATCTCTGATTCTAGTTTGTCCAGAAATATGATTGAATAATTGCTGTTGATCATTTCCATTTTGTGAATTCCTGACTGAAGTGTTGTGGTGTCTGGTACTGTTATTTGTGTTACAAAAATAGACTTTACTTAAAATGCCCAGACTACAGACTGTATTTAAAGATGGACATCACGTCCCCCCTCTTTATTACTTCTCAGAAATTAAGAGCCAGTCGATTTATGGCATAAAATAGCTGACATACGAAACAGCATTACCAAATGGAAACAACAGGGGGCAGTGTGGCCAAAAGTACAAGGAAGACAACCATAGCACCAAGGAAGAAGATTTAACTATTGTATAACTTTTTGAGAAGAGTTTATTAGAAACTAAAGACATCCAATTATATTATTTTGCCTGGGCACAGGGACAAGGACTTATTTTATGAGGTGTGTTATCACAACCTCCTCCACCGTTATGTAGTCTGTTGTCAGAATCTCCCGACCCTGCACTGCCCCCTAGTGGATGTATTGGTTATCAGCAAGGCTAATGTAAAGAACGTGTGAAAGTATGTGTGTGGTTAAATTGCTTTAAACGGATGTAACTCTTTTTGTACCTGCGGGCGGCATTAAACTAGGCATAAGGTGTATTTGAGTAATTATCTTGAGAGGAATTTTCACATGTCACAATAGGTGTTAATTATAAAAGAAATGAACAAATTGATTCCATTTAGCTTCTTGAGTTTCAGAGTGTAGGTATTCCGGAAACGGCCTCCCTTTGACACTTGAACTAACTCGCTAATGTCGCACCTTTGCTGTGATTCGTCAAAATGTCGGCAGTAAAGAGGCCAACAGAGACGAGGTGTCCTGGAAACGTTTAATATGTCTTCAGAGATGGCTGTGAATCTCCCCTCGTTGGAATGTGCAGTGAGTAGATTAAGCCAGTAGCTGATGGATAAATGATTTCTGTCTCTTCAGTTGAGTGACACAGTCCTCTGGGCTGTTGTTGATGCTGTTAAAATGAAGGGGTTTAAGCTGCTGCGTGATTTAAAGTGATCACCCAGAAGACCGACAGATGGCAGAGGCGGGTGATACAGGGGCCAAGGAACTCGGATAATTCGTTCATGACCTGTGAACAAAAGGACTGAACCAGAGCAGACAGCCAGAAATAAGTCGAGGTTGAGAAATGATTGTGTTGTGGTACATTGTGCGGGTGGTGCTGTGAACTTTGCAGGAACTTGTACTGTAATTACTAACTCTCTGGATCCGAGGTCATGAATTCTCATTATATCGCTTTAAGATGCAAGTGAGCCGTCGATGTTTCTTTTCTGGAAGTGACAACATATTGTCATGGGTCTGAAAGGATCACCCGCCAAGTGCCGAATGCGATTGGATTTTACGTTTGGTGAGTAAATCTCGGGACTATCTGGGACATTGTCAGGTAAATGTTTGTACCAAAAGAGTTGTGTAGTAAAACACTGTCCTGATTTACAGTTGCTCTGCTTCTAGCGACTGTCTGGGTCGGGAGTCTCGCAGGCACACGCTCAGTCTCCTAAGCCTAACCATCCGAGTGTAATCAAATAACAAGCAATACTAATGCTATTAATACACTTTATTTAAATGGCACTTTTCAAAACGGTTACAAAGTGCTTCACAATAACAGAGTCAACAAATCCAATAAAAGGACGAGGACAGGTATCTAATCAAATCAAATTATCCAGATAAGGTTTCCTGGTGGAAGTATGATTAGCCATTTAAATAATGTGTAGTACGTGCTTGGACTTTGTATTTCAGCCATTGTCATGTTTTCAAAATAGTAAATATCATATGCCACGGCCGATCTCAGAAGCTAAGCTGAGTGTGGCCTGTATACCAGGACGGGTGGAAGAACACCTTTTTGAAGACGTGGTTCTTTAAGGGCGACTTTGTTTGAGCGGGTCGTCCACTAAACAACGTTGATGGTTCAATCCCCTTATTGCCCCTAGGATGACACTGTATGAACAGTGTGATTAATCGAGGCATTATAGCAGCGCTCTGTGAATGGTCGATGAGATCGTAAAAGTGCGATATAAATACACTCCCTACACCACTTACCTTTCTCATAGGTGGGTAATAAATAAATATGTAGAAGGATGGCCGCAGTCTGTGAAAGCTAACATGGTAGAGTAATAGCTTCTCCCTTTTCCTGTGGGCCGACCATTCATGTGTAAAACTTGGGAGCCGGGTGGAGAGCAAACTGAAACCAGAACCACAGCTTTGAATCTATTTGTCTGAAGTTCTTCAATTTTAAGTGAATATTTGCTGAAGGAAAGTATGACTGCACTTTACAATCCCTTTCCCTTCTCCTTCCTTTCTGAAACTTCCTTCTTCTCCTCTTCTCTGTCACCATCCACTGCTTGTCTTCCTTCCTCCTCCGGCTCCCTCTCACCCCCCTAGATCTCTTTCCTTCCTCGCTCTGCCCCCGCTGCCCCGTAGCCGCCGGTGCTCCTCCTCTGAGGTAAGGCAGCACTAAACGGCCTCGGCGCAGCATCCCCATGTATTTTTAATGGCCACGCCCGTCATGCTGGAATCTCGGCTTGAATTATGCATAGAGGATGAGTGAGAGGAGAGGGGGGGAAAAGTAGCGAGGGAGCGTGAGGGTATGAAAGAGAAGGAAGGATGAGGATAAAAAACGACAGGGGGTGGAAGATCATCGAGGACAAAATAAAATTGGGACAGTAATGGAGTGTGTGTGAGAGAGAGAGATTGTGTGTATGTGATTATTTGGGAATAATCACAGCTCTTAAAGAGGAGAGCTCGACCTCTCACCTCCCTTCATCATTTTATCTCCCCTCCATCCCTAGATCGAACCTTAACTCAACACCCTGCATCCCTTCATCTTTCTCTCTGTCTCTCCGGGGTTGCCTTTTCACAATGTCTCGCAATTTCGTCACCTCTTCCCCCTCCCTCGCTTTCTGTTCTCTCTTTTACATCCCTCACTCTATTCACTTATTTTTGGTGTGGCTGCGGTAATGGAGTGCTGTAGGGAAGGAGGGGTGGAGAGTGAGGCGAGGACAAGTGTGTGAAACGGAAAGAGGTCGAGTAAAAGGCTGGTGTGGATAAGACTTTAGACTATTGATTACCATCTGCACAACCTCTCCCCAACACACACACACACGCACACACATCTTTCACCGTAGTGGACGTTGGAAGGTGGCCGCCATGAGGGGATCCATCTGGCTTGGCTATTAATCTCCTTTATTTTTCTTTGCCGCTTATTTAAAGGAGCTGACAGTGTGCATCAGGGAATGTGAATTAACGTGCGTGTTTCCATGCATGGACCTAATCCAGTGAAAGTACAGTTAAGTCATTAATGAATACGACAGGAGCTGTTCGACCCCGAACCACTTGTCATCACACATGCACAGTCGCAGGGAAGGTTCAGGTGCGGTGCTGCTACGTGGTGCGTTTAACTGCTCCGCTCAGCCAGTTACACACAGTGCTATTATTTTATGTATACTCATATTAGTTTTATTAATACAATATACTCCTATATGGCAGAGGGCTGTATCAATGGTAGTAAATGTGACTGAAGGCATAGATCACCATGGAATAAAGACGTCAGTCATTACCCGCTGTCAGTGAGCTAACGCCTCCTGTAGTGTTTAATGGGGCGGGTGGATACATTTGAACGATAACATCTTGACGTTGTACAGACATCCTTTCCTTAGTTCAAAAAGGCGAAGAGACGTTAAAACTAAATTACATATTCAATGAATGAGTTTGACCCTTGGTCTAATGAGTCTGACCTCTGCATTTCCAAACGGATGATTGAATGACATAATGAATGTTATGATCAGAAACTTTTTATACATTCAGTCAGTTTTGTTGTCTGGGTTGAAGTCTGCGCACGCCAACGCACGTGTGCACAGTCAGTCAGCTGATCAGACCTCTGCCATGGCTGATGCTCGGAGGACGTGTTGTGGGAGTGCACGTTTGTCCACTCGTACGTTAGGTTCCATTGTAGCAGGACAACAGAGGCACCGGTATGACTCACAGCGCTAATGATGGCCTTGTACCAGAGCTGGCATTGACAGGAAGTGCAGCTGTTCATCAATCACACCTGCACTTCTTCTGCTATGAAATGACAAAACGTGATCTGTTCATCTACTATTCACTATGCTTCGATATAGATGATTCGACTATTGACGATAGCGTGTCACATGGAAAACTTATTGCCTTCTTGTTCTGAATCGTCTGTGTGATGGAACCTGATATTTTCCGGCTGTTTTCTGACAAATGCTTACTTGGACAGTTTCTGGGCGTGTTACTAGGAGGCTGGAGTTCTGGAAAATGTCCGGAACAACCGACTTGGACATTTGAGGTCTGGAACACACCCCCTTTGGAAAGTTTCAGGACTTCAGGACTCGTCTGAGAGCAGCTTTCTCTTTGCTAGTCCCTCGTCCGCCCTGCTCATTTTTCTTTTTCAAAGAATAATACCTTGATTATCAAAACCATAAACCATGAAGCCTCTGCACAAATGCACAGTCCATGCTTCATGCTGTGAAAGCCTGTGCCACAGAATCTGAGCAAAAACAAAAGCTTCATAGATGCATCAATCAATGTCAGTTTGTACACACAATCCTGAAAAGAGCTGTAATCAGGCAGAATAAGTGAAAACGCCCATGTGAACGAGCCATTTAACCTGTCAGAGAATTAGGGGGTGAAGGTGAGTTGAAATCCAATGTTTTGTCAAAGCATTTTGTATAACAGATGAGAGAAAATGCGTGAGATAATCCTGAGTGGTAGTAGATGCATCCTAGCAGCCTGCTTGTGTAATAATTGTGTTAGCAGGACACCACTCGTATTACTGGTCCAAGATATCCTGGAGGTAGTTATTCTTTGAAGTCTGCGAAGTTTCGTTTTTGGTCATCGCCGCCATTTGCCAGACGTGAGTCAGACTGTGAATCACACACAGTCTGACTCGTGGTTGCCTCCCCTCCAGTTTAGGGGGTACATGATGACAGAAACCTTGAGGCTTTGGTATTTTGGTGCATTTGTTTGATATTCCAGCACAGCGTCTGTGATAATTAGGATGACATTTAGAAAGCTTCGATGTGTTCCCTCTCGTCTGTCACAGTGCAGCTCCAGAGTAACACAAAGAGACAAAAAGTATTTTCTCTATATATGGTTTTTGCTTTGGCGCACTCTGCACAGTTTTAAATGATTGATTATGTCGTCTTTTTTGTGCAAATACATTATAGGCCCATAGATATTCCCTTTTATACGTCTATTGGGTGTGATTGTCTGCACAGGAACTCAAGCAACAATAACAAAAACCAGCCTCTGCTATTCTTTTCATTAAGGTTTCTAATTTCAATAGATGAGCTTAATATCTTCGAAACCAGACCAGACCTATAAGGTAAACAGACAACCACCCCTAGTGTCACCTACTGATGTGGATAATCTCACCTCAGTGACTGCAAATGAGATTACATTAAAAAAAAACATTATAGTGCCAGGAGAGCATTTAGCTGCTTCAATGTAGTTAATTACAATTTGTACGATAAGTTCACACTGGCCTGTTTGTGTTTAGAAGAGGATAGTGGAGGAAAGGACTGGTGGAGAGATGCAACGAGAAGAAATGTACCGAAACCATCTCTGAGATGTATTTGACGAGGTCTGTGCGTTTTGAATTGTCTGTGTCCCATCCATTAACATGAACATGGTTCTGTTTTGTGACCTATACTGCAGCCAGCCAGCAGGTGGCGATAGAGGCGCTTTGGCTTAACTTTTTTGTGCAGCTGTCATATCGTGCCTCTTTATATCCAGTCTACATATGGTTCAAATCGGTAGCAAATTGCTTCCTCCCACACGTTTTTGTGCTGAAGAAGACTAGACTGCTGTTCATAATGATACCAACAGTCTCACGCTATAAATACCCAGTTATCACACCTTTTAACAGGCAACCATTAGCATTTCTCAGCTGATCTGCCAGTGGACTTGGTGTTAATTGAGTTTTCACCACTGTATTTCCTCCCGTAACCACTTTTTATGCAAAATGTGTAAATCACACCACAGCCCGAGGACGCCGTGAGATATCGTTTGTTGACGATAAAGAGCAGCATAAAGGCAAGAAATGACAGAATGGTACACAACGCACCCCGTGGTTGAGTTGCATTGTCCAGACTTCCTGGGAGGCGAGTTAATGTCAAGGTGCGTTCTGAGCCGGCCAATCTACTACCCCGTAAGGGATGTCACTGTCTGTTCGTCAGTCACTCCACCCCCGTTGGTCCTGACTGAAATATCTCAACCACTATTAGATGATTTGTCATGAACTTTGGAACAGACGATCCCCTGTCCGTTCTCTGAAACTTGAGCAAGGCATGTTTGTGCTGAGGGCTCTGATGCAGCATGCACATGCTGGAAAGTATAGATGGCTGCCACAGCAATTCCTTTCACTTTTTGTCTTTCTTGTCTCCCTGCAGGGTTCTCCGTGGCTCGTGTTATTTCTGTAATAAAAAGTGGCTTTAATGCTGCAAGGTTTCATTTTTATTAGAGACTAAGCTCTGATTTCAGTACCTTGCTCAGTGGGATTTGATTATAATTTAGGGTTTTATGCCTCCTGTTTGCTTCGCTCCCGTTCACCCTATACTGGATTTTATCACTTTTTCTGACGTTTTAAGGCAATTTCATTTTTGTTTCATCCTCTGACTGCTAGATTCTGACATGGTGTTCTTTTATGCTACATTCTACCAGCTGCTCTGAACCCTCGGACTGGTGACATTATGATTACATACTCACTTGGGAAACCACTGAGGTGCTGATGCCCCCCTGTTGCCCAGTGTGACATGTCACTGTTTCCTGGTGAGTTACTTGGTTTCAGGTCCTCCTTGTGCCCGAGCGTGTCCTTTTAGTCAGCCTTGACCTTCACAGAGCATCATTGACAGTGATGGCTCCCTGCTACACACCCTCCACCTCTGTAAGGAGTCTTTCACACTGGGCCAGGTGTCTGTAAAGCTGCTTGTTTTTCAATAAAGTCTCTTATTTCTCAAACTAAAGAAACTACACGTAAACCCTTCCTCCAGTTCAGAATACGTGAGTTATTTTTTTACATTCATTTATATTCATTGCATTTAGAAAGGGTGCACTTCCCTTTTGCACATTTATTTTTTTGCAGCAATGTGCAAAAACATTTCCCCTCAATGATGCGCTTAAAACTCTTAAATCTTTTTAAATCTATTCACAGAAAAGCTTGAATCTTGCACTTGAATTTGTCGCTGGTTCCTCATTTTTAAGACGTTTCTGCCCCCTGATTGATCTCCGTCTGTGGTAAACTGAGTGGATTGGACACTATTTGACGTGTCTGTTTATAAAAACTCTCAAAGATATTTTTGCCTCGAGGCACAGATGAGGCGGAGGCTACAAAATAAGATTTTCTGCTGCATTGACAGTTCCTCGGAGCACAGTGGCCTCCATCATTTTTGGGGAAGAATTTTGGAATGAGCAGTCTGGGAAAAAGTGTGTTAGTGACCATCTGACTGAAACACAGCATACTGTAGAACTGTGACACCACATACCAGATTTATTTACAGTTTAATGGAGGTTGGCAAACCACTTTACAAGTGCATTACTGCCACCAAGTGGACTGGAGTTACTACACATTTATGGGCTCTTTCGTGTTCCTATCGTTCCTTTACTGCGTCAAAGGCAACATTAATGGTCAAATTCAGTTCACCGATCTGGTGTTTGGCTTCTATTCAAAAGCATTGTGAAAAGTTTGAACCCTAATGAAGAGAGAGGTCTTTAATCTAATTCAAAGTGTTTTGTTCAACCAAGTGTAACACAGTATACATCATTTAGTTTAATGGTAATCGCCTAATCCTTTACAAACAGTTGACGTAGCCTTTCTTCTGATGGTCTGTCAGTGAACCTCAGCTTGTGTGTCATAATACCTGTCGGCGAGGCAATTGAGAAAAGCCTTCAGGGGTGCTTACCACCGCTTAACTCCATAAAAAGGCAGCTTCACAACAATACATAAAACTCTTGGAGCGTGTTTCACTCGTCGTCTCAGAGGGGATTTAAGCACTAAGACAAGACAAGTCTTTCCCTTCTCTCACTGAGCTCCGTCCAAGTGGAGCTGGACACCTGCCAAGGTTTATGCACAGAAAAATGAGCTTCACACTCGCACAGTCAGGCTCACACGTACGTGCAGGGACACACACACTCTGGCAGGTAGACACACATGGTACACATGTATCATGTTGTTGTTCAGGGGATAGTTATATAGAGAGATAAAGCCTTCTGTTACTGCTCCAGTAAATTCAAACCATAAAATTCTGCTTGTCATTTTACCAAAAATCTAATTTTTCATTTTGTGTCAAGGGCTCAACTGATGGAGGCAAAAATCTGTGTCATCTGGTGTTTTTGGACAAAAGAAACTAAGACCTATAGCGACTTAAGGCAAGACGCACACTCCCTGCTCAGGAGCCATAAACTGATTAAATAATTCAAGGTGAAATGTGCAGTGTTATAAGAACTGTGCACGTTTGAGTCCAATGTTCTGTCAGAAAGTTGCTGCAATATACTGAACAATAAAGCACATAAAACAAACACAGCTGAATGAAAGGCTCGGGATGGTTTAAACGAAAGCGCTCCAAGACAAAGTTCAAATATTACATCTTATATCCGGACATATAAGAAAGGCGTGCTCCTTTATTTTCTAATTGGCAGCAGCTGGTTTATTAAAGTACGTTTCCATGTCTCCGGGATTTATCATGGGAGCAATGTTTAAATGGAACTCAAAATTTGGGATTGCTCAGCGTCAGCCCATGTCTCCTGTTTTTTAAAACTGCTGAAAATAGATAGAAGATATACAAGTTAGTCTCCAGAAGAAACTCTGAACTGTTATGTGTCCCATTGGGGGGCTCGTCAGTTGAATTGTGAAGGAGAATTCATTCTTCAGAAAGAGGAGTTGTGTTTTTGTGGGTGGGTGATAAGTAATTTTTCTGCTACGATGCTTAAATATTTATTCCACTAACTTAAGTTTCGATCTTCAGCTGCAGGTTTACTGAATGTGTGGTGTATGGAGACGTGTTGAGAAGCTACTCAGTGGTCTACAGGTGTACTTTGGATTTAACACACCTCCTTAAGGTATAATGAAATGCTTCGTAGTGTTCAAGTAGAATAACTGTAGAGCAAATCAATTTTTAATCTTAAGCATCTTGCTGCAGTCATGTTCTGCTACCGTGTTCTACCACACAATTAATCAAAGACTGAAACCATGACAATTTCTTTCCATTTTATGGCCAGTTGCCGGAAAAATTGTTTTTTGGCTGTCCATCAGACCTTCCAGTCTTTGTGAAGCTAACGTCTAACGAATGCCTTGAGGAGCTTTCTTCAAATTTGGTACGGATCATGAACGTGTTATCTTCAGACCGTCTCAAGAGAATCCTTTCAATTTTGTCTCAGTTCTTCAGTTAGACTCACAGATTAACTGATAAGATTTGGGTGATCAAAGGTCAAAGTCATGGGGGCTCACAAAACATGTTTTTTGATTCTTGAACATGATGTATAAAGATATTTGATGGAGGCATACAAGTAAGTAATTTGTAGTTTGAATCCAGAGTTGTAGCTATGGGTTGACGGTCAACACAATAACCCCCGTCCCTGTGCATGAAGTGCAAGTCTCCGATTTACCTTTTAAGGAGGAAACAGTTTCACTTTTACTGTCCTGCCAAAGCTGTAAATCTTAATTGTCACAAATCTCCTCCCTCTTATAGTCTAAGGAACTGTTATTGCAGCCAGCTAAATGAGTCTGTGTTCAATCCTCTATCTGTGCGTATGGATGCACATGACTATTGTGCTGCTAACGGACTCAGCCCATTATGTCTAAGTGAAGAGTTGGTTTTAACAGTTCTCCTCCACGTGGTTGTTTTTGCTGTGAATAACGTCTGCGAGTTGCACTTGGGGAAATGAAGAGAAATGGTTTACGGCTGCTTTTCTGTACACAAAGGTAGACATTAAATAACGAAGCTAATGGAGGCAACATAATAGGCCGTCTTGGGACCAGATGCAGAAGTGGTTTATGATAATATATGATGCAAATTTCTACCCTTGGAAGGATGTATTGGTTTCACTACATAATTTAAGTGCTTTCCAAATATAAAGGACTGGCCACATCGAGCACATTTGTTTTTTAAAGTTTAGGAAGCTAGACAAGCACAAATAAAGCGTTTCTATATCCGAGGGTTCAATTCAGCTCTGCCTCCTCTCGGTGTGTGGTGTGCGCGTTGGGACTGAAGGCATTTTGTGCGAGCATCTGATATTGAACAATGTACTTTACGCGAGTGAGAATGTTTGAATAGCTTTTGACTCTTCGGGGGGAAATGGAGGTGGTGTGTGCTTCCATATATCTCAGTGCATGTGTCTGTGTCAGAGAGAGGAAACAGGAACGGATGTTTCTCAGATGGAGGTGCCATTATGGAAATGGG
This sequence comes from Pseudopleuronectes americanus, assembly GCA_038501795.1. Classification (NCBI taxonomy): domain Eukaryota; kingdom Metazoa; phylum Chordata; class Actinopteri; order Pleuronectiformes; family Pleuronectidae; genus Pseudopleuronectes; species Pseudopleuronectes americanus. The sequence goes on from CM076737.1 coordinate 8,767,484, forward strand.
AATTAGATTTACTCTGCTGCATTACGCGCACACACACACACACACACACACACCGATGCACGGACTCACAGGCATTTCACAGTTCCACTCTCTCAAACCCATGTGACTCAACAATGGTAGTCTGTGTATGTCTATTCTACACGCACACACACACACTATCACAATGCAGTATACAGTGTGATTAAAGCAGAATGTCTGTTCATTATAATTCAAGGAATGTTTTTTTACAAAGCTGTGGCTGTTCTCCTTTATTGTCGTGTGTATGTGTCTTTGTGTGTTGGATATTTCTCACCTGTTCTCAATATTTCTCCGTGGAGTGCTGTTAGGTCTGTTTGACTAAGTGAGTGATGCCTCGGCAATATTGAGAAATGTATGACGTGTGTGTGTGTGTGTGTGTGTGTGTGTGTGTGTGTCTGTGGTTTGGCCAAGGGGCCTGAGGGGCACTGATTCATTTAGCAGGCTATGATAACAGACTACCTTGAGGTATGACTCACGCACACGCACACACACACACACACACACACACACACACACACACACTCACACACACACACTGTAAAATGCTCATACATAAACAAACATCAGTATGAAATATTGACTGAATGAACACACACACTCGCACAGGGAAAAACACAAAATCCATGCGCACAACGTTGCCCGGCAGTTCACTGTTTGTGCGCGTGTTCCTTTGAGATCGACTCGAAGAAGAACCGACAGAAAAGGAGAGAGAGGAAGATGTGTCAAGTTTTGAGGACCATGTCAGGTTTCTGCTGCCATAGCAGGTTTCTGGCAGCGGAGACATCTGCTGTCACCTCAACTTCACCTCTGTCTGGACTGTTTCCATATTTTACTTTTTTTTAAGGAGAAACCTTTTAAATCTCAGGGTCGGTTCAGGTTTCAGGTGATTTGGGTCCAGTTCAGCGGAAACCAATTCCTATATCTTCAATTTTACTGGGTTTAGTTGCAAGTATTGCTGCTTAAAATAATTACACGTGTTATTATGCCATATATCCAGTGCTAAACGGCACAGCTCATACACAGCTCATTGACACAAGCTGAATTCTCCCTGAAATGAGTGCTGCCTAATGGATCGTGTCGTAATGATTGCTGAGTTTACAACAACCATTCAGAAAAATCCTGAGTCATATGGTTTGAGGCGAGGCGGCGCTCATATGCAGTACTTCACAGTGAAGTTGGGCATCACATGCATAAAGAAATACAGGAAAGGCACATGCTATATCGGATAACAAGGTTTAGTAAGCACCCACCATCAACCTGCACCACTGAGTAAACATAAAAGCTGCTCACCAAGCTGCTGCCATTGATCTTGCTTTTTGTTTACACCTGTACCTGGTATTAAAATGTATTGATTCATAGCTCAATTTCTTCAAATAAAGCTTTAAAAACCAAACGTCTGGATGTCATATGATAAATGCCATGACAGCTCCCTCAAAGTGAAGCCACAATGTCTCGATCACCCCCCGTCTTCTGGTTGCAGTACTCGTCCCTAAACCCTTTCTTCTCCATGCTGGTGGATGGGACATTAACCAAATTAAAAAAGTCAAATTCTACATGAAACGCATTTCTCTCAAAGATGACTTCCTCCATTTTAGGTAGATCTTATCACAGTGACTCTCGACTCTGTGTTGCCCTCAAGAGCATGTTTTGTTTAATAACCATATGAGGCCAGTAGCTGATACATCGGACGTATCTCTTCCGTATATAAAGGCAGCATAAATGTGCTTTTAGAGCCTGTACTGGGTTTTACTGTAATTTCTGGTTATGCTCTGTATGAAAGGAGGAGAGACAGGTTGACAACTGGTTGCATTAAGAGCAATAACAATTTTCCAACTAGTGTTATAAAACCCTGTTTAGATGCACAGACGCCGACTTCAGAATATCAGTGCTTTTTAAACACACCCAATCTGGTGAGAGTTCTGGCTGCTCAGCTGCGGGTGGCAGGGAAGCAAAAACCTTCTGGTCACAGCACTTCATCTCTCCTGCTGTTCCACCACACTTTTGGTTTGATTTTGAAACAAAGCTGGTTATGTAATGTTTGTTTTCAGCTTGATTTTGTTTAAAAATGTGTCACGATAAGTGAGGTTCTTGTTGACTTTAATTCCTTCCTTTGTTTTTTTACACTTCTCACACCTTTTTTTAAGTCAGGTTTGCTAGCCGTTTCACTACCGCATGCTCATGCTATGGTCCGTAATGTTTTTAATGTCCATGCAGGCAATCAGATCTTATAGTTTCTGCTGCAGTTGTCTCATAAATGGCATAAATTCTCTCATATAAAGAAACTTCTTTCCCTCTTTTGTTTGTGTACCTGTCAGTTCAGAATCTGTTGCCCGTGCGATTGACCTTTCTCTCCCATTATTTTCATGGATTTAATTCATTCTGTGGCATCTTCTGCCTCGGGTCAAAAGGTTTGAAGGATTATTCATATTTATTAATATTCTCAGTTGTCTGCGAGAGAGATTCAAGATATGTAATAAGTGCATGCATATTTAATGGTTGCGTTTTGCGAAATAAACCAAATTGACCGCCACAGTTTTATTTCTCCATCTCTCTCCAACATCTCTCCCTCGCTCTCTTTCTCGTCTCTCTGCTTCCCGTACTCCTCTCGGCTCGCTTTCATGTTTAAGGATGTAAATGCAATGAAAATACCTAGTGTGGGTTAAAAAATGGATGCTGTTTTCTATTCCATCCACTCATTCCGGTCTGGCAGTAATTATGACAGTCTAATTGGGCCTATGGAGGACGGGAGAGAGAGCGAGAGGGGAACGTTTGTGCTTATGTATGTAGGAGAGGTTGTGCATGACTGGAGCTGCATACAAAGCAAAACCTCCCTCACCACCATAGAGTGGGTTCATTTCAAATACAGAAAAATATCTTATACGAACATATGCACCCTGAGAACGAGATTCAATGAGCATACAATGAACGCTAGTGAGTAGGAGCCTCTACTGTGAGCTCGCACTAATTATCTGACATGTTTGATGAGTTCAAGGTCTTCTGCTCTGTTATACGTGGTAGACATGCAGACAATAAGACAATTCCGGACACGGATGAATCACAGACGCTCAAAGTTTCTTTTGTGTTTTTATAAATTAGTCCCTGACTCCAGGGAGGTCACTAATTGGCTCTGATTGTAACAGCGGGTTTCTATAACCGATTCCTGTCCTCTGGCTTTATTCGAGCATTCTCTGCCTGCTGAGTTTTTATAGATGGATGGATGGATGGATAGTCTGATAGAAGGAAAATAGCATGTATGGAAAGGGAGGATTGACTACACCGCCTTTTTAATTATTCATCCGTAATTCCCATGTGCGGTTAATCTCATAAAAAGGCAAAGACGTGTGCCATCTTTTTTTCCAGGCTTTCTCATGCTACTCTCGTCTTGCTTGTTCGCTCACTCTCCAGTGTGCAGACGTGTTTCATTTCTAAAGGCGCAAATGTAAGACTTGTTCTCATTTTTGTGTCACGACCGATTGGTTCAGGTTTTTCCATCTGTTTTATTTCAAAAGGGACAAAATTAATAAATTGAGGAGCTTAGTAGTTGAGAAGAGTTCTCAGGGTTTCATAACATATTCTGTAACATATTTCACACTCAGTATTCTTTGTATTATACAAATATTGCTTTACATTATGGAAATATAGTATAGGTGACACTTAAGGCTAAACCCCATTAAATTTAGTCTGTTTGTTGACATTTCAGAAACTGCCACCATTGAAAGTATATTCTGATTAGGCCATTAGCAGCTCTTCCTCATGACTGTACAGACTAGCCAAGGCCGACCTGAAAGGCTTTCCTGACCCAAGCCCGGTGTTTTCCATGATTACAGGCATGTGCAGAGTAAAAATGTCCCATCAGGCTTTTAGTACAAGCAAACATAAGTGGACTTTGAAACTGAAGAAAACTTCAAAAGGTCTGCATTTGGAGTTCATAGCTTATTGTACAGATATCTTTTATTTGTGATAGAAATTGGAGAAAATATACAAAATCTATGATGTGAGACCAGTAACAATGTAGTTCTTCCTCTGTATCCAAATTGAAAATGTTATATTAATTAGAGAAGGGGAAACTAGGTTTACTTTGAACTTAAAACAGATTTTGACAAGCAAAGAACAACACCAAATATTGGAAGTGGAAGAGCGATAAAGGAAAAACATGAGGGGGTGGTTTGTTGAGGGAAGAGCTAAGTCTCAAATTGTTGGCATGCACAAACAAAAACACACACCTACACACACTCTCACATTTAAACACTCTCCCAGACGGTAGTATACGTTGCCTATAGGCTGCTGTAGAGCTATAGGGCTGGTAGCAAAGCCCAATGTCTATGACACTAGTCTGGAGAGAAGGTCACTCTCTGCAGACACACACATACACATGCACGCACACACATACACGTGCACGCACACACCACATTGATATGTGAGAAGGTCTGTCTGTGCCTACGGCTTTTAATTCTCTCCTCCTGTCATGCCTGACTGGCACCACCAAGGCCAATGCACAAACAGAAAGTCAGACACACACACGCAGAACCAGAAACACACACACACACACACACACACACTGCTCAAACAACCTTACTTCTGTCACTCAGCAATAAAATGGATGATGGTTATATAGCCCAATTCAGAAACCAGTTATGCATATACATCAGACAGGCATTTAAACATGTCCACATCCCACAGAGAGAACTGCCATTTTGTACCCCAATGTCAAACTCCCTCGTACAATATTGAACACACACATGCCCGCCTCACTAACTTCTCAGTCTGTGTAGCATTGAGCCTTCAACCTTCAGGCAATTGAGACTTATCAGCTCTCAGTGCGTTCATTCCGTCTCTATTGTTGCCCCAGACTGGAACCTTCAGAGGGGTAAGTAGATTGAGTGATAAACTTTAAACCTCTGTCTCTGGGAGAAACCAGCTCAGTCCGATATGAATCTTGATGAGATAACGGGAAGGAGGAGGAGGAGAGGGAGCAGAGGAGATTGCGATCAAAAGGTTAAAGGAGTGGGAAGTAAGTCAGTCAATGTGCATTTACAGCAACCCCGTCTAAAAAATACATTTGAAATGACTACCCTATTCCGAAAAGATAGTTATCATAGAATTTTGATAACTTCTTAAATATAGTGATTGCTCTGATCTTGACTCTCAGATCTTGACAACTGCTTAATTATGCCTCTGCACCGGCAACGTGTTTTGTGTCTTTCCATCCATTGTCCTTTTCTTTGGAACATGATACCTCAGTAACACTTTTAGAGAATTTCTTCAAAAGTGGCTCAGACGTTCACTTGGATGATGAAGTGATTGGATTTTGGGTGGTCCAAGGTCATTGTCCCTGTGGCATTTCAAAAACGCCTGGAGGGAATTTAATTACTCCTTGAAACGGAGGTGATAGTTCAGATCTTCTGCTGCTGTGGGTCAGTTTCACAATTTGGTAGCTTCTTTGCTGCAACATCCGATGTCTGCAAATATGGCTGCAACTTTGTGCGTTGAATCAGAATCGCTCCCGTAACAGATGATGTCGGCGGGTTGACCTCCTCTGAGCTGAGTTTGTGTTTATCTGAAGCTGTTAGGCCGTGAACACAAAGATCTCCCACTGCAGATGAGCCTTGAAATTCATTTTGGAAGAACAAGAAATGCGTTGTTTCTTTCTTCTTTATTTCCATCCCCCCTTGCTTGTATACCTCACTCATGTTTCTGTGTTTATCTCTCCCTTCGCTCACCTTTCTTTTCCTCTTTGTCAAACGAGAGCACCCACTCCCAGATATATATATTTTCCTTTCACTGGCTCATGTGAATGTCAGGGATGTCTGTGTGTTCTTTCATTTTGTCATAGCTTAAACATTTCCAGTGGAGGAAGGGAGAGAAACTAAATGGAATAGAGGGAAAGAACGAGGGGATTTAAGGGCACCTCTACCGCAGGCAGGTTTAGTGGCAAGTTGGTTTACTAGAAAAGCCCTAGCGTCGACTGGAATCACACTCTAGCCTGCCCTGGAATTTGGGTGTAACAAAGTGGCACCCTGGTGGACCAATTGGCACTTGTGTGTACAAGATGATCACTCGGTGACAGGTGCTCGGCTGCACCAGAGGGGGAATTGTGTTTGTTTGGTACCAGATGGGGTCTTGGGGAAAACTCGGAATACTTGGGTGTACTTACACTGGAAGGGCAAGACATGTGGACTCACCAGTGGCATTTGGGTGCATAGGAATGGCCTTTTGGCTTACCAGAGGGTGAGGAGGTTAGGGAAAGTAGAGGGTATAGTAGAGCGGAACTTCACTACTACCACTACGATTATTATATCTACACTTTTACTTGGAGACACTCGTCTATTAAAATTTCTCGTGGCTTTTTCCTTTTGCGGAATCCACCAATTTAGTGACAATGAGTGCCTCCCAATGCGTGAATGCTCAACCCAAACAATTTTTTTCAGTGTATCCAAGGTGTAGTACCGTCTGAGACAATTGTGGTTGATTGAAAAAACATAAATAGGGCAGTGGTATTTTTTTCTGCCTATAGCAGTAATATAAGCTGTTTGCCAGCCATGACACAGCGCTGGGGAGCAGAGGTCTGTCAAAAATGATGCCTGAAAAATTAATATGCAGATACGAAAACGGTTTCAAGTAGAAGGCATTCGTAGCGGAACAGCTGCACCTCCTTTACCCCTGTGTGCACCACTGGAGAGCATATGCCTAGAGTAGACGCAGGAGGTGAGGGTGTGTGTGCGAGAGTGTGTGCATCTGCGTTGCACATTCTGCAGGAGGCGATTTGAGACTCGACGGCTGCTCAAATCTAATCTACACTTTCTATGCAGCTTCACAGGGCGGAGCCTGAGGTACACTTTACCCAGTTGGTTTCTATGTCATGTTGTCACAAATATAGGCAGAAATATACATGTACACACACATGGAGCTCAGACACACACGCACACTGAAGGCCACTGCAGTGTTGCCAGCTAACATGTGGGCAGGGACTCTGTGGGGCTTATGTGTTGATGAGATCTCTGAATCAACACATCACAGCTGCTGTGGTTTGCAGGAAGAAAAGGGGAGAGGACACTAACTAGATGGTGTGTTTGTGATGCAGTGTGGACATTTGCTGCAAGAAAAAAAGGGGATGTCCTCCATATAAGTGGATGTTGTGGAGTGTAAGAAATAGACCTGGAGGAGAGTGTGTGTGTGTGAGAGGTGAGAGCAATGCGAGGGAGTGTTTCCACAAATCTGTCTTTATAGTGCACATTTCCAAAGGCTTTTACTCGCCCACAGAGATAAATCCAGCAAACAAGATGAAATTGTCCTAATGCGATAAACTGCACCGCTTTGAAACTCAACCTCCAAATCTGTTGTCCACGGATAAGCCTGTTTGGGAGTGTTAACTTAAAACGGAAACCAGCATCATCCACTTTAGCACTTTTGTTTTCATGCAGGTAGTTTAGCATATGTTATCTTATCGCAGCAAAACAGTCACTTATGTTACAAGAATGTGTTAATTTACACAAACAAAATTTGGTTGTCTTCAATTATGCACAACGCGTTTCACAGCTGATTTTCAGCTATAGGTGCTTTCACTTTTTTATTGTAATAATTCTTAAAATGTATAAGGGAGACTTCAAACCAGTCTGCAAAATTCAAATGATGCCTGTAAAGCCCTGACACTGCAGGATCATTCAGGCAGATAATCAGCCTTGAATCAGGAACGCCCCTATAATTGCCGGGACCAATCCCTGCCCACAATTTCCTCTTGCATGGGGCCATTATTCAACGGATCCACATGGAGCAAATTATAAATAGATGATTACTGTGCCTTTGTTTTCTTTAGATAAAGATGGGAATAAGATGGAGGGACACGAGACAGAAGCAAAAAGGATCTTCGAGTGCAACTTGGATTATTGCCCTCCGTTCCTCTTTTGTTCGATCACCATGACCTGCAGGACGGAGAATATTTGCACTCAAGCGAAGAAGAGCTGTGTGAAAATACTCCTCAGTGTTGGAGCATAAATGATTAAAAAAAAATTGTAAAAGAACTCTGATATTAATCAATACAATTTGATCTCACCTATTCACAGAAATACCAAACATTAGCGGGTCACTACAATGCATTCTGCTCCCAGGCTGTATAAATGTATCAACACCTTAAAACATGACCTTTTTAAAATGTCACACAAAATGGATTTTATATATGGTTGGAGCAGGAGTTTACAGGTTCTCATATTGCTGGAACACATTGTGGTGCACTATTGTCGTATCAGCAGGAGACCAAACGGTTTAAAGCCTGCATGGCCTCGCTTATTTTTCACTTTGCTTGAAGGAAGTGTAATCACAGTTGGATGTAGATATCAGACGGTGGCTCAACAGGGTGTTTGTGTGTCTAAGTTTTCATTCACATGCACTAACATGAGCATTAGAGGGCCGGAGATTGCTGCATTGGGAAGATTACACACCACAGTTTAGGAATGGATCTCTGTCGAGTTCATAGTGGCAAGTCGAGGAAAGCAGACAATTACTTCTCCTCATTGCCAGTGTGTGAAGTGTGTGTCTGTGGGTGTGTGTGTGTGTGTGCTCCGCCGGGTTTCGAAGTAAAGCTGTTTCATTTCCCAGGGTTCACAGTTTGACCTCTACGCTGCTAATCACCTGCAGAGAGGGAGAGCCAGAAAATGAGATGGAGGAGAAGGAGGGAGAAGGAAGATTTCAAGATAGAGGAGGGTAAAATTAAAAGACGAGAGGACGTGAAGGTGGACGACGAGCAGCAAGAGTAGGGGCGGGGGAGAACATGCGGATGAAGAAGAGATGAATTTGGATGAGGAGCAGCGAGGGGAGGGACGAGGAAGCACACAAAACTGACGGACACAAGAGGGAGGGAGGAAGGAAGAGAGAGAGAGAGAGAGAGATGGAGTGAGAGAGCAATTACAGATGGAAGAGAAAAGAAGAAGCGGTGATGGAGGGAAATTGATAAAAAAAGAGATGGAGAGGAATAAACCTTAGCTGTCAAGATCTCATCAGAGGAAAGTACAGCCGCAGGGCATCACCCCCTCCTAGTAACATTGGGTTAATCACTAGTACACACAAACACACACGCACACACACGCTCGCACACACACGCTCGCACACATACGCTCGCACACATGTACACGTCCATGGGAAGTGGAAAGATTTGTCTATCAGCACATTAAATGGGATCTGTGGGCTTATTCGATGGATACAGCTCATTTGTGTGTGTTCTCGTGTGTGTCTGTCTGTGTGTGTGTGTGTGTTGTACTAATTGACTGATAGACAGGCCTGGCCTTGTTTATTGAAGGCTGGAGATTCAGCCCTGCTCTCTTTCCGCGGTCTTGCCTGGAGCTGAGTATAAAAAAAACAGTTTTCTGGTACCGACCCAAATTAGTTTGTTGCATCAAGTATTGGAAAGAAATCTTCTCGGATTGATAATCGTGTTGACTTAATCTGTGATCAATCCTAATTTACATCAGCATCATTCCAGTAGCCTCTGCAGTTTGTGTATATGTAGACCAGAGCCTACGTGATATGGATGTCTTGGGGCAGATGCTCATATAGGAGACATTTTAATACGGATGTTTATAGATCTCAAAATAAGTAAATAAAGTACCAGTTTGATATTAGTACAAAAACAACATCCACTGGCAGTAACATGGCACGATGAAACAAATAAGTAATAGTTATCTCACTTGTCAAGGTTTTAAGTGTATGTGTGTATATGTGTGAGTGCTTGAGAGTGAAAAAGACTTTCCCTTTATATTGTTGACGTTTAATTTCTTTCCTCCTGTCACTGGCCGAGGGAGTGTTCCTGCACAGGAGGCCAACTTAGCCCAAAACACCCGGGTGCACGTCAGCGCATACAAATGTGTGTGTGTACCTACTGCAGCTCGGCATTGTTTGTGTCCTGACACGCCACGCAACTTGGCGCCGATAAAGATTTATCTAACACGGCGTGAACACAGAGGAGGGTAAAGAGAGGCGGTCAGGCAGGAAGGGAAATGAATACGCTGTCCCACAAGGCAACAGAATAAATTGTGATATTGCCGACCAGACGTATCACTTGCCTGGTTTGTGGAGGCCAAAGTTTTTTACTCTCCTCACAATGGGGTACTTTTAGTTTGAAGATTCGAGCCAAAATTAATTTCTGCCTCGGGCGTTTCTTGCAGCTTTGTCCTCCTTGATGTCTTCTTCAGTGCTACTGTCATCCCTCTTCTGTGTCTTATTCACTCCTGCACATTCTTTTCACTCAAATGTCCTCTTTACTTATTTAAGATCCCTTTCATCTTTGCTCTCTTTCCACTCTATCTCTTCTCAATCGCTCTTTCTGTGATTACCTTAACAAAGACTTTGAAGTTATATATATTATCTCCTGTCTTAGATTTTCTTCACATTTGCTCTGCTTTAATTGGCTTGACTACTCTAGAGAGAGGACTGTATAAGTGCTTTATATCGTCCTTGGAGGAATTCCCAGTATAAAGGTGTATGTGTGGTAGAATGTAGATAAAAACCGACCGACCGACCGACCGACCCGGTTACAGAAACTTTACCACTCGGTGCCTGGAACTCAGCGGGGGTTCCAAGGGGTCTCCACGACATTTTTTCACCACCACAAGTACTTCTACGGTTGGATAGGAATGTCCCACAGGGCCCCAATTTATACGACCCTTTGTGTAACTCAGCCCCAGTATCTGGTCACCTCACTGGGCTGTTGCCCAACACCATTGTACAAAAATGAATCTAGATTTTCCAGATTCTGGGGCGGCCACGTTTCACTTGATGAGTCTGAGCAGTGGCTTGGAGCTGGGGTTGTGAGATTCCCCCCCGATACATGTGCTAGACCAGTCTTAGCTGTCATCTTAGCAGATCTTAGGGTCAATGTTCCATCCACTTCCATGGAAGAAGCTGAATTTATGACCACCAGGGGGTGATCAAGACAAATTGGCTTAACTTTTGAGGATCTGTCACGTCGTCCATCTTGTGTTTGTGTGCACTTTGAAAGATTCTGACAGTAAATGTGTTTTGAATCTGTCGTCTGTCAGCCTGTGGTTTTTTGCCTGAAAGTAAAGTGACTTGTTTGACTAATGTAGTCAGTTCTAATGGAAACTCATCCTGTCGACCAGTTGCTTGGTGTGTACGCAGCATATTCACCTCCTCGTTCTGTTTGTCTGTATTTCTGGAAGACACAATCAGTTTTGCATCTCTCCAGTTGTCAATTATTCAATAAATGAATCTTTATTTCTGTTCCTTCTCCACTCTGTTTTCCTCACAGCGGCTTTGCAGAATACATTCATCCATCTGCTGTAGCTAATCTAATTTAGTCATCCTGTCTGACACCTTCCCTGTTTCACCACTTTCCTGCCTGAACACAAGTTAAAGTTTTGTTCACGGCCCTGACACAGATCCACTGGGTTGCCTTTCTGCTCTCCTGTCCCATCTGTATTTGTTTCTGTCATAAATTGTCCTAAAAATGAGAATGACATTGGCCTCACAGGAAACAGGATGGTTTTTATTTTAAAGCCTTGCATGGACGATATCATTAAAAACAGCCACATGGTTATTTATGTTTTTATTAAAAACCTAACTGCACATAATCATCTGTGTTATATAGTGGGGACCCAATACTGTACCTGTATGTATTGGCCTGATTTATCGTGGCTCTGCACACCACGTTGATGCTGAGCTATTAAAGAACAATTGCCCAGATTAGAAAATACAGTCTGATAACTATGGCCCCACTGCTTATTGCTTTTTCAAGTTGATGGATTGTTTATCAGAATAATAATTTTACCAGGGAACAACGAAGAGTAGAGCTGTTTTTGCAGAGCGTGTGCTGATATGTGTGCCAGACAAATATTATTATTATTATTATTATTACAACTAGGTAATAATGGTCTCATGCCTTCCTGTCTATTCTGTTTCGGTAATATTGTACAGCCCTAGTAGTCAGGTGTCTCCATGGAAAGTATAAAAAGTCTTAGTAAGCCAAATGAATGAAAGCTTTGATAAACATATCCATCTTTTTTTAAACTGTGGACTTCTAAGATCTTTTTATTCAGCAGGTTTGATGCATATTTCTGATTTGCACACAAGAAAATTTCTGCTAACATTAGGATTTACCAAAATAGGCTGAAGTCAATAACAATTTCAAATAACTGATTTGAGTTGCAGGACTGGATTCGGATTCCTCCTCCTTTCAATACAAGACGGTACTAATGCAGCTCAGTCTTTCATCAATAGACCTTGTCAATGCCCGGTCATATGGTCCTGGCTTTTAGCTGTTCATTGACAGGCAACCCTGTCTCTTGTCTGATCCCTGCATAATCGGAATGAACTTCCAATCAATCTAAAAAAGAAACCAGTGTGTGTTTCCGTCACAGCAGAGGCGATAGCAAACCAACACTGATTCACATTTCATGCTTCTATTAGGCTGATTTCACACCGACCTTGTTTGGTTCGGACATTTGGACATTTGAGTTTCGTCAGATCCAAAATAAAAGATTTGAAAGGTGCCTTTGAACCAATGGACTGAAATGTGGTCCAACCAAAAGAGCTGTTCATGGTCCAGATCAAACTGAAACATGGTTCAGATCGTTGGCAGTGCTATGGCTTGGACATCCAGATCAATGGCAGGAAGTTGAGACAGCTTGAAACAATACAAGAACACAGGCTCACAGGATTGCTCGCAGTCTTCATCCCTGATTATATAACGTTTGAACGGCGTGGAATATTCTTTTCCTCTATTTAACTATTTAAGTACTTCTACCCGCCATATTGACAACATGCCAACATTAGATGCAAGCTCGTCTACAAACCAATCAATAGAAAGATGCAGCTCAGAAAGGTGATAACAGGATATAGGTTTTGAATGACATTGTATATCCAAATAGGATTTTTGGAGGGTTTTATATTTGTCATATTAGAAGAAAATGTCCTTCCAGGCCCGTTTGGTATTTCTGCAAGTTTCCCAGACAGTTTTTAATATAAAGCTTTTTCACATTATGCAAATTAAACCGTACCTGGAAGGAAACTCTAAAGTGTGTGCGAAATGTTCTTTAGCAGTATGGGGTCTAATCCGTCAGTGTATTTCACTGAAGTTTGAGTGTGCACAGCAAATAGAGGTAGAAGATTTCGACAGCTTTACTGAACTGCTGCACAGCTGCTTATATGTCTGGTTCTAAATGTGAAATAGTGTGTGTATGGACATGTGTGACTGTGTGTGTGTGCTGGAGTGTGTGCATGTCTCTGAATGAACACCTGGTATTGGAGTAGGATTGGAGGTACATGTGAGCAAAGAGAAGTGAGCAGGTGTTCAGGAGATCCACAAGGCTGTGTGTGTGTCAGTGTGTGTAGAGGCTGCTAAATTAGCTTGGACCTACATCAGATATTAGACTGAAGTTCTGCCCTGACAGCATCTATCAGGTAACACAGATGCAGCCCATCAACCTGCCACACACACACGTTTTGCAGCAGACATACTTGGGACTTGGCTAATTGAACAGAGCTCATTGATTGGCTGGTTATCTGAGATGGGAAGTGCTGGTAATCTATAGCTACTGCAGGGAGATGGTAAAGGTTTGTGTGTCAGTGCGAGTGTGTGCGAGTGTGTGTGTGTGTGTGTGTGTGTGTGTGTGTTTGTGTGTAACTTGTAACAGTGGCACAACTAGCAGACGCTATAGAGCCTGGGCGGGGAACCTTTCTCTACCTAGGGCCATTTTCATTATCACAACCTCCGTCGAGGGCCATACTAAGTTATTGTTTATTATCAACACATAAATCACACCAGGGCTCCAGACTAACTTTGTACATTGGTTGCGCTGGTGCGCCTAACTTTTTCATTCCGCAATAACACACATATTAAACCTTCTCTTGATGGGGTGAGGACGGCCTTGCATGCTGGTGTCCTCCATTGGCGTAAACAACAAGAGTCAAACTGACAATGAGCGCCCCCTTCTGGATGAAGGGGCAAGCTACTGCAAAGGGTCTCATGTGCTCTCAGACTGTATATTTAGAATTTGAAGAGGTCATGAATGTTTAAATTTAGCCCTAATGAGCTGTCAGCAGCTGGAATCTGGCGACCATATGGTGAAAAGTCAAAGTCTCCTCTCTTAAGAAATTCTTCACAGCAAACCACTGCCCAGTTTAACCCCTGCAGGGGTCTGCAGATGACTGGGCCCCCTGCTGTGACTTTATGAAACTGTGTCGATGTGATGCAAAACAGTTGAACACTATTCCTGAGAGAGACACACTCACTTTGAAGGCAGCCTCCCATTGAGTAAAGTCAGAAAGAGACAGAACGAGAGAGCAGTTTGTATGGACTCGTTCCTCCTGCCCTCAAATGCAGTGTGACACCATCCTAACGTATTATAGCTTCTAGATAATCAACAGTTACAACTTTATTCCCAGAGGTGGGGGTGAAATTTAGCCCCTTGTCTCGGTGGGATTAATGTCTAGTTTTCTTGTCTTGTGGGAAACCACCAGTAGAAGGACCGTGTTCCATTTTGAAAACCATTTCTTTTCTGCTGCTATTCCGGAACAATTACATTTTGTTCTCGGCGTCTCTGAAATAGCTTCTTAGCTCTGGTGTTTTTATTTAGTGAAACCAGCGGGTACAGATTTCCCACCCTGCTTTCTCGCTCTGTCTTCAGCGCTTTACGAATCCATCCGTGGTGCCTTTTCGGTGTGAAGACGTAATGTATAAGCCGTTGGAGGGAACTTCCTTCTTAGTGACAACGTTAAAACATTCACAACAGGACACACACACACACAACACACACACACGCACGTACCTACCCCCAGGAGCTCAGAGAGATGGATAAAAGAGTATCTCTGTCTAAATATCCGTAAGAGAGAGTGTGAGTGGGTGGTGATCTCTGCTGATGGGAACAAGGGATGGGAGCGAATGAATAGAGGGGGTGATGAGAAGCTTCTCTCTGCAGATTAGGACAGATTGTTTTCCCAATAAAAAAAGAACATTCTCTTCTTTCTCGCAGTTTCTCTCCCAGGGAGAAAGAAATAGACTTTGAGGGTCAGTCGTGGGAGAGGGACTGCAGTGTGTGTCTGTGTTTGTGTGCGTTACTGCATCTGTGTGAAATGTGTGAAACATCCTGCATTTGCATATTCAAAAGAAAGGGAGAGAAAAGGGATTTGTTTTGCCTCACACATTAAAACAAGATGATAAAACTTTATCGCAGTGAAAAAGCGACAGCTGTAGCAAAGCCCTCCAACGAGTCACATAGCTACACACACGCACCCACACGGTATTATAACAATCCATACGTTTCTATTATTAGCTCGATGATTTGTATCTTCGAAAAACAAAGACGTGGACCCTGGGTATCTCCGTCACCCTCCTCTTTACATGCAGACAATAGTGTGTGTGTCTGTGTGTGTGTGTCCCTAGGGTCCCCCAGGTTTAGCATGCAGGATGTGGTACTCAGCCGTTAATCCATGCCGATGCCTCTGTAGATTTTGATTATTCTCTCAGTTACACACACACACATACACACACACACACACACACACACACACACTTACACACACACACGTATGACCTGCATACTGAAGCATGTGCTGAGGTCTCTGTTGCCCTGATTACTCTCTCCTCTCCATTCCATTACTGTGCGCTGGGGGTCGTGACACACCAGCTCACCCTCCTAACAGAGCTTTAATCAATGCAATGATCAGCGTGTGCGTGTGTGTGTGCGCAAGAGATAGTGATACATGTGATGAGGGAATAACTGTTTGTGCAGTCTGCTCACGCTCATGTAATCGCACAAGATGGACGCACAGTTATAACAGTTTGGATCACAGATTATTACTCGCAGGGCGGAGGTTTGGCCGCAGGTGCACACACACACACACACACACACACACACATACACAAACACACACCCAGACAGTATGGAACTTGGACGTATCCGTTACCTGCTTTATCAGTGGGGTCACATCAGCTCCTCTTTTTCTTGCGTGCAAACCCATCAGCTCTGCAGCCCTTCCCCCAGCGTGACATACTGACGGGTCGGTAATCGAGCATCTGAAGGAGCTTCTCCTGAGAGGAAAGAAATATTCTCATACGGTACCCAGAGTTGCAACTGCAGATATAAAGCAGGGCAATATGTGATAAGGGCAGATGATATCAGTTTTGTTGTATAAATTCCCCTTTTTTTGCACAGTATATGAGACAATCGCTGTTGCAGGTGCTGAAAACACATGTTAGGATTCTGAGAGTCTGTGTGGACAGAGTCATGAAGTCGAATGTGTTTTTAAAAGCCGAGCGAGGACAGAACTCAGAGCGAGAGATGTTTTGAGGACACAAGAGGAAATGCGTCTCCGGATTACAGCGAGCAGCAGGGTTCCCTTCGCTCGGCACCTTCAAAGTTCAAAGCTCTCCCACTAGTGTCAGTTTGATCGTGCAAATTCAAAGTGACTATCAGCAGCACATACTGTGTGTGTGTGTGTGGTGTCTATGCTGCATAAACATAGTCTCAGGAAGGATTTATGGGGGGGTGGGGGTTGTATTAGACTTTTGCATTAGAGTTACCGAGGTGTGCCTGATAAACTGTCAACTGAGTGTATATAATTCTGTGCGTACACCACAGACTGTATACAAAGATGGACGGAAAGGCAGCTCCCAAAAGTGATGCCATAAATATCCTGATCGCCCCCTGGTGGATGACTTCATTATAGGTCCCATACCGCCACTTTCTAATTGTTCACAAATGGGACATGGACTAAACTAAAAAGTCGATATTGCACTCTGGTCTGCTGAGGCGACTGAGGGAATCTCCTGTCTGATGTATTTGTCTCTGCAATGTGAAGTGTTGACTCTCTCTGTGGTTAAAACACAGGTTAATGGTGGATTCCTCTTTATTTTTTAGAATCGTAGAAAATTGATGTTTAAGCTTTAGCATCCTTCCCCCTGTGGAATCACTCCCCAGCTGGGGAACCTTCCAGGGATCAACTGTTTAGTCGCTGAACACTGAAATGCTCTGTGATGCCGACGAACAACAGGGAAAACCTCAATTCACAAAACATTAGCGTTATTCTTGTTTGATCTGTTGGGTCAAATAAAGGTTGAGCACTTTTTAGGGGTTTCCCAGTGTTTGAGGAAGTACTGCTCACTTTGTCACATTCATATTTTATCGCCCCTGCATCAAATATGGATGTGGTTTGGAGACTTCGCTACATTCACACAAACAGGCCCGCTGCCATTTAAGAACCAAATCAGTGTTGACCTTTCAGCATGTGCTCCCATCCCCTGCCCTCATTGTAAATACCATTTATACATTTTCTAAAATGCGAAGTTTGAGATTATGTTTTCACTTTTTAAACAACTTTGATTGATGGAGAGAGATGTGTGTTTATTTCCCAAAAACGTTTTCATCAGTATCTGAAGCAAATAGACCAGAAATAAGAAAATAATGTAACTTAAACAAATGATTTTCCTTATCAATCATTGCCGTTTCATTTAACTTGCGTCCCCCCCCCCTCCTCCTCAAACATGTCTTATCGACTCGTCTTGATCAGCAGGAACATTGTCTGGGTCTGAATCTTCTTCACTGCTCCTTGTTTTTATAATGAAACACTGCTGCATCTCTGGATGTAATGTACGTAGTTATTTCTTTTAAAAAAGTGACAGTAAAATGGTTTTAGACTCTAATATGTCAACTTTGCAATTAGTACGCTCTTATACTGTATATCTCCATCTCCATTTTGTACACATCCTCTCAACTCTTTACAGCGTGAGTCCATTCTAACATTATTTTCCTCTATTAAATCACACGATATCAAATATAACAACGTGGCAGTAGACGGGCGGCTGAGGCAATGCCAGCTCCCTGTGAATAGCAAGTTGCCATTTATTTCGATGCCTCACCACCATACTGTTAATAAATAGAAAGTTCCCTCACTTTATGCTGTTTGCCTTAATTAAACTCTATCTATTCCTGTGACGTCTGTAATATCTCCCTCGATGCCTGAGTAGAAATCCCCCTATTTACCCTTTTTATTAGTTTAGTTTTTATTAGTTTTCCTCATATTCATTTACAAATGCTTGTGGACGCATCACACCGACATGTTTGCCAGGTTTTTGGGGCCAATCCCTTGTTGTTGTGGCCCGCGCGTGCCTCTCTTATGAAACTTTTTTCCCCACATTGTTTTTGCTTTATCCAAACTGCAATCATATGTGCTTATATGGGCACAGGCTGCCAACGGTTTGCCGGCTCTCCTGCGCCAACACGACGCTGCCAATTTGCTCCTCTTCCCTCCCTACTTGCACCTTTTGTGAAAGACTATATGTTCTTTTATTATATCAAATATACAATTAGGCAGGTTTGTTACAGGCTTACGCGCCCCAGCAGTGGTAGGTGTAGCAAGTCGGTGCCGGGCTAGAGCTGCCAGACATTTGTCTATGATCTCTCCGCGGACCTGTGAAAGAAATAGTTTTTGCTTCCTCACTTCACATGATGTTGCCTCAAAAGAACCTCCTCTGTGCCAGTGTAGCGTCGCTAATCCTTTTTGTTTCCCCTCCTCTGCAATCCCAAACTTTCTCAGCGGCAGTTTTACTTTTTTAATCTTATTTAAAGAATGCTGTTTTGTTCCCTGCTCCTGCCTTTTCTATATCACCATGTTCCCAAATGTGTTCATTCGGTTTGAATAGGGGAAATCTCTTTATCTCTATTAATGGAAAGAAAGCAGTCACATTATATGTCCTCAGTTTGCACTTGGGTGAAACTAACGTCCCCTCACTTGCCCGCAGGAGATTGTTGTTTAAAGAAAGCAAGAACATTCATGCATTTTGTACCAGGAAGCGAAAGCATGTGTATTTCGCGTCATCACCTCATACGCACGTGATTACGTCAACGCATCATGTTACGTTTTGAGTTTTGCAAAATGTTGTCACAACGGGTGCCTGCAGGCGATTTCTATCAAATTGATCTTAAATAACAACCATCATAGTTACATAACATTTAAGCCAATGAACAGTCTTAATAAATATTTTGTTTTAGAAATCTTTTGGATCAGTATGTTTGCTCGGTTTATTTTGTGAAATTGTTAATGCAACTCAGCTTCCTGTCTGTGGCAAATAATCAGAATGCAACAAGGAGCAATTCCCAGACGCCACAAACTGACACAATAACAACTTGCAACAATGAGAGTGAAACTGTATTTTCCATAATTTCCGCTTGTCGGTCCTCTTCTGTCCTCCCATTGCCCTCCTCACCTAGCTCATCCGAGCAGTGTGTGTGCTTGTGTGTGTCTGTGTGTGAGAGCTGTGAGTTACTGCAGCATCTTCTTGCCATTAATAATCTCACCCTCATTATTTTCCCTCATTTTCTCGAGGGACCCCTCCACCGCCCAGGCTCCTACTTCTACCAGGTGATTAAGACTCTGTGGTGAAGCTCAGGTGCTCTGCTGTGGAGGGCTGCTCTACATGATCCAGCTGTGGAGTGTTAGATAGACCCTCTGGTTGTGAGTGGTCGTATATATGAGTTTTTTTCTGGTGGAGGCAGTAGCTTGCTCTTGGTCTTTAATTCACCTTCTTTTTTGTGGCCATCTCAATATCCGATCTAAAAGCACTGGCATCAGGCTGCTTCCATTTATAATTTTAGCAGTTTCACAGATTTCCATTTCCTGCGCCAACTGTGTCTTCTCTGCGGCGATCCCCCCTCCGTCGGCTTTGCACTTCCTGTGTCACACACTGAGGGAGCCGTGCCAAGGGGATGTCCGGTTCATGCCAGCTCGGTGACCAGTCGGTTAACGGTCACTCTCCACAGGGTTGTCCCCACACCCGCACTCTCTGTCGCACACAAACCAACCACGGAGTAGAGTCAAAAGCCACGGGAGGTGGGGATACACACAGACTCAGTGGAGCCGGATACAACTCATAAAGAGCAGATTTTCTTCCTGTGGGAAACTAGTATCAATAATATGAATGGGTGTTTTTGTGCGATTGGGGTGGTGGGGCACTGTGCTTTTGTTGTATTGTCGTGTTAGTTGTGTCCCAATTAAGGGGCCGCGTCCTAAGGAGTCTACATTTGAAGGTTGCGCCACAGTGACACAACTTAGCTGTACCATTTTAAAAAGGGTCCGACAAATGCGTCCTTTCATCCCAGAGCAACTAAGGGTTCCAACGGGATGATCCTTCCTAGGCCAACATATCCCAGGATTCATTGCACTGTGGTGATGAACTGAGACAATGAGGCAGCAGCAAGCGACAAGACCAAAATCATCTAATTCTTACACTTTTAAATGTAGCTATCAGGCTTCAGCTCAACCCATTAGCTAACTGGACACATGATAGAAAACCAATGAAGGTCAAATGTCTCCTTGTGTCCAGCTGCAGCGCTTCTGCTAGGGGACAGCCGGTGGGATAAGTTGGTGACGCAAGTCCCTGAAATCCTCCGGAGATCAGACCGTCTTGTTTCGGCTCAGTCCTCTGACCGAGACAGGCCCTGAAATGGGAGAAAGCTAATGTGTGTTTGTGTTGTGTGTGTATATACTGCAGATTGTTCTGTATATTGTCTTTCCAATACTGTGAGGATGGTATCTATTTGGATTTGTGTCACCATCATAGGCTGCCATTGGGGACATATTCCAGCCTGCACAGCCGCGGCTAGGGACAGTGTAAGTGTTCCACTCGTGTAAAAGCTCTTCACGGCAATTTTAGATAACAGAAAGAGCCAATGTGAATATCACCTCCAATCCCAGCCTCTCTCTAGCTGTACGAGGAGAAAACAAACAAATGAAAATAAAAGCAAAACAAGAGACAATTCATCCTTATATCTGCCCTGAGTAACCCGCACACACACACACACACACACTTACACACATACACCTACGCATACGCACACACACGTATACACACTAATTCGCTCACTCATTCTCTTTTTTCCTCCCAGCCTGCCGGCAGAAGTGTTTGTCTGCAAAGGAAAT
The DNA here is from genome assembly GCA_038501795.1 of Pseudopleuronectes americanus. Lineage (NCBI taxonomy): Eukaryota > Metazoa > Chordata > Actinopteri > Pleuronectiformes > Pleuronectidae > Pseudopleuronectes > Pseudopleuronectes americanus. Next base: position 8,788,424 of record CM076737.1, read on the forward strand.
GGAATTTGATGATGAAAGTACCCTTGAAGCAGGCAGACACACACAGACACACACATACACACACACAAGAACGCAGCTACTAAATTTCACTGACACGGCAATATGACAGAAAATGTGTTTTTTCCTCTGCGTGGCGGCAGGCATCAGTGGCTGTGCTCTCACTGAGATGAGTGATGGAAGGCAGGGAATGCAAGTGGAGGAGAGAGGTGAGGCTATAGGAGAGATATTGAAAAAGAGAGAGGGTGAGAGATATCAGTGGGAGGAAGGCCGGCCCGGGTAAAGTAGAATAAATGGAGAGAACTGACAGCAAAGGGAGGGATATTGGGGAGGTCATGAGGAATGGGTAAATGTTGAAAGGAAGGAGGAAGGCATCTTGGTAGTGAGGAGTAGAAAGAGGAAGAGTAGGTAATGAGATGGGAAGGGTGTGAGATAACCGAAGTGGTTTAGAGGGAGAAGGGTAAACGTAGGAGAACAACAAAGGATAGTGTTGGATTTAACCACGTCCGTCTAAATTAAACACTTAAACACGTAGGACAAAATATCCATTCGCGCTTGCGGACAAAAATGTACCATGAACATCAAATTAAGCTTTTATGAGGCTTCAATAATCTGACTTAACAGAACTGATTTTGTCGGCCCTCAAAGGTTTGTAGCGGGCAATGAACCGATTTGCACCTGCATTGATTGACACTTAGTGAGCCACTCCCCCTTGGCCCTGATTGGTAGTTTAGAAATGATTGGAAAGTGTGATGGAAATTTTCTGTTGTTGTTCCAGACAGAACTGCAATTGAATTAATTGAGAAGATTATCATCAACTTGATGAAAATTGGAATAAATTATTAGTGGCAGGCAGCCCTAATTAAAGTATCATCAACATGGGATGAAATGTTCACTGGTTTCACTTTATACCGTGTTAATATTACAGATTATAATTTGTTCCGTTAATCTTTAATTACTGTAATTACCGTGATGCATCAACCTAAGTCGACAAGTCCCCAAGATGCAGGACTATCAAGCACATCATTTGTAGTCGGCCATAATTAACAAATGCTAACATCCAGTGGCGCCACTGCCTGCGTTTTACAAACACTGATATTTTGACACGACTGACATTTAGGGTCGATGTCCGAACACAAGAGTTGACCGTTAGATGGTAGCTGCTGTCAATGATATGGTATCCACGCCCTAATTCTTATTGGTCTCCTTTAAATATCTGTGGGACCATAATTTACAAAGTGAACATCCTGCTGTTCTGAAGAAGACTTGAAACCAGTGGATAAGACATGATTAAGGCAGGAATTAGCTTCACTTTCTGGCCTGGAGTCTATTTTTACACACAGTTTATGGTTTTAAGAATTCTTAACCCCTGTAATATCCTTTGAAAGCAGCTCCGACTGGTTCTAATGTAAATGTTAGTGTTGTGTTAACGTGGCACCAGAATAGATGAGTTGTTCTCTACAGAGTCAGTCAGCATCTCTTGTGATAACCCATACAGTCTCACTTTGGAAAAGGAATCCTGTAGAGCAGCTATTTTAGGTTCTTATTTTATTACTATGTTACCTCTGTGGCCTACATTGTGTTTCCCTGCCTTGTAAGTATATCTTGTCTTACACCAGCATTTCTGTGCATTTGCCTCCCCACAGATTAGGATTTGGGATAAAATACTAGAATAAGGCCGGGAATCCACAAATAGCAGCACTCTAAGCGATGAGACAAGCTCCTTCAGTGTTCCGATTGCTAAGTGGTAATAACATGTTGTGCCTGAGGCGGACTCCTCTCCCTGTGTTTGGGGGATTATGCCACTCAAGATCAAACTACAAGTGGACAAGGTGATGTCCAGGCGGCGACCGCAGGGATTATTTGGGGCTCGAGTAGTTTTTAGCTCATAATCAGCAAACACAAAGCCTTTGCTTTACTCATTTCATTTGTGTCCATCACGTATAGATCTCTTCCGCTACCTAACCTCATAAGATGAAGGATCCTGTTTTAATCAATGGTACACTGATCTTAAGGTCAAGGCAATGATATGAGGCTATTAAAAACTGTAATAAGATGTACGTGTTACTAGAGGGGTCGGAAACTAAGCTCTGTTGGCAGGAAGTGGTAGAGCTGGAGAGAGGAGAGGGGAAGTGACACTAACCCAAAGAAGAAAACAACGAATAATGAACGAGGGCAACATGCAGGAGACGGGAGGTGTTATTTGCTACTCGATCATAACACTGCCTTAGTGGCCGCTGGCTTTGTCCAATTCCGAAGCATCTGTTTGTCTTCCGTCTCTGTCCCTTTTGTCCCTCCTTCCACCACTTCACCACCATATACATCTCTTTTATCTGCCCTTTTGTGACTCTCCTCGCCTGAATCCATCCTTACTCACTGTTCCTACTTCCATCCTGACAACCTGTGCGGCCTAACTCCCTAAGCAATCAATATCGCTGCCCTAACACGTACAAACACTATTATTTTCACCAAATGAGCTGTGTTCTCTTTTGCAACTCCTAACACCTTAAGGATCTCCTCAGTTGTCCGTGTTATCGACATGCCCTTATTTTGTAAACAGTACAGATTTACAATAATAAGGTAAATCTATGTGGGATAGTGTTATTTACCTGGATTGACCTCTTCAAACAGAATGCCTGCTACATTTCGCTATAACCGTCCTCATCAAAGTGAGTACATGGCATGGCTGTTGGCTTTTCATCAATATGACTATCAGACGGCATGTTACGTTGGTTTTCCCAATTATGTGTGTCAGCTTCAATTAGCTGAGACAACAACTCTTATTGATCAGGGCGCACTGGCCGTTCAGACCCAGGCGTCCTCTTCCTCCATCCCGGAGGTCATACACCAAGCTCTGCAGGAGACCAAATGAAATACTCCTACACGCGTAGAGAAGAATATTAGTTAAGTGATTTGACACTGAGAATCAGAATCGTATTATTTCTCACAAGAAGAAGCAGCAGTAGTCTGTCGATTATATAAATGTGTGGGTCCTAATAAATAAACAAATATATTAGGGGTGATCCAGTCAATCTGCCACCGGTCGTTATATAGAATGAAAGTTTGATGCAGAGTAACGAACCCCCCCCCGTCTTTCAACCTTCTCACCATTTACCTATAGAATAATGCATTGAAGATCTCTCTAAAGGCTGATTAGAGGAGGCAGTCAGATGGTGCAAAACCCACAAGACAATTTCTCTCTGTTTTTGCTAAGATGGCTTCACTCGTCTGGAATTTCTACAGTTTAAAAAAAGACAATTTTTATTTATATTTCACAATTTCAAGGTGTGTTCCAAGGAAATCCCTCGTCCAGGAAATTAAACATAACATTTAGGCATCACACACATCATCAGACTTCAATCTGAGTTTTTCAAAGCTAGCCAGCATGAATGCAGAGAGGGAGAATGGGACTGTTTCAGTCGCCTGTCACTCACCTGACATTGTGAAACAGCAGCCCTACAGCAAGGACAGCAAGAAACCAGAAGAACAAAATAATGAAATTCATATTCCTTGATCACGTTTAATGTGGAAGACAAAGGGTTCAGAACGCTCATGTCTGCTATTTAGTAGGATCCACTCTTCCCTGATGCACATATTTCATTGACGCCTGCCTGCGGCTGTTATACTGAACAGATGACAGGCGAGAGAATTAAGAGAAGGTGAGAAATTTGAAAATATCAATCATAACAGATATGAATTGACAAATCAATATTGTTGACCAGTGGGGTGGAAGCTCCGACTCATATCGCCTGTGTAATAATTTCTTTGTTACATATTTCTCCTATCCTGGTGTGGAATGTGTCACTTGTAACCTAAGGTGGTGTCCATGGTGATTCTAATCAGCATGTAAGCAATGTCATTATGAGCATGTTAGCATTTAGCTCAAAGCCTTGCCCTGCTTAAGTGTGACCTCATAGAGCTGCTCAAGTAGCTATATACTCTTATCCCGGTTATTACTTTCAGTAGGTTGGACCTGATCATTTTTATTATTGATTACTCTGTTATTTTTTCTGATTATTCAGCGAGTCAGGGGCCAGAATCAGTTTCCATGCCCTGCAGTTCAAACACCTAAAGATTTTCACTTTATGGCGAAGCAGGAGACAGAATGATTTTTGCATTATTGAACTTGAGTGATGCGTTATAAGACATGTTTGATCGACTAAGTGATCCCAGCAGGAATAAAACATAAGGATTGATTCTTGGACTTCGCAACGTAAAGTATCTGTGGTAAATATTCTGAACATGTGGTTCGACTTACCTTCTCCTAACTTTTCCAAGGGCCTTTTTCAATAATGGAGGGGGGTCATAACCCAACATATCCCGCTGCAACATCCTAAGTAAGTCCTATTTGTCAATGAAGGCCTTGGAATACAGTCAAAACCTCAGGGAATAGTAACACACACTCAACCAAAGACACCATCCTCTACCCTCCATCTCTCCAGAGAGGTCAGCAACATCCTGCAATCCTCTCTAGATCAATAGGTCATGTCATTATGCTGCCGGTGGAGTCTCAGCCAGGACCGACCACCACCTCCCAGGACTCTCTCTGCACACTAATGGCCACAACCTCACGCATAAGCACACATACAACTTAAGGTGGTATTTTTTCGAAGGTGAGAATATATCTTTTCCCTGTTTTGCTGCTCATAAATAACTGTTCTGTGGGAGATCATGATGGGTCAAAGTAACAACCACACACACCCAAGTAAAAGACAGGTGTTTTTAAGACTATTTTCACCCTTTGGCTCCATGCCTCTGTTGACGTCTTCTACAACTCACTCAGTGACATTGACAGCATACCTCAGTCCAAGACATGTTTTATAATGTAGATAGAACAGCAGTTGGATAATTGTTTGCCTGTTTGCCGATATTGATCGTGCAGCCTGTTTTATGTCTTTTCATTGTCTGTCATGTGCTGGAAATATCGACTCGACATTGTGCGTTTGTCCGTCCCTTCATCAGTCTGCCTCTCGTGTCTGCTCCAAAGAGATGGGATTCAATAAGCCTATTTATAAAAATATGACTCCCATTGTTAGGAAATGATCATTTCACATGAGCCGTGAGTCCTCTGACTGTAAATGTGATAAAGGAATTAGGCTGATATTTCCATAATAGCTCTTACTGCTGTTTAATTCAAGGAGAAGAAAGACTGGGGGAAAACCATAACCAAGAGGCAGCTAAGTGGTCCCGGGCAGACGGCAGGATCGTGCGAGACAGAGAGGTCCGCCTTGATTTACCACGGTGCGCTCTGGATGTTTTGCTTTTTAAAAGGTGTTTCAGCCCCCCTCCCCAGGGCCGAGCAGGGTCAGAGGGATTTCTGCCGGGGGAATCGCCATCCAGGCTGAACTAATGGCCCCTGACAGGGAGGAGAGAGGCTGAGAGGAGCCGGGAGAGGTTAAGGAAGGTTTCGCGCCGGGGCCGAGTGGCAAGAAAAAAGACGAGCGAGGGGCCCGGCTGGGAGGGAGGATGAATAGATCGCGGGAGCAAAGTGCGAGTTGAGGGAGAGTTTTGAGTGGAAAAGAGAATCTGAGAGGGAAGAAGAAGAGGATGGATGGATGGCAGACTAAAGATATGCAGGAAGATAAGAGGCAGTAGCAGAAGTGGTTGGATTGGCAGTTTGTTAGCAGCGATGTGCAAAGAGGATTTCTGCGAGCGAAGACACTGAAACTTACAAAGTCATTGAAATTCCAAGAGGGATTTAACATCTCTCAGTGTCCTCCCTCGGTGTGCCTGCAGAAACGGGACAGACAGGACGGGGGCTTGTTGTTGATGGTGCTGCTGAGCAAGTCATCTGTCACTTTTTCTTATTTCTCCGTCTCTCTCTTCATAAGCTCCCCCTCCTCTCTTCACATCTCACTGTCTCCGCTCCATGCAGATTTCTTTCTCGCTGAGTTTGACAGTTAGGTCTGATGACGCAGCGACCTCTCATCTGCCTCGAGACATAAGGGGCGCTGTGCTGCATATTTCTTTTGTGTTGTTGGAGGTAGAGCGTGTTCCTCCATACGTGTGCATGTTTGTGTGCATGCCCCTTGTCCCATCAATCACCGTCGCTGTGTCAGCTCGACATACTCCACCCTTGAACCTCCACACAAGGGAAGATGGTAGAAGGGTTGTTGTATTATGTTGCATTGACAGATCTCTGTTTCAAATTGTTACTGTCCAATAAAATCCCTCAGTTTGAACTTGGAGTTTTGTTTCTATTCCCAGGAAACGCATTGATCAAAAATTTGTTTAAAGTCTCAATCAGGGGATGGAACCGGGGTATTGATTTTCCACCGATGCATGTGATTGACGTTTCATTCTGTTTTTATGGCATCAAAATAACCAATTAAAACCAAGCTTGCTAGAAACATTAACGCTGCAAATGTTGAGAACTATCTAACATCACAGAAGAAAAAGAAAAGTATGTCCCATGAACCATTTATAGATGCTTTAACGTCTTTGTCAAGCTGTGTATGTCATTGTGGGGTTGTGTGTCTGTATGTGTGCGCACTAGTGTATCCTCAGCCTCCCTGAAGTGTTCTCCCTCTCCACCCTGTGACGGAGCTGTAGGAGGCTGAGAGGAGCGTTGCCAGCTGTACGGCTGGAGGCAGAGATCTTTGTCCCTCACTCCTCCATCGCTGTCTCTTTGTTTCTCCCCCGTTTTCTCCTCAACTTCCTGTCTCTCGCTGTCTCTCTCTGTCGTCCCGCTGTTGTTCAGAGAGATGGATGGGAATTTCGAGAAACAGCAAACACAGTAGAAATGAGTAGGAGGTTTAAGCCCAGAGTGCTTCTGTCTGTCCTTAATTGTCTTGTTTTTCTCACTTTTGATTTATTTTCAGTTTCGGAGATTAAATGTCAGATTTAATTTGTCTTCGAATCTCTAGTAAATTCTGAACAGTCTCAGCTCAAACATTTTCCTAATGGAGTAATTTATGAGTTAGCCCCCCTCCTTAAACGACTTATTCTATATTATTTTGTAATCTTATTTTCATACTGGAGTAGTTTTGTATCAAAGCACCTGTCATCGTCTTCACATGGATTATGAATGGATGTCAGGTATTTGTCGAATTACTTCAAAATAAGAGCTTTTCTATAAAAGAAGGGGTTATGAGGGATTGAGAACTTTCCACTCTCGAGTCTTTGCACCTGCCACTCAAGCTCTGATGCCCTTGAGCACGTTGCCCCCTGACCGAGCAGCGTTTCGGTTTAAACCTCAAACGGATACATGCAAGTCCAGCTTTAGCATTTATGAGTTGAATCAGTAACCATTGCATGCCAGTATATATCCTCCTTTTTAAGGGGCTGATACCGACCTACATGAAGGCAAACTGAATGAGAGTGAGTGATTATGCACTTCTGACACACTCCATCATCAATCCCATCCAGACACCATGCAGGGTTGCCCTCATGACTGACATTGGATATAAAATCCTATAAAAAGGTACGTCTCCCACCATAGTTCCACACAGATGTCTATTTTACACCAATTGCCAAACTTGCAAACCTCACACCCCCAAAATAAACAAGCTGTTTCGGCGCAGTTCTGCCAACAGAGGCAGTTAGTCAATTAGAAACGAAGAATTCATCCAAAAGAAGTCACATGTCACCTCAGCAGCAGCAGCAGCAACACCTGGTGAATCAGAGGTTGGATCTGGAAACGTGACAGCCTCATCATTAGAATCGGGGAAGGGTGTGTGACGCGGCCGTGTTTGCAAAATGGAACAGATGGTTTGAGCGAGAGTTCAGTGAGTCTGGCATGTTGTGTCTTTTAAAGCCCGACCTTATAAACAACTCATTTAGCTTCTTCAATTAGCCTCTCGCCTTCACTAATTTATTCCTCATTGCTTGTTTTGTTTTTTTCCTTCATCGATCAGACCTGTTCCTCCTCCTCCTCCTCCTCAGGCTGTTGTTGTTTTCTTTCTCTTTCCATGACACTCCCTCTCTTCTCCATCGTCTTTATCATATCAGCACTCTCCATTGTGACGTTTGCACTTTAATTAGTCGCTCCTCGCATTGTGATACAGACAGTGGAGCCCATTCTGCTGTTATTGCGGGCGAGAAGCCTGAAGTATTAATATAGCTGTTTCCACCGTGCCTCATGTGGGTGCGTAAGCAAGTCAGACACCTTTTAGAAAAACCTGGTGCCTTTTTTAATATGCAGTTATCAGAATTTATATTCTATGTTTTGCCACCATTAGGGATTAGTAAACAACTATGGGCATCCATTCCTATTTGATGCTTCCTCTCACCACCTGTCTCTCAGATGTACTTCATACAGCATCTCCCCCAAGTCCCTGTACCTCCCTCTTCTGTGAAGGACTTTTGCTTCAACAAAATTCTCACCACTTAGGGGAAAAGGATAAAAAAAAACACAGCAAGTCTTGTTATTGTTCTATAAATACCCCAGTCGTGCCGATGAGCTGTGCGTGATGCAGATAATGTGACGGTGTGCATATGCATTGCTCTGGAGTGCGTTAAGCCTTGCATAGGGAAACACGTATTTCTGCAATAGGTGCATGCACGCAGATGTGTCTGGGGGCGTGTCTGGGTGGGACTGATGCACAGGAACATACAGTGCGAAGTTGAAGGCGTACAGAACTTTGTCTCGGCCTTCACGTAACCTTGTAAGGAGCTTTGTTCTCTCCCTTTGGTATTCTCACCATCTGTTTCCCCCTCCAGAAAGGACACGGCACTTTTCATCTACGAGAATGCCTCCGTTCTGTTTTCATAAAGTGTGCATGTTACTTTCTCAAACACATTTCAACTTCTGCTTCAGAAGCTTTTCTTTTTGTATGCATTTTAAAATCTGAGAAGGGATACATTTGATAGCACTGTTAGAACTCCCTACACAGAATAAACCAATGCTTGTAGAGTAACGTACTAAATTCTTTGCACACTATTTAGAGGTGAATCTACTGGTGGGGCGGGGGGGCGGGGCATACCTACCTCCAGCAACACCTTCTCTAAATATTCCACTGTTATTTAAATCTGGCCAAGTTCTATACATCTGACATGTGTAAGGACTGGAGTCGCATCATGATATTTGAAGATTTATATATAATTTATTTTCATAAACCATGAAAAAAAACAATCAATCTATTGAATCCCAGGAGAGAGTATGAATTCTTAAAAATGCAGTTTAGATTTTTAAAAAAGAGGAAGAAAATCTTCACATGGAAGCGGCTGCATTTCAACTTTTGTCATTTCTGCTTCAAAGCGGTTTGAAACAGATCTGAAATTATTAGAAAAAGTTGCTGATCGATTACCAGTCAAGTCTCAATGCTTAAACTTTTAAAACTCATCCCACCGCAGCAACCAGTGGAGACACGTAAATGCACTGGGGAACATGTTGTATTGTTCATGGGTTGAATATGCAGCCGAGCTATCGGAGTCTAAAACGTCGAGGGGACAGGGTTCCAGATTGTGGATGCCAGGTGGGGACACAGGATACTGTATAACTGTGCAACCGCATAATGGTCTGCACACTATTATAATGAATAGTTTCCTCAGTCTGTTGACTTCATTCAGCGGAGCATCCTCCGTTCATAAATATTGATAAGCAGCAGCAGCGGGAGGATTGTTCCCGATTTCCAAGCTGGCGGGGCAAAAGATTTTCCAAGATGAGGGCGGCAGGTGGGAATGCAAGCCAGGTTTGCTGAGTCGGCACAATATTATAATTAGTCACTTCAGTTTGCAGATGTATTCTCATAAATATTCATGTCCGGAGGGAGACATCAGAAGGTTCCTCGGTGCCCGGTGGAGCCGAGCTGCCCAGCAGTATTACCCTGGGCGTAAACCAGCGTGATCGGTGCTGACGGCAGGGAGGGTGAGCACCTGTGCACATGTTCCGAACGCTGTTGGGGTGGGGTGGGGAGGGGGGAATCGTTCTCATGAGTCTTCAAAACCCTCTTGAAGTCTCATCTCCTCTCCTAACACCTCTGCTTTCCTCCCGCTCTTTGTGTTATTGAGCAGATGTAGTGGTTAGTGCTCACTCCAAGGTCTATTACTTTACCGAAGCTTGAGTGTTAAAGATTCCAGTTAAAAACCAACACAAAAGAGGCTTTCAAATAAAAAGCCAAATAAGTTAATGTAAATTAATTCACACGAGGCCAAAGAAAATGTGACAGAACAAACACCCTCTGTCTATGACCTTCTCTTTCCTGTCCGCGCAGCCAGAACAGAAAGCAATCAGAGCGGGATCCACACACCATCACACAGTCACAGTACAAGGCCACTCACACAGGTGACTCATCCCCGTTTGTTACCACTTCGCACCTTGTCGCTACCAACACACTTATCACCACCCAGTGTGCACACGGTTTCATAGGTATAAGTGTGAATGAGCAGTTGTGTATATGTCACTCTCAAACGCCTACACACACACACACACACACACACAGAGTATCATGGACCATACAAGCAGATAGGAGAATACGTCCGAAGGCTGAAGCCACCTTTCTTCAGAAAACTTGTAAAGGTCACGTTGTGTAATGAATAACAATGTCGCAAACATGGCGTCCTTGTCCTTTGACACATGCTTTAAGCAGATTGAAGATAGAACCTTTTTACTGGGAAAATCGGTCCATCCACCACAACCTTGATACGTGTGATTCACCTGCAATGTACAATAGTGTAAACAGCAACTCTGATGTTCAAATCCACATTGCTGCACAAACTCCAGGGCTGAAATCCTTAATAATGTAATTATTTCCATCTTTAATAGAGAGAACAGCTATTTCTACTTTATGATCTGGGGTGAAAGTCTCCTGCTAATGGATCTCTACACTACACCGCTGGGAATTAGTGCTTTGAGAAAATGTTGCTCGTGCTGTTTTGTTGCAAAGAAGTGCAGCGGTAATAAAAAGCACTCTTCCACTAAGCGGCTCTTAAACACTGGTTAAGCCCATACTGTCTGCGGCGGATAGGAAAAAACCCAGATGACGAATCTCAAATTACAGTAGATCGTCACGGCAATCGGGGACGGCCTCGATCATCCTGAACGTCTCATTCCGCAGTAATGACCCGTCTGCTCTACATTATCCCGCTGATGACACGGGTACCTACCATTAATCATTTAGCATCGAATTAATCATTTCAATTTGAATATCGTCTCCAGGAAGAGCCGTTTGACTAATGTGTTTTGGCACAGACTAATAAAGGTAAATCTGTTGTATATTTTAGAATTAATCAGTAAAGATGTAATATGTGAGAAGGTGATAGTGATAAATACTTAAGGTCTAGAAAAGCATTATTACAAACATACCTCGGATACTCACCAGCTAGTATGAAAACTTTTCCTACTACGTAAACAGCGTTATTCTCACTGCTTACATACTTCCATGCGTCCTTTACCTTAGTGTGGTTGCAATGCATCCACTAGGGGGCAGTTGTGATTTGAGAATCTCTAACAACAACAACACAAGACGGAGATAAAAATCGGAGGAAACCTGTAGTTTTTTTTACCAACTCGCAAAGTAAAAACTTCCACCTTTGTTTAAGCTTCTCTCCTGTTTCCTATGATCGTCTCGTTTAAGTATTTGCTACACTGCCACCCCATGAATCCAAGAGGTACTGCACAAACACGGCCGAAATTCATGCAGAGTAGGGACAGCTACGTATGCTTCTGTATCTGAAATTGAGAATAAATGGGCATGGAGCTTCACCTCCTTAATTTTCATATCAGTGAGAAGGTGTTTGAAACAATTTGTCCCTCTCAAGTAAGTATAAATAAAATATTTGTAATATGAGCATTTTAAATTAATGCAAGTGAATGTCATTAAGACATTTGCAAAAGCCTCAGCCGTAAAAAAACTCCCTGTAAAACACGTTCCTCACAGTCGTTTGTTCACTGTACAGGAAACACACATTCGCACACATACAGACACACAAGACCTTGAAAGCATTTGTTGACCGTAACCGATTTCTTTTGCCTTCAAGTGAACATTTGTGGTATTTTCCCTGGAAGATGTTATCATCGGGGAAATACAAACACAGGCGAGCACATTTGTCTCTCTGACAAGTGTAAGGTGGCAGCCGAGCAGAAATCCTGCTCACCCAAGGGCATCTTCTTCCAGACGTCATGTTTGTGTGACCTCTGGTTATTGTGGTGTGTGTGTGTGTGTGTGTGTGTGTGTGTGTGTGTGTCCACCCCTTCTCATATCTCCCTCTTGATAAGTGTGTTTCCTGAATGAAATTCCCCTCCTCAGCGATTCGGTATTCAGTGCCAACCTGAATTAAACATGCTCAATTCAATATTCATCGCAAGTAGGACTTTGGTAGAACATTTGTAGTTTGTTTGCAACCACACCCCATGTGGCACGAGCAGCTTTTAGACACAGGGATTCCGCTCTCTCAGCGATCACTTGTCATCAATTATTTGTACATTACTTAAAACGTCCCCTTGTACTTTTGTTCCGACATGGAACAGAGGAGCGACGACTGCTGCTCGCTGACAAATGTCGAGGTGGCAGCTGATCTTCTGTGTCCAGGCTCAGCTCAGGCAGCCGGAAAAGTTTTGAGAAACCTAGGAGGTTGAGTTTTAAAACAGGACAGATTTTTTTAATTCTAATTAAAGCCAAACTTTAGAGCTTATCTCATTATAACCATTTCAAGTAATATGTATGGGTTCCTGGATTAACAGGCATTGCTTCTTCTGCAACAATGAAGTTAAAAGTTTCAGTGCGTCTTGTGATAATCTGCAGAAGAACTTCTCTGCTGTCTGCCAAGTGGTTGTGTGCACGAGCTCATCTCTGTCATTCTTCACACACAAACTGACATTTCTTTAAGTATAGATCCACATTAACCCCAATGTTCTGGCTGTGCGCTCATTTTATGTATGGCATGTGAAATGTTGTATTAAAGAAAAATACTCATAGTTTCCGTTGCAGTTGTGTCGTGCAATTCACCTCTTTCCCTCTTTAGTCTGTGTCTGAATCGGTTGCATGTTCAACAAGTTATTGCCATATATTCAATTAATTATGTGGAAAACGCTGAAATATAATCAAAACACAGTTTAAGTTAAAAGCGAGCAAGCAGCTTTCTAAATTCGGTGCTTTTGTTAAGTTTGAGCTGAGTGTGTCTTTTGTGTGACAGATTGTGTGTCGCTCTAAAGTTTCAAGAGCCAAGCAAGCTTGAGCCACAAGGCAAGGGATCACAGCTGCCTAATCTATGCATGGCTACCGTGGCCAGGATCGATGAGGCTGAGATCCATTGATTAATCCTGGATGGCCGGGGCTTCACATCTTGGCAGTGGTGTGGTGCCTCAGGAGTACGTGTGCTTCAATGCTGATGGACCCCTTAAGGCTCAGATAAGCCGGCACAGACTTAAAAAATCTTGTTGTCCTGCAGAATTCAGTGTTTGTCACAATCAGGCCCCTTGGAACAGAACTTTGTGCCGGAGGTGTCCACACACATCAGAGAGACTGTACTTTACCGACCTCTGCAAATGTGGAGTTTTTATATCCGATTTTTGGACCTTAATCGTGCAGCTCAGAGCATTGTGCCTGGCAGCGGAGGGGTATTGAAGATTGAATCTCCACAACCTACACACATCCAGATTAGCATCAGCGAGCGAACTCCGACTGGGGTTGTCTGTGATTGACAGGATGGACCTGAACACTCCACACTGGCCTGATAATACTCTGCTGTAAATAAACCAAAAGAAAAGTAAACCGAACTAAACACCTTCTTACCTGCACAGCTTGAGCAACAGATTTACTCTAATATGCCGTGTTTTCGCGTGACAGCATGATGCAGGCAGCAAACCATCCACTCCCACTTAGCACAGAACTGCAGTCGAGGACGTCTGCAAACACAGTAAATTGTTAGCGCGGCACATAAACACATGTGGAATCACTTTCCTACCGCAGCAGGCACGTAAACACGACCACTCGGTCATCAGGACGCCGCGCTACGCACACACGCAGCTGCCACAAACAAATGCACCTTAAATAGCACACACACACACACACACACACACACACACACACACACACACGGAGCGGCTCACACCAATCAGTCACTTACATTGTTGCGGCGCCCTGCCACTTGCTCCACAATGGTATTACAGTGGCTCTCAGCCTGTTATGATCTCATTCCAAAAGCATTCAGCAGTGCCACAAAGCAATTCCAAACACATTTCCAAAACACATTTTGCGGCGCCACAAAGTGTTACATCCATCACAGGGGGAATAAGGCGTAATGACCGACAGACACTGTAATAGTCGATTCCCCTGCCAAGTGTGTGTGTGTGTGTCTGTGTGTGTGTGTGTGGAGATAAAGCGTGTGTAAGCGACTTTGTCAATGTCTTTTTGTTCAAGGGGGGCGTCCTTGTGTGCACAGCGGCAGGAGAGAGAGAGAGAGATCTCAGTGGATCCATTGCGCTAAAGTCACGTTGATCTCTCCTCGCTCTAATGCCCATATATCTTTAATGAAATGGTGAGGGAATAAATTATACATCTCTTCTACCTCTCTTAACCCCCTCTTCCTCTTCCTCTCGTCTAGTTTTGCTTTTCACAACTCCCCCAATCAGCCTTTAGCGTTCTTTTATTCTCCAATCTCTTCGCCATTTTCTTCGGCACACGCCCACCTTATGTAAACCTGATAAAGAAAGAACGTTTCTAGTACCCGTCATTTTCCGCCGCGCCATGCGCTTGGTTTCTTTATCTTTTTACTGGGAAACGAAAATGAGGGATCATTAGCGACATTAGCACTGCCAATAAAGGAAGAGCTGCTTTTTTTCCAGAGAGGGGAGAGGAAAGGAACACGCCCGATGTGTAAAGACCTTTTGAGACAGAGAGAGAGAGAGAGAGAAAGAGTGGCGCCAGGAAAGATGAAACAGACGAACTGATCAAAGAATCTGAAGAGACAGAAATATATAACTCAAAAAAACCCCGGGGAGGACTAATGTTCGTATGGAGGGAAAGAGGCGACTCGGAAATGTTGTTTACCTCCCTCTAACCTCACTTCCAGCCTCTTCAACTTTAAGTGTGCTAATGTGTGACTGATGGAAATGTGTGTGTGTGTGTGTCTGCTGCAGGTTAGTGTGACTCACCGGATCTAGACCGTGGGTACAAATCTGCCTCGCTCCTCCACTTAAAAATCCACTTCACTGCTGGAAACAGCAAGAGGAACCTCCGAGCTGCTACCCTGCGAAAACGGGAGATGGAAATCGAGGAATCGCACAATTGACTTATGACTTTTATAGTTTTTTTTGTGTGGTTACCAAAAAATTCACTGCGTCCTGTGCTCAACGTCGCAAACAACTGTGGTTGGTTAAAGAAACACTAAAAAGGCAGAGCATGTTTTTGACCCCTGTACCTGAATGATAATGGATGAAGCCTGATCCTTCTCGAGTGCTGACACAGCATTGTGTCTCTGTGACGCTAACTGCAGGTGTGTCTGCAGGCGCCTGCGCACAACCCTGCCTCCTACTTTCTACCATTTGTATGTTTGTACAGTTGCACACAGATATATTGGCTGTGAGTGGAGATGCAGCAAAAGGCTGTCAAACGGGGAGCTTCAAAGCAAACACACACACACACACACACACACACAGACATAGACACACACAGACACACAGGCAGATGCTGTCTTTCCTCTGATCTTGTAGTACATGCCATACGAGGAAGAGAATACAAAATAGAACACAAGCGGTTTCAGCATCCTCACTGCTCACCTGTGCTTGAGCTTTGAATGCTCCTGTGTAACCTGTGTTCTCGTCTTCTTAACATCTAGGTGCATGAAGCTGCACATTTTATAGGGGATTGTCGTTCAGTTTTGATTTTTCACATGTTGATGACAAATATCAGCAAGTCAAGTGTTGTACATTAGTGTTAGGTCCAGTAGAGGGATTTTGGATAAATGACAATAGAGAAGCATAGAACACGATTGGATGAAAGAAAGACATGAGGAAGTTGTTGTCTAACAGGACGTGAGTTTTCCAATAAAGTGTTTGTAAGTCATTAACAAATAAATTGTACCCGTAATCATTATAAGAGGAATTGATCTTCCAGTTCATAGGAAATCATTTCTAAGTTAGAAAATAGGTGCAATTCCCAAAATGTTTAACTTCATAGAAACTTATAATGTGTAAGCTACAGTTTGATAATCTCATGTGTACAGCAGAGTCACCACAGTGAGCTGAGAGGCAGATCTCCTCATTAGAGGTGAAAGTTTAAGCCTCAGAGTCTGAATCACCTGCTGGATGCATGAGGAGCAAACCAGAGCCGAGTCAGCTCTCCACAAAGTCTCCACTCCACCTGTGTAGCCCGGCCATCTGTGTGCTGATCCACTCACATGATTGACTTCCTGCAGGGTTTCTCCAGCCAAGCTCGGTGCCACCTCCCAATCAATGTCAAGCTGGTCGCTTTAAATTTCCTAAGGATGTTATTCAGTGGCTCGTGCGCTCAGTTAGGCAGCTGCTTTCTTTTAAATGAACGCCGCTGTTTGTGCGACTAACGATAAATCACTTAGGAGAGTAACCACGTTAGAGGCCAAATAATCTCCTGTCTGTCAAAATGACAAATGGCATTTTGATTGGTCTTCAAAACGCGTCTGTCATGTTTTAATGGATCCCATGAGGCCTGGGCAGAAAGACGGGAGGTCTTATGTAATAATATAATACGATGTTCCTCTCCCTCATAAAAAGAGACAGTTAGACAAAACCTGTGCTGTCCTTCCAAAGACATCGTATTGCTGTCCCTCTCTGAAAAGAGACTGACAGATAGACTGAGACAGACAGCCGGGAATCACAAAGGAAACCAAGTCATCAGTCCCGGGGCAAGATGATGAAGGAGAGCAGGGATGACGAGACAGAGGCGGTTTAGAGGACGCTGGAGGAGACGAGGGTTTTATTTATTTTCCTTCGACACATCTTTACTAGAAATGTGGAAAGTGTATTTCTTTGCCTTGAGACTAAAATGAACCATGGTTTCATTTATGTGCTCACATGAGATGATTTGACAACAAACTGAAGAAATGCACCAAATCTGACATTTCCTGAAATTTTTCTGCCTGCCCCCAAGTAAAATGTCCGGTTCGAAAAATGTCAAAGTGAGCCCATAAGTACTGCCTGAATGTTGAGGACATTTTCCCTGGTTTTGTAAACGCATCTGACCCAGAAAATTCCTTCCTACATTCTTAATAAGTCCATGGCAAACCCCGGGAAATAACCACACGCAACTTTCCAAATATTTCCACAGGTTCATGTCTCAAAACAACCCAGATTTTTCCGATGACACCAAATGTGAAACTCAAATCGACTCACTGCCACACTGACCTCTACATCCATCTCAAACTCTGAAGATCAGAGACCCTTAGTGTTGATTCAGATAAGTTGACTCTATAAACAACTCAGATTACATTTGTGGACTGAAACACAACTTAAGAGCCAATGACGTGCTGCTGCGTATAGATCATGGGAGGTGTGTTTTACTTGAGGAAGGTAATTTGCCAGTGTGTGACAGCAGCTCGATCACCTTTCATTACTGTCATCATTAAGAGAGCGAGATGTGACACGATGTGGACGTTTCTGGAGAAGAGACACGGAGGTTTAGCAGGAAAACACACACACACGCACAGGTTATACACTGTACCAGACCCTACAATGTTCTGATTGTCAAACAACAAATCAAAGAACAAGGCTCTTTTAGAAGCCGCGGAATCAAACCAAGCACTCATCTGACATATAACAAAAATAGCCTGTTGACACATCCAGCACATCCAGTACAGGGTGATCTCAGCATTCATTTGAAGCTGTATGTGTTTCTATTTTTTGTACATTAGATCCTGTTAATTTTGATTTCACATTACAATGTAGTGAGCAGAATTTTGAATGCAGCAAATGTTTCTTTGTCATTCAAACACTATTTTGTCAGATGTGTTATCATCAGAAGCCGCTTCCCTCTCAACTTCCTGCAATCTGTCCAGAAAAGGTGAACTATCACACAAACAAACCATCGCATGGTTCTGTTTGATCTGAACCGAGACCAGCTCTTTTGATTGGTCTTCATTTTAATCCATTTGTCCAGATTGTGTCCCAGACACCTTTCACACTGAACAGCCTGAGCGTCCGGACCAAACACAGTCGGTCCAAAACTCCTGTTTTATCTCCAATCTGTCTTCCAAAGCTTCTGAGGTAAATACCTGAGGAGTTAAATGCTCCACTGTGGGTGCGAACAGTGAGTTATCAGAGCTTTCTCACTGAAAACAGGGACTAGAACATGTAGACAGCAGACGTGAGATTTATCAAAAACAAGTTCTGCCATAAAACCAGAATAATGAGTCACAAGCTGCATAAATAATCTATAATGCTGCTGAGTGAGGTGGTAATTCTCAATGGGGTTGTCACCCCAAGAAACCCCTTTTAAAATAACCTTCATCAAAATATTTGATTGTTAATTTATAATGATCGATCAGAGCAGCTTTTAATTGCCACCACCATCTATCAGAATATTAAACATGAGCAGAAATGCTCTAGGACTGTTCCCTTACAAATGCATTTTGACCTTTCACCGTTTCTGCTCCTTCAGGCCTTTCATTCAGTGTTAAGTTACATGTCATGTCAGGGTAGACGCTCAATGTGTAGGGGCATGAGTATGATTGGCTTGGGGGTGGGGGGGGGGAATTCACATCAGAATCCCAAAATGCATTTTGGCTTCTAAATTATTGACATAATTCCAACTAAAAAGCATGATTGCACTTAAAATCATTGTTTTGTTAACGGAAGGTGAATAGAGTCTGCATTTGTGTTACAAATACAGACTTGTGATAGCCGTGCTGTTTAGAAGGAGAAAAGGCACGGTGGAACTAAAAAGTGTGAAAGTGCAGGGGAGTTGGTTAAAGGCGATGTGAGCAGAGGATGGAGGGTGAGAATAGGTGAGAATTGCATGGGGGAAATGGGAGATCGTGATCGGAAGTGAAGGCAGATGGAGACGTGGAGGTGGATCAGTGACGTGTGTGTAGAGGTGACGACAATCGCAGTTGTTGTTTGAGTCACAAACAAATGTGGAGCACGTATCCCGATTGCTCTTTATTGAGGTTTCCAACCAATAAAGATACCAGACTAATATAGACCAAAGTATTGAACCCTCCATTCAAACAATGCAACAAATGTGGTGGTTGCTTTTGGTGGAACATTTTCTCAAAAGACTCAAACGACATTTGGGTTTCTCCAATGTTCACAAAAATGTCAACAGATACCTTTAATTACTGAGACTGACCAGTCATTTTAAATGACCCATCACTGATCTGTGTACAGCACTCCACTTTAGATTTCCTTTGGATGAAGGTGAAATGATGCCGGTCCTTGGATTTGATGTGTGAAGGGAGGAGACCTGCACCGGTGGAGGGGATTGGTCCTTTGAGGAGAGACGCGCCAGAACACCTGCAGGGGTGGAGGTGTAAATAAGTGAAGAAAAGACTCCGGGGGAGAGACAGGAGGGGAGAAAGGGAATAGAGATGAATAAGAGGGAGTATGAAGAACCCGAGGTGACAGAGGAGGCTGTGGAGGACGCCAGGCACCTTTTGATTGCTGAGGGACAGAAAAAAATTACCTATTCTTTTAGAATTTTATGAAAGAACTTCCATTGATGTTGTTGTGATCAACTTTGAATAGTTTGGTTATATTGATCTAGTAATTCACAGGGATAATCATGCATTATCTCCCTCCATCTTCTTGACTCTTTGACATTATATGTTTCCTATAAATATTTATCGATGGTTGAGTCCTTCTTTGTTCCGGGGCCAAACTGTTATCTATATTTGGTTTATGAAAGTCAGTGAAGCTTGATTAAACACTTTAACTAAAAGCTTAATTTCTCAAACCGATAGATGAGAGGAAAACGAAGAAATGAAAATGAACTATAATTTGTGAGGGGAAGCGGAGTAGGAGCTGCAAACAATGTCCCACCTGATGGAATTCTTTACAATGCAAATTCTTTACAGTGATTTTCTTTCTCGAACGTTCAAAAACCACTTTAATTGGCCGGTTCCGAGCAGGCCCATGATTTCTGTGCTTGCTCTCCGCTCGTATACTGGGCCCCCTGTGGATCTGTAACTAATGAGCCACTGTTCGGCTTCTAATCCTCATTTTTCACTTTCTCCATTTTTCGTTTTACTTTGGATTAAAAGAAGATTTTGTTTGCTGAAGTGTTTGCTTGCCAAAAAAAGTTTGTCCCCCCCCCCACCCCACACACACACACAACCATTTGGCTCGGGAAGGTTTTTCACATTCATCACGTCTGTTCCCCAAGCGTTTTTTTTGTTTCATCATTACTATTCACAAATAGCGATTATCCGTCCCTTGCTTCCACCCTTCCGTGCATCCCATAATAGATATTTTATATTGATCTCAGTATAACCTCCTTTCAGCCATGCCACCTCTCAGATCCTCCATCACCGCCTCACTTCCACCATCGTCCTCCTCTTTCCTCTTTCCTTCCCCAGTCTTCTCCCGCCCCACGGGTTATGTCAATATGATCCCTCCATCCCTCTCTCTCCTCCTCCTCCTCTTTCCCTCTCAACCCTTTATTCTTCCCCTCCTTTGCTCCCCTGTCCTCCTCCCACCCACCCCATTATATTAATAGGCTGGTGAGAGTGTGTAATTTCAGCTGTAGCTCTTTCCATTAGCCGACGCTGCATTAGTTTAATAAGTCTGCGCGGATTCTGCCTCCTGTTACTCAGTCGGACACGTTAACAGCACAATGGCGCCGCATCACATGCTCTCTGTCAATACACACACACACACACACACCCACATTATCATTAATTATGTCGTCAGACCTACATATAAGCATCCATCTGCCTGGTACACTCACAAAGCGACCAGCGACTGCAGGGGATGAAGTGAAACTATATGAATTAGTATTCACTGAGTCAGTCCATCACTCTCCCCGCATGCTAATGCCACAGCCGATGAGTCACATACTTTCCAGCATTACAGTCTGTTAGAGCGACAATACAACTTGAACCACGTCACACTCACAGTGGATCCAGACGTTGTGACGACAGCTCCACTTTTTGCACGTTGTAGATTTTACGTTCTATGCATAACGTTGTCATTTTCTCCCCCATTAATCTACTCTCCAAACATTATTGCCTGTTTCCTCAAAATGCAGCAGTCCAGAGCTGCAGCATATGGTGGTTGTCATACCTAGCTCTGAACATCCTTACAAACATGTAACTCGGTGACAACTTCTCACCGAGTGCTTAGAGACGTTTTACCAACTTCTACCCAGAAAATGTTAATGTCATTGCTTTTCTTCTTCAACGAGGCTCCCACTCAAGTTCTCATTGAGGTTTGCAGGCACAAAACGTCCCTGTGCATTGTCTCTGTTGGAAGGAGCTGTCTTGTGAAAGCTGCTTGTTGGACACACAAACTCTGCTGACGAGCGTTTTACTTCTTCCAAGAGCTTTTATCCTCCAACTTACTCAGTTTAATTGCGTGTTTCCAGCTGTAATGACGCTCGAGATTTCATCATGTTGAATCTCACCGGCTCGTCTTCTACTTCATCAAAAACACAAAACTTCTCCCTTTTCTCTTGGAAAACTTGACATCTCCTATTACTACTTATACCAGTACCTCTTGAGAGTTGGCATGATGCTCGTCAGCACTGACACATAACAGCTAGTGTCTGACATGTTCCTCTCTTTGTATTTCCTAGTTGCTTTGTTGTGTTGATGAAGTGTCTCATGGGTTGGATAAAATTCTCATGCGAGCCTCATACAGTCCGGACACCGGGGGTTCCCTGTCCCCTATTCCAAACACGTCAAGGATAATTTAAGCAAACAGAATGCCCCGAAGCCAAGGCTCTGAATACTTAGAGGTAAATGAGAGATCTCAGAGTAGGACTGGCCCACGGTGAACGCCGCCTCTCACCCAAAGCCAGCTGGGATTTGCACCAGCCTCCCCACGACCCTTATAGGCTAAAGTGGTCTAGGTAATAGTTGCACTTCACTTTTATCATTATGGATAGTGTAAATTTCTATTGATGGGATCATTATAAGTTACTGTGTGCGATGTGGTGAAAAGATCTTTGAAAGAACTGTTTTCTAGTTTGTTTGTGAATGTGTGTGCCCATTTTAAAACTGTGGGGGAGGTATTTTTGTAAAAGTGTAGGTGGATTGGAAGACACGGGGGGTATTCGGGGAATGGAATTGCTTTCTCTCAGCGGGGTGTGCGAGTGGGCGCTCTTCCGCTAAAAATAAAACGATACTGCTCCCCCCTCGAGACCATAAGGTACAGATCTAGGAAAACATTTGTCCCCCCCCCCAGCAGGCTGGAAGAACCATACCCCACTTTGGGAGGTTTAAACGAATTACTTGTAGCGACACTTCAAAGTGGGGGAACGGTGGATCCCCTTCCTTATGACGTTGTCTTCAATGTGATTATTGAGCTCTGATAATTGAACTGTTGCTGTTTTTCAAAGGTTACACTTGTAACTCCATGTGAGAACATTTACCTCTTGAGTTTGAAGCCATTGCATCGTATCAATGACGACTGACCAACTTCCTGAACAATTAAGTTATCCAAAAGCAGACTCACTGGGATCATTAAGGTAATCACCTCCTCTTTTATTCTAATTCGCTCCAACCTTTTTAAGTGCTGGCATCATGGGGATATTTTTTTATTTGATTAAAACCACTTCATAGTCAAGGAACGAACACTCACTCTCATTTTTATTCCCTAATCTTTAATGGCAGTGACCAAACTCTCCTGATGGTTTCCTCCAATTACTTCAGAGCCACTTCTCTCCTTTTCATTTAAGTACAGTCATCTCCTATATCAACGGCACAGTTACTGTTTGAACTCGTCACTTCCAGTCCGACTGTGCTAACCTGTTGTGTAAATGGCCATTTAGTGATGCTCGGGAGCGCAAAGCAATAGATGAGTGTAACGTCTCGCCATCTGCCGCGCTGCTGTTTCAACCCTGGAACAATTGTTGAAATGTCAGAGTACATTTGTTTTTTTGTTTTGAAAATGCCTTGTGAAGACTTCTGCACTAAGAGCTGTCTGAGTGCAGAAGTATGACTTTAATCGGAGGTACAATAAACATTTAGGGGTTCAATCTCGAAGGCGCTGGTGCGAGGTGCTTTAACAAAACCACGTGGTAAGACAGCTACTTAAATTAAATTAAGTAGATGCAGATGCATTTTATTTACTGGCATGTATGATGCAAGAAAGTGGGCAATCACTTGCCTTTTTACTGGGGCCGTGAGCACCATAAATGCACATTTGTTTATATGAGCTGACACAAATCACAGGGACATGAAAGCTTATACCCCAGTTTAGCGTTCCCCCTTGATTACTGTTGCCTTACCTGCC
This sequence comes from Pseudopleuronectes americanus, assembly GCA_038501795.1. Taxonomy (NCBI): domain Eukaryota; kingdom Metazoa; phylum Chordata; class Actinopteri; order Pleuronectiformes; family Pleuronectidae; genus Pseudopleuronectes; species Pseudopleuronectes americanus. The sequence continues at coordinate 8,811,726 of CM076737.1, forward strand.
AACTTTTCCCTTCTCGCTCACAGTTAATCATGTTGGCAGATTTACCACTTGAGGTTTTGCACCTCTTTACTTGTTTTAACCACGGGTCTTTGATTTGAATCCAAGAAGGCTATAATTTCTAACTGATGCTAATTATAAAATGTGAGTTGGGCGATAACTTGGCCGAAGCCACATGATTTATTTAAAAGGTCAACCATATATAGGACAAAGTAATAGATGAAAAAATTATTCTAAACCCTGATTTCCCGTTCCAGTCTTTAAAAGGAGTTTTTCTAACGTTACCCGGGAGAATCCACTCGGCAGTATTTAGCCGTTTTCAGACATGAACACTGGAACATGTCCATAAAAGCAGAGACTGTCTTTTCAATTTGTGTGTTTGAAACATCATGAACACTAGGGGGATGGCAGAAAGCTAATTGACTGAATATGCTCACATTTGTTATCCAACGGGTAGAAAAAAGCTATTCTTCATGGAATCTGTTTTTCTATTACTTTAATATTTGATTAAAATTATCAATATAAATATATTGCTGGAGTCTTTTCATCCCTTTAACGTGGATGATGGCCCAACACCCCCTCATGAGACCACAGGCTTACGGTCTGCCTTTCACACCAGCAATGCAGACAGTTTCTAAAATAGAAATTACCAGAAGCAGACAGTTACTGTCACTGTGTCAGCAGCTTCTGGAGCATACGATAAAAATTAAGGCTTAATAACATAACATCCAGGCCTCTAACCCACAGTAAAGGAAGCCTGTGAGGATGTGGCCTATCACCCCTGTTTTTCTCCTCCTACGCAAACCTTTCACATCCAGCAATGGCTCTGTCATCTATAGGTACACGGGGGACATAAACCAAAGCCCGGGCTCTAACAGTGATGAAACACTGTACTTTCAGCAGATAAATCAAGCTGTTAAGTCTCTTACTTAACACAACGGAGGGGGGGTCAAAGCCAAGTATATGACTGGAAAGTGCATAGTTGGAAACCGGTGTTGAATCGCTGTAAATAACAGCTTTCAATGGAAAATATAAACTCCTCTGCATTGGTATAATCCTGCTTTTACTACCTTGACCTTTTCTGACAGATGCAACATTTATATAACTTGAAGATTGTGTTTGTTCTGGATTAAGATGTTGAAATAGAAACACAGTGAGAGCGTTGGAAGCCAAAGAATGTGTTGTTTCGTCTGTCACAGCCATAAACTGTTTTTAAAGACGAATTACTCATCTTCACTTCCTCCCACTATCAAAACATATTCAAATATCTGGGAAATTAACGCTGCCATCTTGTGTCTATGGCGAAATTTGGAGCGGGTCTGTAGAGATGTCCCAGTATCTCACACTTTCGACCAATCACAAGTCAGTCTCAGCTGTCAATCATGTCGTCTCAACTTATTTCTATATCGTCGAATAACTAATCAAATCCAAAGTTTCACTTGAACTCAGATTAGTCCAATAAGAACTAATTTAAATGACAGCGACCATCTTGAGGTAGGAAGTTATGTGACTTGTAGTTTTGTGTTTTCATCCTGGCCCATGTCCCATCTGCTACCATGGAGGAGGGCGGGGGGGGGGTTGGCGTTTTTTTTTGTCTGTAGCTGGATGCTTTGGCTTCACTTACAGGAAGTCATCATGTCCTCAATCATTCACCCAGCGTACACCCTCCATCTTGTTGAGGCTTGATCAAAGGCCGCAGTGTTTGACCGGCTGACTAATGGCGTCCCTGCAGTCAGACACAGGACATTAGACTGACCAGTGGTTTACCTTCATCACTCAGGCAGCGACAGGCAGACCCAGGTCTCGCTCTTGCGTTTCAGCCAAAAACACACATTTCAAATGCAGCTCGCGTCCCCGAACTCCCGTCCTCCTGACAGAATCTGACATACATTACTGAGTCATTACATTTTTTTTGGCACTCATGTTAAAGAGGACAACACCTCATCAGCAAAAATATTAATAAACATAAACCTCACAAGCTTTTTGGAACCGTGATCTGCTCTCCCGGCCCAGAGGTCGACAGCAGCTCGGAGTGGCAGTCGATAACAAAATCAGAATCTATGAATTAATGCAGCTAAAGATTCTTCCTCACAAGACATCCCCTAAAATATAAATGTAAAGAAATCTGTTTCCATCTATCTAAAAGAAATGGAATAATAAACTGGATCATTCATCTTCATTTAAACTACATTTTATTTGTTGCCTCTCCACAAATTAATTCCACTTTATCGTTATCTTTTAGAAGGTTATGATATTGATGGCGTCTGTGCTTATGCTAAAAGACTTAATGGAGCAGCTACGATATCAGCGTGAGGATTGAATGATTCCGATGATTCACTCACACGTTCGCCCGCACGCACGCTCAGACTGATACATAATGTAAGATGCAAAACACGAGCCATTTGAAGTGGCCGCCCGCTGTGCTGATGATGGGCCTCTTGTGAGGGTTTATGCACCCATACTGTGAATTGAATCAAAACACACGCACACACACGCACACACACACACACATAGACACTCACACACCCTCTTGATAAAGTTGGGATTTGTGCCATTTGTGGGCATTCACCGATTTCTGTCTCCTCCGGGGGAGATTTGTCGTCCTGGCATCATCCCATAAACACGTCCTTGTGCCACACGTTTAACCCAAACTTCCTTCCTAACCAGGAAATACACGCTCGCAGGGTTTCTAAAGACTTCCTTCTAATTTGCTGCAAAGTTGTTTTTCATTGACAGGATTTAAACGCTTCCCATGCAGGTCCGCTGCGGTATCGTGTGATGGATGAGGCTCATTTACAAGTGTAACAGTGGGAATATGGGCCTAATGGGCTTGATGACTGGGGAAATACCTGTTGGAAGACTCAGCCGTGCTCTGTGTCATAAAGCTGCAGCACTGGCAGGTGTGTCTGTTCTTTTTTTAATGTGTGTGTGTGTGTGTGTGTGTGTGTGTGTGTGTGTGTGTGTGTCTGCCCTTTGGCGACACTTACGAATTAAAAGAGACGGAAATCTGTGTAAGTTTGATTTGCGTGTGTGTTTTGAGAGATTTACGACATATGGGGGTGCAGTAACACAGCGGGGCGCAGGAACGTGTACAAGGAAGAGTGAATATGAATGCGGGCAGGTGTCATGTTGACACACACACACACACATCTGCCTGTGCACACACACACAAATATAAGACTCACAATGAAGCACTGTTGGAGAGCACTTTTGTGCCACTGCAGGGAGAGACAAACAGAGGAGAAGCTGCAGGTGGCTGGCTTGCATCAAGTAGTCGGGGGGGCCTTCCTCCTTGTGTGGGTGTACGCGTGCGTTTCGCTGCACACAGGATTCAGGTTCGCAGAAGTGATGCAACTGTAGGAGGAATATATTATTCAAATAACAGACAAACAGAGAGAAATGTGTGTGAGGGAGGGAGGGAGAGCGGAGTGAGAGATATTGAAACGAAAGAAGCAGCCGTGAGGGAAGTGAAAGGAGAATTTACAGGTATCTCAGGCCTGGTGTTTTTATGTGTGAGGGATGAAGATGGAAGAGGAGACAATAAAGTCATGAGTGAAAGCAGTAAGAAAGAATCTAAGGCTGTAAAACCAATGGTTTCTACCTGTAATTGTTTTTTTTTGTGAGTTAAAACAAGTCATGCAGGTGATTGTTTGGCTATATGAGAGGACCTGGGTGAGTCCCCCCCATCATAAATCATAATATCTGTTTCCCTCATCACAGAAGTGCACTTAAAAATATGATTTATTTAATGCAGGTCAATAAAAGCAGTGACTCCCCCAATAACTCTACTTCAGTTCTTCATTTCGATGTCCAAAAAAAGTAGACTGGTTAAATATGTTGTTAAGTTGTGTTATCCAAAATTGTACTGTGTTCAAACCAAGAGAAATTGGCCATTTTTTTTTAAGGTAACATGACGTTTTGTAATATAATGGCTTTTGTGCTTGTTTTTGTTACCTCTGTCTGACCTTTTCCAGTATGAACACAGACCTTGTCAGGACCAGTAGGCCTAATGGTTAAGGCTGTGCTAAGATGGGAGTGGTGGTTAGGTTAAAGGTGGTGTTAGGCATGAATTGATCAAGGTTAAGGTTGGTGAAAAGGTTGCAGGGGTGAGGCTGACCACAATGAAGGGAAGTCGATACACAATCCTGCACAAACACACATGGCTCCATTTGACTTTAATGGAGGTGGAGAGTGTGTGTGTGTGTGCGCACACGTGCCTGCTTACATGCGTGTGTCTAGCATGTGCGAGAAGGCGATAATTATTGAAGGCTGTAGCCCCGGGTCTGTGCACTCCAGCTCTCTGGCTTTTCTTACTTTCCTGATACTGGCTCAACCGAGTTATATATTGTGTGTGTGTGTGTGTGAGCTAATACCCAGACTTGAAAACCCCACATATTCTCACAAATACAGCCAATGTGTGTTTGGACTGGTTGTGTGCATTTATCCATGTGTGTGCGCACCTTTCCTGCCTGTTTGACTCCCACACCTCAACCTCCTGACCAGCCCTGTCCTCCGGCCGACCCGGTGACCTTCTCCCAGCAGCAGCAGCAGGTTCAGATTCATCCCCACAATTTGAATCTTTTCCACCTAAGTGCAGCCTTTAATAAGGTTCCTCTTGAAATTTAAATCGACTGAGGCGGAGCACTGGTATTACGGCTCCTGCCTCTCCGCCCGAGCATTCTGTGTCACCGCAGTTAATTCATTGTCCGCCTGGGCATGTAATACCTGCAGGGCTGTGAAGGGTTCAAGATGAGGTTCCCCTCTGTATTTTCTGTGTTCACGTTCTCTCTCAGTTACTGTGAACAAAATGTCTGACTCAATGTAGATACTGTTTGTCTCATGTGGGAATCGGCCTCCTGAACTCTCTGTGACACCATCCACTGCGCAGGTATCCAGCTCTACAGCTTCATGGGGATGCTATTCAAAAAGGAATTTCACGTCTTATTTTTAAAACACTGGGGTGAGAATCTGAGTCTAGTTCAGCAAGTTAAGAAGGTGAAGCAGTCCTGAAGCAGACCTATAAACAATCAATATCACAAATCTGATGACTTGTAAAACAGACCTTGATCCTGTGTTGACTCGATCTCTGTGAGCCACCTTTAAGTCAGGCCTTGAAATGCTCCATCTACGGGGGGAGGATACATATTTTTTCGGTGTTATCCACCATTTATTCAGAGCCTTGAAAAATATTTATACATCAACACATATTGAGGCATTTTTGAACATCAGCATGAACCAAGAAAAAGCAACAATTTTCTTATGGGATGAATAGCCATGTAATTGTGTACAGACTTTCCTAGAGGATGTGGACGTTACTAAACTCGGTTTGGTCTCAACAGCCATTGGATGAACTGTTGTTTGCTCTCCTGCAGAGAAGATAACTTTCTGAAAAAAAGGGAGCAGGCAGCAAAGGAGGTGGTCTGAATGAGTGAGTTCCACGGCTTCATTGGCCAGTCACCTCCTCTGCCGCAGCCTGCACTGAGATCCTCCAGGGAATGAATGGCTCCCCGTGACTGTCAGCTCGGCAGCATTGCTCGGTGCCTTGCTTGTGCCCCGAATAAACTCACTGTCCCTGGGAAGGCTCTGGAGAATCAATGATTCAGCTCTCCTCAAGTATCGGTGGTTTAAGTTTTTGTGGCGTCGACATATCTGTAGGTGCATCTATTTCCTGGCCGACGCAACCGAGATTGCACACATGGCTATTCAACACGGCAATTCAATTTTTTGTGATTTATTGAAGTGCAGGACGAGAGCTGTGGATGTGAAGGTGTTAAATGAAACTCCAGTTTGCATTTGAAAAGCACAGCCAGTCCACTTCATCTTCCTTTTGTCCGTATCAGTCCCATCTTAGTCACTTCTCTCTCGGTCATCATCATCGTCATCGTTCTGCATCATCGTCTCTTTCTCTCCCTTTTGTTGTTCATCTTCTATCGGTAGATAATCTCTCGCCCTTTTCTCACCTTTCAGCTTCTCCAAACACTTCTCACGTCTTTCTTTTTCCTCCCAGGACTCTGCATCGCTTTGCCTCCAGCTGCTATTTGTTGTTTTCCATCAATTATCTCGGTATCCTTCATTCATCTTCTTTCTGTCTCCTCTCCTCTCGCTTCCCGTCTTTTGCATGAATCCTCTCATAGTTTCTCTCTCAGATGTTCCCTTTTGTTTTCACTTTCCAGTCCCCCCCTTTTTTATTCTTTGGTTAACTTGAATTTGCCGGGGGGGGCGGGAGGGACCAACGTCAGCACGTTTGGTCACATGTGTGAAAGATGTGTGATAAAACACTTTATTGCAAAATATCGGTGGGGGAGGAGCCAAGAAAAATGGGCTCATCTCAAAACCTAAAAAAGAACTTGTGAAATGTAGTTATTTGGATCATGTTTTTGTATTTTGTAATCTTTTGGTTCGGCATGATTTATTATCAGATTGTAGTATTTCTTTAAGCTGAAAATACTATTTTTAGTTTAGTTTTATATTGTAGTCAGTTTAGTAGTATGAAGCATTTGATGATACTCATCACAGTAAAAATACTATTTACATTATTCAAGGTCATTTTGTGGAAAAGTGGCTGCTATGATATGAAATCTGACTTGAAACTTTGAAATGGAGAGTCATTCCGGTTTACAATTCCCAATCTGTGCAGTACTGATGACAAGTTTCTGTGGTAGTTGGATCAAAGTGGCAAAATGTGAGCAACAAAGCTGGGCAGACAGACACAGAGGCTGGGGGCCAAAGCGTGAAAGCGGAAAGAGAGACAGATGGCCCCGGAACGAGATGAGGTGGTTAGACAGAGCGAGACACACCCAACCCTCAGTCCCAACAGTCTCCATCCTGTTAAATTAACTCGGCGAGGTCCCCTGCTGTGCCAGTCCTCTCCTCATTTGACACAGACCCTAGCTAGCTGCTGCAGGGTTGAGTCACATTTTGAGAAAGTAAACAACTCTCCGGGCTGCCTCCAACCCCGGGGCTCCAGACGGACAGATCGATGCACAGTATGTGCTCCTTCCCTCTCCTCTCAGGGCCCATGCTCTGGTGGCTCAATGAAAATTGTTGTTGCTCGATCTTGCAAAAAAAAAGATTTGTTATTGTGCCTACAAAGCACAAATATATACGTTGTAATCTAACTTTTATAAAAGTGCATTTAATACTTGTACTTGTGTGTTTTTGTACACTTCAGCATACGTTTAATTACTTTGATCCACACCATGGATCATGTCAGGCCACTGTGCGCTTTACATTGTGTGTGTGTGTGCCAGCCCTGCAACGTATCCAATCCTCCCTCTCACTGTTGTGTATGAAAGGTTGTGTATTTGCAGTGGGGTTAATTAGCTTCTGATCACTGCCATCTATCAACCTAATGCTCAGATTCTAGCCCCAGCACCTCCATCCCCGCCAAACACACACATTGTCATATAATTGTGTGTGTGTGTACTTAGGCTATTCACACACACACACACACACACCGTCATATATGATATGAGTTATTTACACATAATGGCCTCTGAAATGAGCTCAAATCAGCTTTGTGTTTCATAGGCTGTATATTAGGACATATGACAAGAGGAGAGCAACAATATATATTTATAGCTCAACAGTTAATTATGTTTGTTATAGATTTATTTGTTGATCAGACATTTTAATTTTAATTAAAATGAACATTGCAGATTTGATCTTTTTAAGGGAATTTAAGTTCATTTCAACTTGTTTATTCTGCCTCAGATGCGTATTATTTAGCTTAGAAGGTTGATATTAAATACATCTGCAGCATCATCTGCTCGGTGAAGTGTTCATTTCTTTGTGCTCTTCAGAGCTCCTCTCTAAGAAGGAGTTAAACTCGATGGACTGGATTTCCTCGACTTTTGGTCCCCAGCTGCAGAGTCACATACATAAAAGCCACTGGGCCGGATCATTAGATCTTGGTCCAAAATCCTAGTGTTAGTTATCTGTTCAGCTCCCCGGTGGGATTCAGTGTGATCTATAGTGCAGGATGAAACTGTTCCCCACTATCACCAGAGTCATTAAGGAATGGGGGAATGGGGTCTGACTGTCTATAAAGTGGCAGACAGTGGAGGGTATTGGTTTATATAAGCCTCACTCCCCTAGAGTTCACTTCGGAAACACAGGTGAGGAATGTAAGTGGCTATAAGAGGACTTCTTAAGTTAAAGTCAAGAAAATGTGTAAAAATAAATATCAGCCTACTGGTTTATATTGATTGCTGTCATAGAGGGAAAATAAATTAGTTTGTGCTCTTTCAATAGTTTTAGCTTGGAGGGGAAATAGACATCAATTAAGAATTAATATGTTGTTTTCATAGCCGATGGAGATGTATTCAGTTTGCATTGTAATCAATTCTGACTAGAAGCCAGATTTAATATCATAGCATGATTTGCCCATAGGTCGTTCGAAGGCAGGCGCATGAGGGTTAGTGGAGAGTCACAGGGACTAAGAACCGGTTCTGAGCCGGTTCTCGAGTTGGGCCTGAGAGACCTCAACTGTGCCCTTAGGGTGTGAAGATGTCTGAACTCCTCACTTCCAGTTCTAAGACTGAGCCCAGCCAACATTTGGAGAAACACTCATTTCGGCTGCTTGTATCACCGAGCTTGTTCTTTCTATCACTACCCGGAGCTCATGACCATAGATGAGGCTTGGTTGTGTATATATTTGAAAAATGTATTTCACAATTTCATTGTATGTAGATTTGCAAAATTGATTCTCGGCCGAACGCCCAAAGGCTTGTTGGTGCATTTTAAAACCGTTAATATCAACCTGTTTGTGTTGCTGCAGGAAACATCTCCATCTGAAATGATCCATGAGCCCATTGATGCATCTGTGAGAATGAGAAAGTAATTCTAGTCCTAATTGAAACAGCACACAGCCATACGCCACACATCACACACTCTTTCATTCTGCCCTTCTTTCCCCCCTCTCTCTGTCTCTCTCTCTCTCACATACACATATTCATTAGAGCAAATGGAATTAAGGGGATTGGAGGCATAATCTTCTTCCCCAGCGATGTGGGGGGAACCGAGATGTTAATTCCCCGCCTCTAACTGCAGCTCCAGCTCTACTCGCTGCAGAAGAGGCTGGATTCGCTCGCAAACTCAAAGCCCATGAATGATTTACGCCGCTAAAATGTCACCTGCCGTCAGACAGGTCGGAGTCCCTGTGAAGACACACACATTTCCGGGGAATCTGTGGTATGGTCACAAGAGAAATGTCTTTTAAATATTCGCTGAATGCGTTTGTAGTTCTCTTGTGTTTCTCCCTTTTGCTTTTCGTCACCTCACTCGGCAATGATACAGGAAATGCGTCAGGAGGATGACTGTGCGCTGAACACAAGTGTGTATTTCTGCCTGGATTCGTCTCAGCTTCCCAGTTTGCAGCTGCGGAGTGAAATAAGAAAAGATCAAAGTGCCAGGTTTACCCAGGTTACAGGGTGACTTCCACATTGCTGTCGTAAACAGACCAATATCTCATATTGCTGCAGCCGTGCGTTCGTTTCCCTTTGAAATGGATATTCGCACATTGAAATGCACATAGAGAGCAAAGGCACAAGTGAAACGGCGCCGTCACACACACACACAACTTAAATACACTTTCATAAGCACATATATACAACCCAACACATGCACACAAGTTGTTTTACAGTGTTTGATTTCTTTTTTTGTCTCTCTCCACATCCTCTATGAATTATACATACATGCCCCAGAGTCTGTGACAGTTTCCAGTTATATTCCCCTGACGAGACCATCCCCATGTGTCCCAAACATACCCTCACTCTATGTTTACTGAGAGAAATTAAGTTACTTCACAATAAGGACGAAAACTCCATAGAATTGTCCCAAAATTAAAAATCCATCCATTATCTTTCTTTCTAATCCCTGTTTAAAAGGTATATTCTTGTCATTTCACCTTTATTATAAGTTTGAAATGGGGACAGAGAATGGTAGAAAGACTTGGCAAAGCCAGACCAAAACAGAGCAAAAATAGACATAATTCTTCAATTCTCCAATTTGCATGTTTTGGGCCTGTGAGAGGAAGACAGAACACCCGGGGAAAACACCCACAGACTCCTGGATGACATGCAAACTCCATAAAGAAAGAATCCTGAACCCTTTTGTCTCTAAGGTGAAAGATAAACAAAGTGAACAGTTAACTAAATGGAGTGCTTTGATCATTGTTGCAGAGGTAAAACTTTATCAAGACATTATTGCTCATTTTGATACATTTGGTTATTTTCCAGGGCTGCCCGTAATTTTGGGGCTTCAAAGATACATTAAGGATTTCCAATGATTATCAATAGGATGGCGCTGTTAGATTACTACTAAACTCATAGTCTATAGTAAAATAACACAAAAACTCTAAAAGGGTTTATTTGGATGTCAATCATCATTGCAAAACTTCAATACATTTTTGGAGAAAAAGCTCCCGAGGCAAAGATGCCCTGTCTTGAGATTCTATTTCTCACCCACTCACCAAAGACGAGCCATTTAAGAAATCCTGCCAGACTCGGCATAGGTCCCTGACCTTTGAAAATGGCAAAGACAAGTGTTGGATGCGGGTGGTGGGGACCTCAGCTGACGTTCAGACAGAAGGGAGACAGTGAGTGATGGGCTTTGGAGACATTCAAGTCACACACACACACACACTGTTCGTCTGAATTGTCCTCATGCAGCACCCCCAGAATTAGCTGTGCTCAGCAATTGCAGGCGTTTTGTATTTACTTGTGTGTGAAGACAGACAGCGGACACGCCTTATGTTTGGTTTAGTTTGGCAGCTGAGTCTTGCGTCAACTGAATGCTAATAAGTTGTGTGTCCGATAAGATGTCTGTCGTCCATTTGTGTGTGGGTCTTAGCTCGCTGTCCCCCTCTGTCAGGGGAAAAATCAATCTGCCTGTCAGCCATGTAACACCTTCGGCCTGTAACGGCGCCTATCACCTGTAATAGCTGTGTGTGTGTGTTTGTGTGTGTTTGTGTTTGCGTCCTCTGTCATTCTGTCTAGTCCCTGGTCCCTCCATCCTTCATCCCTCCATCCCTCCACCTGCCTGCTGTGCCTTTTGTCAGTCCGTCTCGTCCCTGCCGTCTCTTTTGTGTCTTGTCTTCCTACATCACATCTTCCCGACTCCTACCCCTTGATATGTCGGCCGTGACATCGGCGTTGAAGGATGAATCGCACTTCGCATCACCATCATTTACCTCTTCTGTTGCCTCCCTGTCTCCCTGTCAACCCCACATTCAGTTGTCCAATTATTCACCACTGTTGTTTCTCTCCACCTGCACGTACCTGCTTCTTTCACCGACCCAACAAACTGTCTACAGTTGAATTTCAACTTCCCCCTGCACATCCTAGAGAATTATTAATCACGGATCCCACGGGGGAGTGAGATGCATTTATAAGCCTTTTCTGCATATACGAACACTCCATGGAAATTATGCATGATGAGTGTAACATAGATGAAAGAACTATCGCAGCGTGACGCACCTATTTTAACTTTGTTATTCTTGACTTCTGGTAGATGAAGAAATTGATTGTGATAATGAATAGGAGATGAAGGGATTAGTTTAGAAAACAGACCATTTTACACATTTTGATATGTAGAATGAAAAAGTAAGGAGATGAGGGTCCAACTCAGCACCCATATGAAAAATAACTTAATATTGGGATGATGCTGGCACCCTGCTTCCTCCTCTTCTCGCTGCACTTGGTATCACTTCCTCCTCTTCCCTTTCTCTATTAGGGACAACTCTACCTTTTACCAAGGCTACCGTCGTTTGTGCTCACTATTCTATCTCCCTTTCTTGTCCAGATCCCCCAGGTCAGCTACGCCTCCACAGCTCCGGAACTGAGCGACAACACCCGTTATGACTTCTTCTCCCGCGTGGTGCCACCGGACTCCTACCAGGCCCAGGCCATGATGGACATCGTCACGGCGATGGAGTGGAACTACGTGTCCACGCTCGCCTCGGAGGGCAACTACGGCGAGAGCGGCGTGGAGGCCTTCATACAGATCTCCAGAGAGACAGGTAGGAGCTTTGTGTCCCTCAGCAGCTCATTGGCGAGGTGAGAGCGATGTGAACTGGCCGAAGCAGTTGTGATGATGGATGGATGTTGGGTGGTTTGCTCCTCATGGGGAGCCCAGTGGTTTGAAGTATGGTTCAGGGACTTCTCAGGGGTCCATGGAGTGGCTACTCAGAACTACTCAGTAAAATCAGGAGCAATATTCTGAGTATGATGTTGACTTGATTGCATTTAAAGAATAATGTAGATTCAGGATTTTGACAATTTTTTACCCTCTACAAATCGTTCCCTATCTCAGGCGTTCTATGAAAACCATCAGTCAACAGCTTAACAGACATGCATTGGTTGTTTTGTACTTTGTGTTGTGGATTTTGAGAAGAACTATATGAACATGGCTTGGAGGCTTTTAGCAGTTCCTCACTTAAAAGTTGTTGAAGCAAACTTTGCGACTCTCTTTTCTTCTTTCCTCTGTCTGCCACACTTTCAGAAAAGATTTGCTGTCACTGTTCAAGAATTCGAAGCCTGCGCTACCGAGAATAAATCTGTAAGGAGGGGTGAATTTAATCGGATAAAATAACTATGATGTGATGTTCACGGCTCACTTTGGAATATGATCCATGATCAGGGGCTTTTGCCTGTAATTTCAGAGCTGAAGCAAGAACAAGAGTGGAAAACTGTTATTTAAACCTCAGGGGGCAGTCGTCTGGTGAATTGCAGGCTGGAGATTATAGAGCTGTGAGTGAGCTGAGACAAAGTGTTATCAGCTCTTATATAAACGTAAGGTCATATACGTAACGGTTCATGTGCAATCCATTCACTGTACATATTCTCACACTGCAAATATGTTATCCCTTCTTATACTCTCTATATACTAGTTTAATTAAATTCATATATATATTTTTTTGTATTGGATGTTACTTGCTGATGTCTTTTTGACGCTTGCTGCTCTAATACTGGAAATTTCCCAATCGTGGGACTTCAAGAGGATTATCTTATCTTATCTTAACATATTTTGTTGCCATGTGTATCATACATGACTGATAAGAAACATGCCTGCTCCTCAGAAGTGATGCCAAGGTGTCTAAATCTCCCCCTGGTGGCTGGCTTCAGCATAGGTCATAAACCCAGCCTCCTCCATGTTAGCAGATGGGACTTGGACCAAACTAAAAAGTCACAAGTAAACATCAAATATATTTGTCTTAAATATGGTTTCTGTCATTTTGGTTTCATTCAATTTCTGTCAAGTTTGGTTATAATTACTTATTGGATGCTCTTAAAACGAGGTGAAACATCATGATTGACAGCTGAGACACATTTGTGATTGGTGGAGCCTGTTCATCGTTGGCCTCTTAAAGGCGGAGACGTATCATCCATCTTTACATACAGAAGCACATATTGGTGACAAAGTGAAGTACAACAGTGTTGAGCCACCACGAGTCTCCACCACAGCTGTAAAGCACTGTGGCATAGATTCTGCAGCTCTACTGGAGGGATATAAAACAATATTTCCAAGAATACATTCCCTCATTTGTTGTTTTGATGATGATGCAGAGCACCTTCGTCTTCGTCTTCTTTTTTAAATAGCACTTCTGAAACTGCTGAACTTACTCAGCTGATAACAGCTGTGGGTGAAAAACTTTTCATATGACACAGCAGGAAATTTAACCACAGTTCTGATGCAGCTGGAAGCCACCGTTTGAAATATGCCTGGATCTAAAGGAACGAGCAGGCGCACAGAGTCGGCGAGACACCAAACTAAGCTGCAAGATTAAAGAGGAATAACCTGGGAAAATGGAAAATATGACTTAACATGCTGGGACAAGTTCTGTGAAGGACATGAAATATGACTTTCTGCACGAAAGCATCTGACTTTGCTCATTTATACAGATTTGTCCTCTACTTTCCCCCCTGGTTATGAATGGACAAACAATGTCTAACAAGGCTAATACGCTGATGTCGAGACAACAACTAAAAAAGTAAATGTTCAACAATCATTGCATAATAAGGACGCGCAGCAGCGGGAGCAAAAAGTAATAAATTGCCCTAGAGTAAATGAGAGTGACAGCAACACAGCAGTGGAGAGAAAACACTGAGGGAAGGATCGCTCGTCTGTTTTGATGTGAGACTTATAGTGGTCCTGGGAGCGGCGAGTGTGGATGAACGCAGCCTCAAATCAGTTTATGAAATCCTCAGAGTGATGTTGACAGATACAAATGCCGTCAGTTTCCCTTGTTTGTGCCGCTAATGTTTGTTGGGAACGCATCACGCCGGATTTCTGACAAATATTTACAGGCTTACAGACATGTAAAGAATCAGACGAGGGCTATTTTTACCGCTGTGGGTCGATGCTTTACTCGTCTTCTTTCTTTCTTTTCTTTTACCCCCTCCCTGCATTGTTTGATGCAGAGACGACAGCTCTTTGTAGGTCTGTGCAACCGTCCGTTTTTCCGTCTCGCTCTCTCTCTTTGTGTGCATGTCGGGAGCCTGCTCACCCGGGGCCGTGTGCTGTGACCGTCCGCACATAGATGTTAACTGCGGCTTCAGATCAGTGTGTGCGTGCCACTGGGAAAGGGTAAAGCCGTCCTCAGCAATGTGTGTGAGTGTGTGGTGTTCTGGGACTCGGCAGATCGGCGTGTGTGTGTGTGTGTGTGTGTGTGTGTGTGTGTGTGTGTGTGTGTGTGTGTGTGTGTGTGTGTGTGTGTGTGTGTGTGTGTGTGTGTGTGTGTGTGTGTGTGTGTGTGTGTGTGTGTGTGTGTGTGTGGTGTGTGTGTGTGTGTGTGTGTGTGTGTGTGTGTGTGTGTGTGTGTGTGTGTGTGTGTGTGTGTGTGTGTGTGTGTGTGTGTGTGTGTGTGTGTGTGTGTGTGTGTGTGTGTGTGTGTGTGTGTGTGTGTGTGTGTGTGTGTGTGTGTGTGTGTGTGTGTGTGTGTGTGTGTGTGTGTGTGTGTGTGTGTGACGGCTACATGCTGTGACAGCAGTCAGTTGTTTACTCTGTCGCTCTGCAGATGTGAGCAGAAGCAAGAAGATGAAGGGATGAGAGAGTGATGATAAAGGCTGGTCAAAATGAGGGCTGAGCTATTGTGTGTGTGTGTGTGTGAGAGAGAGAGAGAAAGGGGCAGACGCAGAAGAATGGGACAAGGTAGCAGGGACAGCGACAGAATAATGATAGGGGCCCTAATAAAGATTCACATCCCTATCTACCACTGCAACACACACCTACACACACCTCCTGTATGTATGCATGCTCCTACCACACACACTCACAGATGCACACATGTGGACATACTGTATGTATACTGACACACTTTTTGTGTGCATTTTGGACACACACAGACATGCAGGGAGCCACAGGGAATTGCTCCGTGATTGCAGTGTAATGATTGCAGCTTACAAGGCGCTCTGCATACTGATAAACGAACATCCATATTAATTGGTGTGTAATCGTTCGCTGATGATTCTTGACAATGTGTGTGTGCGCAGGCTCGGAGTGTGAGCGTGCATATTAATCAAAAAGTTCCACACAATAGGTGCTGGAACCTTGTTAGCGTGAGTCAGGGGGATACGGGGAGTGTGAGTGGCTTCTTACAGAGCAGGTTTAATTCTGCCCAGTCATGCCTCCCTGTGCATTTTCTTATTTAACACACTGACAATGTTAAATGTTTATACCTCCCGTTCGACCTGCGAAACTGAACTTGTCCCACTTTCCGTTTGCTGGCTGCTCCACAGATGCTGTGCGACTCCACTCCCAGGAGGACTTATGTAGGAAATTCTGCAAAACAAATTTTTCAGCCAAGTCTGCCCTGTAGTCAGCAAAATGTTTTTTGGGTTTTGAAAGGACCTGCTTCAGGGACAACTTTAAATAACTTTAGATTTAAGGCTGCAGCAGCGGATGGAGGGAAACTCCAGATGCTGCTGTTGGAGACACTAACCTCCACATTATTGCTGCACTAAATAATCAGTACACTGCTTTCTAGGGATGTTGCTTTTTTTCCAGAAATCTATTTCTAACTAGTTTTACATGGCCACAACTGGATCAGGAGACAAACTACTTCAGAGGATCTGGTGCTGTTCGGCTGTTTATTTAAACTGGTCATTACAGCTCAGCTGCTGCTCTGATGAAAAATGGAAATGTTTCTTCTTAGGCTCTGATGGCTGGCTGCACTATGGGTAATACCTCCATGTTAATGAATGGGACAAGGACTGTACCAAAAAGTGTCAAACACACCTTTCTCAAAGATGTTTTCTTTAATATCAGGTGTTTCTTTTATCAGACTGATTTTTGTTCAAGTGTATTATTCAGGTATGTTCGGTTTGAATCGTTTTTTCAATGCTATGAAAATATGCCTAAATGTCATGACTGACAATTGTGACTGGCTCACGATTGGTCGAGTGCATGTATGGGCGGGACCTTGCATGGCAATAGAGTGTTGTCTTCTTTAAACGTCTAGATGACAAATAGTTGTTCTTTCTGTTGAATTATAATAATACTATTTCAACAAATAAGCTGGTCCTTCAGGATGTACTTCAAATATTTTTCGCCATAAGTTACACAAAAGTAGTTGTAATGTGAAATCTCTCACAACTCTGCAATACTACACTGAGTACAAGTTTAAATATAAATTTAACAAAGATGTATCTATCATTGAAGTGATCTAGTTTCACTAATGCTTCAGCTTTTCCGAGAGTTTTTGCTCCAAAAGCCTCTTTATCCTGCATAATAAACAGACTAATGCTAAAACACTTGTGCAGTTTGCTCAGCCATACCCTGAGCCTGAAATACATTCACCATGACTTTTCCAGTGTGTGTTGTCACCCCAAGCAACAGCTTCCCAGTCATGCAGAACCAGAAGCAGACACAGCTCAGTGAGCATGGGCCAAACGTGTTTACTCATCATTAGTAAATGTTCAGAGGCCGGGTCCATGGCGAACATGTTTTTTACTGCTTTTGCACAAATAGGGTTAACGTAGCCCAGCGGTCAAAGGTTAATAAACAAATAATGCAGAGGTCAAGTTATGGAGGGGACGTTTGTCAGGGAGTGACTGTCAGGGAGTGAGAAGGTAGCGCTCCATTTCTGTTGGTGAAATATCCATCATGTCGTATTTTACATCAAAGCCACGAGCAGGAATGAGAAATCTCCTTTTTTCCCAAACGCCCCATTGATTCCACGAGAGGACGTTTTTACGATTTCCCCGTTTTCTTCCCCCCCCACAGTGGAGCCCGAGATCAGCAGCAGACCACTGAGTCTTGACCTGGCCATGTTTCATCCTATTGTTGAGTTAATGGAAGTTTAACCAGGCAGGTGCTCGAAGGGCGGTCTCCCTTTGTACCCGGCCGCCCCGCTGTTGATGCTCGTGTGGAAGCGGCAGCAGACTCTGGCGAATCGTGTCTACATCTTCTTATATTGAGTGGCGTTTCAGAGCATATGAATCGCTGTGCCGAAAAAAAGGACAGGTGGCTTTGAACTTACCGAAGACGGAAGACATGTTTTATATCAAGTCATGGCCCACTTCTCTCCTTCCAGTACCCTTCCTCCCTTCCCAGTGGAACCCATCTGGGATAAACACACTGCAGGCAGAGAGAGGATGTGTGTGTGTGCAGGTCTGAAAGGGAATTCATGTCAATGAGCGAGAGACCATGGCTGAATCTGTGAGAATGCATTGGCTCAGAGCAGCCACCTCGTCCCTGACACCGGCCGCTCGACACAAGCTCTGGAAGGCGGTAATGAAGAAGGGAGGAGAACGAGCAGGAGAAGAGAGAAAAAAGGGGCCAGAGAGAAAATAATTAAACGGTTATCTCCAGATTCATTTAATTAGTTCCCTGGCTCTAAACTAATCTTCTGCCTTTTTGCTTAGCTTTGCCTCTTTAGTTGGCTCTCAGTCCACTCTCGCCCTCCACAATGGAGGCGGCTCGTGTCATTATTCAGGTCTTGTTACTGACTCACTTTGTTTTTATTCAATGAAGTGGAATTACAGTTTAATTGAAATGCATTGTGATGCAAATGACATGTTAAAGTATGTATTTTTATTCATGAGGAGCGAGTAAGTAACTCTTTGACACAGCTGGAGAACAAGGCTTACTATATAATGATCTCAGGATATGAATTTAATTATACTACGTAACAACTTACGTTAGGAATGTATGAAATTATACTTAAATTACTTATTTGTGCTGAGAAACAAAGAGAGACATGTGTTTTATATTAAGGGGTTGGACATAATGTTGATTTTGCAATATATCGTCACGCTAACTCATGACATATGATTATAGATATGTTAGCACCAAATATTGATATTTAGTTATATATAGTTTGGTCTTTTCCAAGTTTATTGTTATTTTACTTTGGAATGACGTCTCGTATGGACTTTGACAAGTGACTGTTTGTTAACACTTAAGAGGCACTAAGATCAAATTTTGTTTATTGTTTCCTCTCAGTTTGTGTCAAACTGTGAAACTAAAGCCAAATTGCAGTGAATAAATACACAAATCCTGTATTCTTGCAATGTTTTGATTATCAGAGAATCTCTGTATCACGATATTAACATCAACGTCGGCCATGTATGGCATAACGCATCATGAGTGACCCTGTGATCCTCACCCTTATCTTACGAATTGTAAGACTTCTTGAATGTAACACACACACACATACACACACAAAGATTCTGAAGAAGAAGTATCACACCATACACAACCAAACTCTCTGCAACTCACTCAACTGACAATGTGCGTCCCCCGGGTGGATTTAACTCTCTGGTTCTCGTCCTTGATTTCACACACAGGGAAAGCAAACATCAGCCCATCCATTTGTAACTAATTACACCAGCCTTGGTTTTCATCTCAAGGTGGAGCCGTCTTTGTTGTCTTCATGAGAGGCCACAAACTCTCGGTAGCTTGCAGCCTTGTTCGTGCTGTCGGCTCGTGGTCGGCTGATCCTCGTAAATCTGAGATCTTGTGTTTGTGAAGACTCCATATATGTATTTGTTGTTGTTGTTGCTCGGAACTAAAAGGTTTACGAAACAGTGTTTGCTTCCATAGTCTGTGTGAAAATGAATTATGATTTCACTGTAAAATATCTTCGAGTGCTCGTGATTACTAAAAGAGAAAGTCTCCAGATTCTATTATAATCCATCCGATGCGAGCCTTATTTTGCCAATCTGTCACCTGGGTGGAATTGACAATACCTATTAAGAAGAGTTAACAGCTCTCTGCGGATGGCATTAGTTTTGCCAGAGGACATCTAGAGATGGTAATTACTTCCTGCGCAGCTCTGTGGATTTCCTCCTATCCGGGTGAAATGGACGTTATTTTCCCCAGCTGCCCCAGTATGAAGTCAGAAATTACCGACTGATTTCCCCCGAAAACTTGCAGGGCTGCCTGCGATGCTGTTTTTTCCTCCAAAGTGCCTCAGTGTGTTCAGCTATGTCTCAGTGATTACTAGTGTCTGGAAAATCAACGAATAATTAGATTTGCCTCATACAGAGCAGATTTGCTGATGTGCAGTATGTTACGTACTTAAGGGTCTGAGGCTGGAAACATAAAATTGTCTTGTTAGAGTGGAGAACAGCAGCTGGTAAGATACAGGGCAACACATACTTCTGGCTTCATGCTTTGTTACAGTGTTACACTGTTCACCACACTGAAATGGACTTTTTTAACTATGTTGTGTTGCTCCACCGACACAGGGTCCTCACATACCCTCATGACCAGGATCCAAAATAAACTTCTTCTCCCACCCGCCAAGTTGGGTGATGAATAAATAATAATAAAGCCAGTACATATATATTCGGTTTCAATATTTTATTCGGAAGATAAGTTAAGATTCTTCTTTAATAGTCCCACTATAGGGAAATGTACCTTGTTTCACACAGAGTAAAGGTAGTAAATAAGTAATGTATCAATAAAAGTGTTTTTTTTTATTTATAGAGCACTTTTAGAAAAGTAGATTAAAAAGTCCTAAAATCATATATAAAAAAGAAATGACTCCACTATTTTCTATCTATGTTTTCATTTGGACGGCTCAGTAAGTCGAGCGGGTTGTCCCCCAACCGGAAGCACAGTCGTTTAATCCCAGTATCTTCCAGTCTGCATTCTGAAGTGCTCTTGGGCAAGATGCTGAACCCTAAATTGCTCTATGAGTGGTGGATGACACTGGTCAGGTAAATAAGGATAATTATCGCCACGTTGCTTTAAATTTGCCTGATGGCAGTTTTCCTCTCACCATATTCACCTTTCATGTCCCAACTCTACCTCAAAGTCAGACTCACCTGTAAATGGCATCTTTAAATAACAAAATGGGGTTCAGACTCTCATAGTGTTTTAATAAATAACATTTACCCATCTGTGTGACAGGTAGTCCTTAAAGTCTGACTCAGCATCTACCCACATTCAGTGCTTGGCAGGTGTTTATTTAGGATCCTCCTTAAGACAGAACCAGAGAGGATCCTGGGCAGAGATGTACGGACAGAGTGAAAGATTTGTGTGTGTGTACGAGTGTGCGTGTGTGTGTGTGCGTTTGCAATCTTTTCTGTCTCCATTTGGCCCGTTTGATTCCACCAAGAGATTGAGGTGAGAAAACAAAAAAACTTTTTTCATTTCAGTGATATTACATTACAAGTCGGTACATAACTGTGTTTTTGTTTCTCTCTTTGTGTGTTTACCGCTTATCTCTTCAACTACATGTGTGTTTTTCTCCGTGATATTTATTTTTCCCTTTTACCTTCTGTGTGTTTAAGTCAGAGTGTGTCAGTGCGTGGTTGCGTGCTGTCTCGGAGTCCGTGTGCGTTTCTCAGAGTAGGAATCTGCCTGCACAACTTAAAAGCACTTTCAAGCCTCTTCACCGTTCTGCTCCAGTAACTTAAGGTTTTTTCTCTCCCTCAATTTTTCATCCCTGTCTGCAGAAGAGCGATGGGGGTCACAGTTAAACTAAATGACAGCGTTGCAAAAAAGGACTACTTGTTTGGCTTTGAAATCTCAAGGTGCTTTGAGAGTTCTGCCCTAAGAGCTCCAACCCCAAAATACATCTCCCTGCACAAACAGGAGGGTGTGGAGAAACAGACAAGGGATTGAAAGTGGGTTTTAAATCCTGCTGTCAAACTGATAGACCACGGTACTGCAAACAGAGAGGAACCAAAACCCAGTCATCAACACAACTATACCACCCATGTATGACCACAGTCGTGCATATGTTAGGTTTGCATGAAATTGAACTGGAAGAATAAAACCCGTCTGGTGTACCACTGCAGAAAATAGAAAGGATGCATGATGGGATCACAGAGATAAATGTATGGTTTCCAATTAAAGAAGTGTTTGCTTATCAACCGTTTGCAAATATACTGGGGAAGGTTAAACTCCATCACACTAATTAAAGCCTACCTAATGTCAGTTTAAGTAAACTTCACGTCCTTTAATTTAAAACGACCTGTTTCAACGCATCTCCTTAAAGGAAAAAAAAACAGTCACCATTATACAAACTGTCACAGGGATGATTTTTGGAAAAGGCTTAGCGTAGCTTAGTGGCTTTAAGCTCCAAGTGTCATTTGTAGAAAATTAGATTTAGAGTCAGCGATCAAAGCAGAACTCAACTTTGATGTTGTCAGCCATGATCGCATCCGAAAGCAGGCGAGACTGTGTGGAAAATGAGACTCCTTATTATCACTCAGCAAACAGAGGATGTAAATGAACACAAGCCACGAAACCAAACACAACAGTAAACATACAAAATGATACTACGACACCAGGCGTACCACAACTGTAGCTGTTCTTTTTGAATATTTCAAAATGACAATGAACACCGTTTGTTACCGTACAGTAGCTGAAAAAAGTCTACACCCCTATCGAATGACATTTAAATCTGCTGTATCATGATTTATATTTGGATCTGCACCAAATTGCAAACACTCACAGCCATAATTTCCCCCTTACTGTGCCAATTTGTTTCTCATCAAGATCCATTCATTTTTTTTTAATGCGAAATTGATCAAAATGTCAATGAAACAGCCCATCTTCAAGTGTTGAAGAAAATGATTAAAAATGCCTGCATGTTTCCCTTTTTATGGATCTGCACCAACATTTAATGAGTTATTTTTTGGCCGACCCTCGTCCCTTCGACAAGTTTTATGGAAATCTGCTCAGTAGTTTTTGCACAGTCCACAACTGGACCGACAAAACACTCAATTTGCATTAGTGAAATAATCTCAAGGTCACTGTGTGGGTCACCAGTGGCTATTGCATCAAATTTTGGTGCGATCGAAAAAGTTTTGATTTAAGTTCATCATGTTTGACCAATTTTTGAATTGGTCAGACTTCAAACTGCTCTCAACTTGTTACAGATCAACCAAGCAGCTCTTGGATGATTGTAGATTGATGAGAGAGGCTTGAATACACTTTGAGTTTGCAGACTTAGTTCGACTTTGAGATGATCTCTCTGTTTTCTGGTAAGAGGCCACGAGGACAAAATGAGCCCTGCTGTCTTCCGCCTGGCACCACTGGCGATGGAGCGCCGGCCGATGGACTTCCTTTGGATGTCTTTCATTTCTCTCTGCCTTGCTGCTAATGAATCAAACTCTGGGAACTGCACATGCATGTGAATGGACTTCCTCTCGTGTAGTACACACTCCTCCACACGGCACCCCGGGCACACACACACACTGGCTGACAGGCTTATTGCGGGCGAGCTGGCAGAGGCTGATTAGCTGGGAGTCGATGGGGGAGAATTACAACTCTTGCAGCACTTCGATTTCATTGTTGCTTCGACAACGATCCATGTCAGATTGCTTGAATGGCGGGATGCGGGAAGAGTAATCGGTGCTCTCCATCTGTCGCCTTTTGTCTATTTCTCTCAACCCTGTGTCTCTGATTCTTTCTCTTTTGTTCCTCTGTGTTATCTAGTCTCTTTCTTCACTCTCTCGCTCCCTAATTGTCCTGCCATCCTCTGCCCAGTTCGCGATACCTTTCCTGGGTCGGCACAACAAGCTTGTTGGGCTTCAAGTTGCCTTAATCACAGTTAAAGTGTTGGAGACACGCCCCTGTACTTTTCTTCAATACGTTTAATTCCTTCTCGTCTGTCCCTGTTCACCCTCTCTCCTGTTGCTTTCGTCTCGCTCTGTTCCTCTGGACTAGCCCAGCCCTTGTCCTCTTTCTGTCTCTGTTCCAAAGACTTGAAAGGCAAACATCCACACACTGGTACTGCAGTGAAATTACAAACAGAATTTCATGGATTTACGAGAACAAAATTGTATTTTATTTGAGAACACCAGAGAAAGAAATGGAAGAGCTACACAAGAAAACTCGGGAGCAGAAAGTACACATTTTCGCTGCGGGGCCTCCATCCTTCGTCTTTGACAACTTACTTCTTCCACTCAAAGTCCAACTTCAGTTTCGTGTTCAACAGTGTCCAAGTATTCGGGGAGGATGTCAAAGCCCTGGTGAATCAACTAATGCAGCAAGATTTGAATTTATACGGACTGTAAGGCTGTAAAAATGATAGAGCAAATTTACTGAGTTAAAGGAGAGCTGAACACAGAATGACAGACACACAAAACACATGAGTGCGCCGACACACTTTTCCCCCACAATCTCCTAAAGGAAAACCGCACTCCCTTCATCTGATGCAATTCACTCTGAGCCCTATTTCCTCCACCGTACAGTCTCAAACTTTAAGTGCTTTATTTCTTTGACACAATCCCTTGTCTGAAAGGCCTGTGCTTCCATTACAGTGCATGCTCCCATATTTACATCTAAATAACTGTTGATGGCGACAGAGTTAGTCGAGCCAATTACACAACAGAGCCGGCAGTGGGACTACACAAATGACGGGTAATCACAGGAGAGTTGGAGGCATTTCCAACAAATGCATTTGCGACTCCGTAGTTTGACTGTGAGTAATTTATTCCTACTCCGCCATCACGGAACCACGGATTTAAAAGTTTCACCACTTACCCGAGCCTTCCACAATTTTTTAAATCCAGAAAGAGACTGCTGTTATTCAAAAAACGGAAAGAGGAATTTATGCGGGCTTAGACAGCCTTACATTTTGGCTTACTTGGCCTCTGTTTGTATTCCCCTTGATGCCTTTGTGTTTTTCATTACACTGCATGTGTATGTTTCCTGGTTCTATTATGTGTGTGTTTAATTCATCTCGTGTGAAGCACTGGCTGTGTCTGCATGTCTTATTTCTTATTTCTGTCTCACTGCACTGGAGGTGATACATTTGGTATATATACACAAATATATGAAATATATAAATTCACTTTCTTCTGAACATGATATGTGGAGAACACATTGAGGGATTTTCTTTAGATGAAGTGCGACCGTTAATTTGGACTGAACATTAAACAATTTTGTGGTCTAAGGTCATGTTCACAGTGTTTTGCCTCATGAACGCGTTAGCTCAAGATCACCTTGAGAGAACCCCTTCCAATTTGGTATAAAGATTTATTTGGACTCGAGGATGAACTGATGAGAATTTGGCAATACAGAGTCAAAGATCAAGGTGGCAGTGGCCTCACAGTTTATGCTTTTGGCCTCTTCATCATGATGTATCAAGTCTGACTTTTGGGAATATCTTCAAATATTGAGAACTTGACACTTGGACTCGTGGAGTAACTGATAATATTCCGGGATTACCCTAATCTGAACTGGATACTGGGAGCACAAAGTAATAACTCTAGTTTTCTTCCAGTCTTGCCTCTTTTACCCATATCTAAAGTTTTCTGTTGCTATCTCCTGGGAGTGATGGTCATATGCTTTATGCAATTAACAGATAACAAAAATGGGAATTTATATGACGTAAATTCATGCAGTGTTATCGCCACTTCTTATTTATAGAGCTTGTTCTCACTTGTTCAGTAACTTCCCATTTTATGTAATATGTGGAGAAATGTTGTTGAGCCTTAGCAGCCGGTGGCGGCACCTGAAAAAGATATTCATAGGCGTGTTTGCAGTTTGTGTACACACAAGGGCATCAAAGGGCTGAGACATTGATGAGAAAACTCACACTGGAAAATGTTGCACTGTCAACACTTGATGTGAGTGTGAACATGTCGGGGATGACTTCACTGCCGCAGACTTAAAATACCGTCTGTGTTTTATGTGATGAGAGGGAGAGAGAGATATGCTGGCAACGGCAGAGTGAGAGGGGAGCCCCGACAAGATGGAGGGGGAAGGATGAGAGGGAAAGTGTCTGAGAGAAGAAAAGATCAGATGAATGAAGCGAGGGGGAATGAAGATGAATGGAGTTCAGAGCTGAGGGGGAACGTAAAACGGAGAAGAAAGTCTTTAATAACAAAACAAGAGATTTCTAATCAGTTGTGTGGTAAGCCCCGAACAACAGCCTTTGATTACTTTATTGTAGTTATAATACTTTACACACACACACACACACCTGCAGACAGAAGTAAACAAAGCTACAATATAATAGGACAGCACCATTATCTAGGAGAGTTACATAAGGTGAAATAAAACTACACAGCATTAGAGAAAATTAGAATTACAATAGAGAAGTACATAAGTACAAGGGAGGAAAATACACATGATAGTGATACTTCTGATCTCTTTAATGCTTTATTCTGATGGGTGATCAGAGCTGCACCCACTCCTCTGTTTTAGTAGTTGACAGCTAACAATCTGAATATATTCCCCCTTTGCTGCTTCCTCTTCCAATTCCCAATAGGCCTAGTTCATGCTTGCTGTTCCATCCTGTGGCAGCGTACCTTCAGAAGTGATGTAATTACGGCTAGCACGCAGCATCGCTTCTGCTGGTCACGTAGCTTTTTAGACAATAATTTGCGAACTATTCCAATGCTACAGATAAGTTAAGTTTTGAAGTCCCTTCCTGTCTTCGGTTTACTGGTTAACCCTAAGATCCCACTGTATAGCTGTCATATTGGCTCGGTCAACTGGTTATTATTTTTTACATATTTAAAAATTCCAAAATGACATATTTTCTACATAAAATCTGGAGAAACTTATACAAATTCGAATTTGGAAATAGCTTCAATAAGCATTGACAGTGTGAGTGAGTCTGAGGAGCAGGAGTCTTTACAGCATGAATTTTTGTTAGAAGTCTCAAACTTGCAGAGCTGAACGATCCGTACATAATATGGGTTACTATTTTTAAATTAATCCTAAGAGAGACTGGAAGCCGGTGCTGTGAAGCCAAAATTGGGGTGAGTCATCCAACCTGACCCTCGCCTTAAGAGGTTTTGTTGTGCCGTAACCACATCTCATTATATCCGCCTCTGCCTCTCTGAGACGAGGCCCGTAATTCACACAGCGACAATATGTTGAATAGTTAAAGAGAGGTCATTTTAGGCGTTGAATTGACTGACCGAAGGCGTCATTTCTCAGACGAGGACAGTCTGGAGATGATGATGAACGCGGTGAGAGGATACACTGAAAGAAGATAACACTGAGGGATGAAAGAAGAGAGATCAGAGAGAGGAGATGAGAGGGAGAGGTGACAAAGAAGAAAAATGAGGAGTGCTTAATTTTTTGCTTTTTTCCACTGCAAAAGCTCCCAGCACCTCCACAGCCCATACTGGGATATACGCTCAAGTCTGCTCACATTAACCACCCATTTCATTTGTCATATTTATAAACTCTCACTTAAACATTGCAGATCCTGAAAAGATAATGACAAAGATTATTAGAAACCATCACTCCTCTTTATTCATCATATAAAACATTCACATTCTCTCAATTTCATGCCAGTTCATGTCACAATATGTTGCTACTTCTTTATAAACCTTTAAATGGGAGAGAAGACTAGCTTGAAGAAACGTGCAACAACTTCTAAAATGGCCGCAGGTGTCTATTTCAAGGAATACAACAGAGTCATTAGCAGTCTAAATGGGTTCAGGTTGACACATTTGTTAACAGATGACAGGAAGTAAAACTTGGACCTAAATAATTAGCTGGCACCAAAATTCCAATTAAAATGGTCTTTTCAGTCCCTCATTGTGTTCACAAGCTGGTGGGAAGTTCCAAACATCTGGGACTTCCATGTCGGATGCCAAACCTGGGAGACAGATGATAAACAAACACTGGCATCCTGTAGCTTCCGGTAATTTAAAGTGCACTCCAAAGCTTTTGATGCACTCTTCATTTAAAGGCTTGGAAAGTGGCTATTAAATGTTTTTTATCTGCATCATATAACTGTATCTTTACTTTGAGAGCAGCACCCTGTGTCGGGTTAACACGTAGAGTGTAGCTACAGCTGCTCCCACAAGTGAAGCCAAATCATCTTGACCTCCTGGTGGCTGCCTGCGGTATAGGTCATAAATCCTGCCAATTCAATGTTAGTAGATGGGACATGGACAAAACTGAAAAAGTTAAATTCACCTTTCCAACGATGGTTGAATAGTTTGGTTTTAAGTAGTTATTTGATCATATAATAACAGGGTGAAACATCCGCTTCCCAGTCTAAATTCCGACTTGAGGGGGCGTTCAAGTTGCAACTACCAACACGGGGGTTGGTAATTCCGAACTCTGAGGTATAATGTTGTGTATATGTGATCCCAGTGTATGCTTTAGCCAGGGCTCAATTCCTTTTCTCAGTCCTCTGGCAGGAACTATTTACTTCTTTATTTACAGTGTAAGGCCTCAGCAGGTTTCATGACTCTTGCCCAGCTTTCCCACTGGACCATGTTAAACCTCTGTAACACAGTACTAGCACCAATTGACTGTTTATTTAGATGATTGTATATTTGCAGACTCAAAGAACTGTAGTTTTTCTATATTCAATGTACATGAAATGTGTTAATGTGAAAGTGTGAAGGGGATTTGTTCAGTATTGTGGGACGTCATTCATTATGAGCAGTGAATTTCAGCCTTGTTTCCATGGTGATATTTATAACAAGAATAAGACCTGGTCCTGAAGCGATAATTTAAATTTCATCAGTGGGTCTGGAAGCAAGTTCTGGCACATGTTCCTCTTGTTTGTTGGGAGAGGAGGTGAAAGCAGCAGTGGGACCAGTGCATGTGGATGCATGCTGAACAGTCCAGCATCTAATTAATTGTTGCTGCACACACACAGTCTTATATGGTATTAGGCTAGAGAAAATCGTCCTTCACTCTTCAGTAGCAGCAAGCCTCCTTCACAGATTCACCACAAAACCTATTTGTCTTTCAAAAGCTGTTTGTTGGTCACAGAATCTGCTGAAGAGCATCATAGAGCATTTGTCCTCGTAACTGATCCGATGTAGCTGCGTGTTTCTCGGTGTAATGACACTGGAGATTGGCACTGTGACAGCTTCCTCCTGACTGACGCTCACCATGATGCTTGTCAGCGGTGACGTGTAACAGCTCCCTGTGTCTCGCTCACCCTGCCCATGACCTGACAGCAGTACCGCCGGAAGGGATCCACCCTGAAGGACCCGCCAGTCTACTATGATTATCTTTCATAACAGAAAACATTTATTAATTAGACTTTTTTTATCCTGTTTTGTTTTGAAGGCTGTTTCAAAACCAGAGTGGCTGCATCTTTTTTTACCTGATACTGTCAGTGCGCGTGAGGCTGGGTGTCCACACTCTGTCCCCGGCCCTCGTTCTATATGTAGAGAAAAGATTTTTCTGCTGCAAACTTTTCATTTCTTATTAACATGTGAATTAATATGTGAATTCACCCTGCACTCTCTCGCCCTCCTTCCTCCTCTCACACATATTTATACACTTGGTTTTTCTTTGATGTGAGATTTTGAGGTTAATATTTTAATTTATGCGGTGGTTTAATTAAGGAAATGCATGATTCATGTTTTTTTTCTTCTTGTAATTCCATGCTCAAGTGCGAGAGGTTGTTTTACTTAAACTGTGGATAAATTTACTTTCAGATGTATAGCAGGATTTATTTATTGAAGGGGGCGAGCGAAGAAGCTAAACACAGGCAGACATCCAGTAAAATATCCAGTTAGAATGAAAGGGAAGCATTACTCATGCATTGATTTTTCTTCTTTTTTTAAAAATCCATTCCTCACAAATTATTTATTTAGTCGTTCGGTGGTATTCATTACTTTTTTTTGTGATTTGGCTGCTGCGTTGCCATGGCAGCAGAGACGGAGGAGGTGGTGGATTTCAGGCGGGGGGGCCAGGGATGGAGCGGAGTTCCTGTGTGTGGAAGAGAAAGTTTGTGATGTCAGATTTGCTCTCCGGCGGAGCTCGGGCTATTCCTCACTGCTTCCATGGATGTTTCCTCACATTTAACTTCCCACACACAGAATCATGCTGCCAGTGTGGGCTGTGGTGTGTGTGTGAAATGTTTTGGAGTCACTGTGCGATTTCAGTTTTCTATGTGAATATTTGAATCACAAGGAGTTTGGTTAGATTACATTTCAGTGGACATAAATAGAAAAGCAAAGAAAGAAGCCAAAAAAGCAAAGAAATCGGTCATGAAAAAGTGTTTGTACCTTCCCCTCCGACCCGGTGCTGAATACATAAGACAGAAAATACAAATCCACTGCTGCTCAACAAGCAGTGTTTTGCTACTTGTGCTACCTGCAGATGGGCACAACTATTTCGGACACGGGCTGCATGTGAAAAAGGATATGTCTAGCAAACGAGTGATCTTTTTCAAACTCAAAACTTGAAGAATATATCCGGATAAGAAGAAGGAGCCATAGAGACATGGAAGACGGCGATAACGATTTGAGATTCCAGAAGCTGAAACTCAGGTTCACATTTCTTGACATTTTCCACAGTTCATGACTGAAAGTGGCACACGTCAGCCTGTGGTTGTTGGTTTGAAACTATTGCGATGCAGATCTTTTTTGGCTGATGCCCTCAGCTACAAAGGGCTGTTAGACGGTTAAGACTTGGTTCAGGTAAGAATTCAGTTCAGGTTAGGGTTTATGGCATCCATAGGTGATGGCAGAGTTTAGCGTTGGAGGCTAAGGCATCCTCACAACTGAAGTAAGTCATGTTTGTGGGTTTGTGTTTGTGTATTTGTTTGTGGTTCGATGCTGGACGCACGACTGTGATACCTCCGGCTGTTCTTGCAGTATTGCAGAAGACAGGAAACTTAAAGTAAATGTCAGAAAATATATGGCTGTGTTTCTCGTGAGCTTTCCTTCCTTCTGTGTACACACACACACACACACACACACACACACACGCACACGCACACGCACACACACACACACACAAACAAACACTCAAACACAATCTGTGGATCTTAATGATGTGTTGGTTGCCTATTAAGAGAGATGATGAGATCTCATCTCAGCAGGTCACATTATTAACTCTCTCCTGTGGAGTACCTCAGGCAATTAACATGTGCGTTTGCATTCCCAAGTGCAACTGTGTGTTTGTATATGTAGCAGATTTGAATGTGTTTATATATACGAGCTGCACTTCACATTATGCTGATTATCCTACACAATAGAGAATTCATAGTTTTTGATGTAAAACCAAGAGCCTGAAACCAAATGAGTCTTCTCTTGGCAGGTTTATCTGCAGTGCCCTCACCCCAGATCACACCTTGGGCGTTTGTGTGTGATTTTTCTCAACTTATAATCGCATTGCTAACCACAGGAAGTGGATTCCTCATCGCTCCTTTTGAAGACCCCTTGAAATTCCCCCACTCACACTTGTTTTCTGAGCACAAAAAAGATGAAACAGATGAGAATGACGGAATGAGACGGATGCGAGGCAACACTGCGGCCATGCTAATTTGTGCACATGAAAAGTTTTGAGCGAGCGTGTGAATTTTGAGCAATACATGAAAGAGTGTTGGAACGTGTGTATATCTGTGTCTCCCCGTGCTTATTTTTGATGTCCTGATTAGGAGTGTTTATATATAGATCATATTAATCCGCTCAAAGAGTGCACTCCCCCCCCAGGGCGCCGTCAAACACACACATGCACACACATGTGCACACTCTAACTCTGGCAAGCTCACAGGTACACCTTCATACGCCTGAAACAAGTTTTGCCTGTCATGGTCTGAATTTCTTTCATGTTAACTTTAAAATTCTTCTTTTGGTTCATTTGTGATTTCCGACCTGATGTTTTTTGCAGTTTCTAATTGCCTGAGATTTTAAGAGACGACTTGCAGCTTGCAGATACTGAAGCCACTTTTCCACTGGTTAAGAAAAAAAACTACTCAAATCTGGCTTTTGTTTGCAAAAGCAATGGATACACTGGGCGTTCACTCCCTGGTCAGATGATTCTGTAGTAGACAGAGGATTTATCTTTATTTTGGTAGTGGAGACACTGATGCTGCACCTGTTCTGGTGCAATGTTATGAAGCACATTAATGTTTCAGGCGTTGGTGAGTACAAGGCCACTGTATACTTTATTTTTACATCATCGGATGAACATGCAACAGTACATCTTTCCTCCGTATTGTACATTGAAGATGTCTAGAGCCACCAGGATAAACCAGGAAGGTAAACTCCTGCACTGGCAATGTAAAACTCGCTTATAGAGGTATGAGTCATATCAGAGTAAAAGGGGATATTGTTGTCATACATTTTTCGCTAATTGAAAAAGTTGACCATAGACACAGATTTAGCCTTGAGGAAATAAGTGACGCCTTACTTATAAAATAATATTAATAAGAACATTTATTTGTAAAGCACCAACTCAATTACAAGGTTAATTTTGTGTTAGGTGAGTAATTAGGTTTTCAACAAACTGATACACAGAGATGTCATGAGAACCTGGAAAGTCACTCTGTTAATGGCTCTATCACCTGATCGTGTGTGTGCGTTTGTGTGTTTGCTACTTTGCAAGTGTGTCATTCCTCCCAATGTGCACGTTTGTCTTTGTGTCGTGTATGTCAATATGTGTGTGCTGGTGTGCGCACTGGCCTGTGTGTGCGTGTGCACACTGCAATTGTGTAATAAATCCCTGCAGTGTGATGGCCTTAAGCCCTATGTTCCCTTGGAATCACTCTGAAGAGACAAATCCATAGGCTTAGGCAAATTACACACACTTACACCTGCCTACGCACACGCACACACACACACGGACACACGCTGTTATTATCTCATATCTTCTATGTCACTTTCTCTTTTGCTGCGTCTTACACACACCTGCAGTCTCTCCTCTCCTCTCCTCTCCTCTCCTCTCCTCTCCTCTCCTCTCCTCTCCTCTCCTCTCCTCTCCTCTCCTCTCCTCTCCTCCATGGCTCCAAAGATGTCCCTCCTCCACACGTCCATTCTGTCTGTTTCAATGGTTTGCAGTCATAGCTTCACTGAGGCGTAAAGGCAAAATGGTCTCCTAGTGGAATGGATGGGTCGATGATTTCAGAAACACCATGCCGAGCACACACACACACACACACACACACACACAAACACATGCAGACACACAGGAGTAACACGCAGACCCTATAACGTGCAGATCCTGCCAAAGCTTTCCTGGCTTATTGGATCATAGTTCCTCCCCTATGGTGGGAATGACCATATGTCTTCAAGAGGCCTCGCTCACAGGTGTGTGCGTCAGTGTTGGTTTGCATTTGCAACCTGTGCCACTGTGTGTGTGCGTGTGTGTTTGAGTGTGTGTTCTCTGCCACCCTGCGACGTGTTATTTCCTAGTGCGTGCATGTGTCTGTTCAAGCAGCGAGAGAGGCTGCTAGCAGGCTGTGATGCAGGGTTTGTAAATCATGCACATTCCTGTGAAACACATTTTCTTGCAGGAGCTTTGAACGGCTTTCTCCAAAGTAAAATATCCACCACTCAAATAATGTGATTGTAGATATCAATTTACCCAGCAGAGCGCAGGAGATGAGTTATTAACGCAGTGATTCACTTAAACCATTTGCAAAATACCCAGATTTAGAAGCCCCATATCAGCAAAATATTGAGCAATTAACGTTACGTAAGTTAATGATTGTTTTCCACAGAATGGCTGTTTCACAATGAACGCCCTCAACAACTATCCTTCATCTAATTAAACTGCTTACTTTTGAATAAGCTTAATTGGTCGTGCAGCTGTCTGTCCAACTGCCAGGCGCAGACAACTAGATAATCACTCTGACTGGAAGCCATAGGGATGTAAAGTGGAGCATCATTATCCCACTCCACTATATTACCGTCCGGCAGGCTCTCGCACAGACGGCTGCCACTATTCAGTTTTTCTCTCTCTCTCTCTTTTTTTATAACGAACAGAGCGTCAAATTGTCTTTAGTGAGTCAAAACTTTCAGAATCATTTTCATTAACAACTGAGCTGTGGAGATTATTTTCAAAACCGTCATCAAGATGAATGGCATCGATATTTTCATGTTTCACAGTTAACAATATTTTTTATCTCACAATATTCGTTTAACAAAAGGTGAACTTTGCCAGGGTGGCAGCGTTGTATCATATATACAATATTTTGCTTATCTCCCATTGATTCCCTCCTGGATTTAATGATTTCAATGTCAATCATGCAGCAAAGCTAAAGTGAGATTCTAAATTTGTTTTCTACAGCTTTTCATTTAAAATAGGAAGACAGTGTTATAGTTTTCAGCTCGAGCCATTCATCACTTCAGATGACTTTTTATAGATGTTCCACTGTGTGGTAGAATGGGAGCACCTTTCCCCAAGTGATATTGCTTTGTGTATCCTCCTGTAAAACAAATTCAGTCTTTACAGAAAAACCTCACACAAGCACAATATCTCTATTTTAACAGCAGCCTCTACCATATCAAACAGTGCTCTGCATTCTGGTTTGCTGTAATGACTCAGTTCCTCTGCTGGGATCCTCTACAAATTTCAGAAATATAACAAAATCCCCCTAACAAATGGTGAGCACATGGTCAACACTCCCCGGCCCAATTAATCACCAGCGCAGCCGCGGCATACACATCGAAGCCGGTCTGATCTAGTACCGGGAGCGGTGGGATGTGGTAGGCGTTCGGCCTCGAACACCTGTGGATTTCCCGCTGACGCTCCTGCAGGCGGCTGCTGCATTTTGTCTGACTAAACCCACATCTGAAAAAGAGCAACAGACGTGAGTGGGAGAGAGAGCGGCGAGGAGAGACGGACACATGTAGAGGTAGAGCGCCGAAGAATCTCATCTGGCTCTTCACTTTCTCTCTCGTTTTTTTTTCTCCCTTGCAGTGGAGGCAGACAAGCCCTGCAGTCAATTCCAGGTTCGAGTCAGACTACAAATGGAGCATGGATGTAATGGTCCTCCTGCAGGAGAATACCAATGAACATTCACTCTCCGAAAAGTAGAATGTCTGTTTCCAGAAAACCAGATTCACTTGTCTCACTGACCTCTGATGGGCCGTGTTTACCTGAATGTACGCATGTTCTCATAGACTTAAAAGTACCTTAACATGAAATAGGATAACTTTCTCATGCAGAGTTTCCAATAAGGATATTACGAGGGCAGCAATTTAATTCGAAAAATTTGTTTTCTGTTACAGTTTGCTGCATTTCAGTCCTCAATGGTGCATAAACGTTTCCTGTTGACCATTGGCATTGGCCCCCCTTACTTAATTTCAGCTGTTAGGATTTCTGTTTTCACCCAACATATCAGCAGTGTGTTCAAAAGTTTGAGACCACCAAAGTAAATGTCCTGTCGTCCATCTTTATGCAGTCTATGGTTTTCACCAAACACATAAATGTAGAGCGGGGTCCAAAAGTTTAAAGCCATTTCCCATTGGAATAGGTATTTCAAAAGCATATCTTCATATTTAAAGCTGTCTCTATTTAAAATAGCCCAGTAGAAATGTCTTAAAAGGACATATCTTTCCTCTAATGTAACCTGTAACCCCACAATGAAAGGAAGCCCCCCCGGCCTGAGCACTGAATGATCCCTCTCTCTTTGCCTCAGAGGGAAATGGCTCATCCACTGTCAGTGGAATTAGCCTCGGCCTTGACTGACAGTGAGATTAGCTTTGTCCTATTGATCTACAGCACTGCAATCTTTCCTCACTGATTCACACTCTAACTGCCTGTGGTGAAACATGCTCTATGATATACCACGTCTCCTAAGCACTCTGGACAGTTAAAGAACACTCAAGAGATGAATCTAAGTGAAAACAATTAGCCCTGCTTGGTACCACTTATTGAATTTATGAGACAGTAGAAGCTAAACAACGAGATTCTGCAAATATTTTATTTTAACTAGACACAAGGAAGATGCTTTTCCAGTCGGATCTGTTTAAAATCATTTTTGTAATCCCGGAGGAGTGTGGTTACTCATCTCCGGTGCACTACAGGTGTGAACCGTTACAGGAACTGAGTACCGACCCGCTGTTCTATGGGGAAAATACAACATTACATAACGATGGCAGTGGCCGCTCATCCATGTTCAAACTGAAGTATCTCTCCACAATCGCAGCTCTCTAGTTCTCACAGCTCTTTGTTGCTCACTCGTTTCGACCCACTCTGTTGTTTTCTCTTTATTTTTTTAGTTTTTCAAACTCCTGGTTTGAGCTTCTCTTACTGTTTTTTTTTGCTTTGTTCTCCTCGACCTCCCTGTCTCTTGCTTTCTCAAACTCGCTCACCCTCATCGGAATGTGCCGCCCGAACTCGTGTCAGAGGTGTGAGGCTGGTGCGATGGACCTCAAGGGCAGCGCAGAGTCAAGTGCCAGGTTTCAAAAAGTGGAAATGCTGATTCTGAATTGTTGTCTATGGAAAAACAGACAAATGTGATTTAATATAGTCACATCCAGAATACAAGCAATAACCTCACATCTTAATCCAGCTTTTCATAGGACTTTGGCAGCCCCTTTTTTTTAGGCAAATCCTGGAAGTTTGAGATTCTCACAGCACAACGAATGCACCACAGCAGCCACAAGTGTCAGCTACACACAGACAGAACAGCCCGCAGCAGGACTTTTTAGAAAAACCAAATGGGATAAACCCCTGCTATAAAAAATGCATGAGCAGAGAAGAGGAACTGTTGAATTCACCATCTCTGTGACCTCGCACAGTGTGGCAGCATTACAAGGACCGCAGCTGAACTGCAGAGCGACCTGAGGGGCTTGTGTGTGGGCGTGATGCTGCTGGGTCGAGATAGAAACTATAAACTGAACCAGGAAGTCGAGTTACAAGGTTTAATCAAACTTCGAGACATTGATGGTTTATGTTCCTTCATGGCGGTAAACCTCTGGGATGTTGTCATGGCAACATTGGTGTTCTCCTCCTCTTGAGGGAATACATGATACGATATGAAACTCGATGACATTGTAAACATGGAGATCAATGATTGTCTACTGCTCAAAGCCTCTGTACTGTCACTGAGCTGAACTGCTCTGTTGGGAGCTTAAGTGCCAGACACAACAAACACATCTGATGCATGATCGTTTGTACCAGTGACACAAATCAGATGCATTCGAAGCAGACAAGACATGGCTGCCATGATACGGCCAGAGGGAAGGTATCATGAAATATTTAAAGCTATTTGTGTCGGCCTCATCGTTGTGTAAGATTAGCTTAAATGTACATCGGCTAATCGAGTCAATGACGTGTGTTGCAATGGGTGGGTGGCTGAAAAATAACGACTGGGGCTGTAACTTCTCTGGCTCTCCTCAACCTTCTTCTAGAGGAATAAAAGAAATGGAAATATACACAGAGAGATTACTGTAGTGAATGAGTGTTTGAATAAGGAACAAAATGTACCGTTGAAGAACAAATAAATTGGAATCTTATATTCCCACGAGAGGCTGGTGGCCTCAACACAGCACAGGTGAGTGTGTGGGGGTGGGGGGGGGAGGGGAGGCACACCTTGCAAACACAAGTCTTTGTGACGACAGCAGTGCATCATCCGTCCGTCCTTGGCAGCAGAAACTCTTTGTATCTGCGTTACATCAGAATAACATAATCAGTTTTACCACTCATTCCTGTGCCCTTGTTTTTCAAGCTGAATGCCCTTTTTACACTGTATCGATCCGATTTTTTCAAGTCAATAAAGTCCCATTTCTTCTGAATGAGCCACTCCACATCTGTCAATGCTGCATGTGATTGGCGATGTGATTTTTTTTTCCATAAACACTGGCCCTTTATAATGCGGGACAGCAACCAGTTGCGTTCCCAGTTGACTTGCTCCCGCCTTTAAGATGTCGAACAGAAAGCCGCCACAAGGTCTTTGTCCACTCGCTCTACACCAAGAAGCAGGCAGGTCGAAATTAAAGCAGAGAGACAGGTAGATGGTCATAGAGCATCGCCGATGAAGAAATCACCAGGTAGCGAGGAAGCGCTTACAGGCGGGTGGAGGTCTCGGTCTTTACTGCGAGGTGAACGTGATTCCACACTCCCCTAGTTTCACAGTCGACATAAACAATCATGGCACCACAGGATGTGTGACATGACAGGGCACATAAACAGTTTGTAAAACCAGCCGCCTACCTGCAGGATGTCTGCGGCGCACTGAGCCAAGCCGCAACGCTCATCAGCGTCACCCTATGTACTGTACACAAACACACACACACACGTACACGCACACACACATACAAACGTGAAATGCCAACAGCTGCCACTCAGTGTTAGCTAACTGTCACTCAAACCTCACTTTAATGTCATGTGTTATTTTTTCACCACCATTCAACCTTTTTCTTCAGAAATTTATGACATAACTTAATTTCAGCCGCAGTGGGATGCCTTTGTAAATTTATAGCGTATGTGTTTATATCGTATAAAGTATGGTGGCCCCGAAGTACAAATGACGATGGCACACAGGCAAATTAAGTAAAAAAAAAGACAAATAACAAATACATTGGCACGGGTGAAAACGCGTTGTTACGGCAAAGATGACACAGCTGCACATGAGAAAACGCTACAAAAAGATTGTGAAACACAACAGCAAATATGAAAACGTAGCAACAAATAAGGTAACTCAACTTTGATTAAGAAATCACAACAACAAAAAGGAAAGCACAGCAGCAAATACGGTAACGCAATCACAAATAAACTGCTACGGCAAATGAGAAAACACAACAAATCGCCAAAGTAAAAATCCCATCAGAAACAATCTCTGTCGATAGTTAGTTTTCTGTGTGAATCTGTAATAAAGGTCCAATATCAAACCACTGTTTAATATCCACTGTGGCTGCTTCATGCTTCAGCAAAAGAGGAAAATAAAAATCTCTAAATCCGAGGCACTGAGACGCTTTGGATAAAAGCATCCGTCAAATGGAATCAAGTCAATAATTAATAGTTTAGATTATTTCTGAGATTGTGTTTTGGTTGGAATGAAGATAATACGATTAGATTAAGCTTCTGATTGCACTTGAAACGGAAGCCTCCTCACATGCAGCGGCATTTGTGTGTGTGTGTTTACCTCGGCTGTAAAAGAGCAGCATAATTATTTAGCCGTCCCGCATTGTTGGATTTCCTGTGATCTTCGGAGAATCGCACGCTCGCCCACTGTGGACTGTGTAGGTGGCTTTGAAAGGTTTAGCTCCTCGACAGAAAACAGTGGCTGTTGTCAGCTTGAATTCGCCTCAGTTTCAGTGGGAGCCGGTTGCGGGGCATATACTCCAGGACTCTGTGGAAACACATCTCAACTGGAATCTACTGAAACTGACATGGGGTGCGCTTCCTCTCGCAGCCCGCGGACGCTGAGGGAGTTTTTCCACCGCAAGCTGCTCAACCTGCAACTGTGCAAGCTGCCTCTTTATGATACACCAGAGCTGTGGCTGTTCTAAAAATGCTGTGGGCTGTTCTCTGGTCCTGTGTTAATGCTCCAGAGCTCCTTCAGAATGGTTCCTAGCCAGAAGTGAGTCCTCCTCAAACAGCTCAACAATATGCCGTCACTTTTTGTTGTTTGTGTGCTAGGGCTCCAGACAGGACGTGATTCTGTTGAGTTCTGCTTCCATGATGTTCATCAGCACCCACCGCACCCCTCAATGTATTTGCCTGTTATGGAACCGTGTATCCAAATCTCACCAAACTCTGCACTGTACCTCCCATGAACTTTAAGAACACACTTGTTCAGTTTGAAGTTATTTAGATTTTACAGTTCTGGTTGAACCTCCTTTTGCTGAGGCTGTCTAAACTACGTGTGATTTTGCATCTGCATATAAATATGTGCGTGTATATTTTTCATCTTTTGAGACCAGAGGTTATGCCTCTCAATAATTATATAATTGCCTCAAGAGTTTGCTGTTTACGAGACTTCCTGCCTCAGTTGCTGGCTAAAATTAGTTGTGAATGTTTGTGTGTTTTTTCAGGCATTCCTAAAAGACTTGCCCTAAATCAGGGCTGTGCCTCTCTTAACTAATGTGTGTGCCGTGGTTTTGTGTATGTGCAAACCAGCGCCTTCATTACTCACATGTGCTTGTGCATTAGTGTTGTGTGTGTGCGCCCATGTGCCTCCTTTCATGTTTATGCGTTTGTGTGCACTCATTAATAACCAGTCTGCTTGTATTGGGAGTTAAAGCCCATTGTGAGTACCGGCCAGCTTCCCTGTTTCCCTTTCAACCAGTCACAGCTTATGCTGTTCTTTTATGGCATTAATTATCAACCAAGACACTGTGCGGGTTGTGAGCTTGTGTTTGTTAACTGTGTGTGTGTGCGTACTTACTGGGGAGCATTTATCTCATGTGCCTGGCCTTAGTCTTTTGTTAACGCAGATGCACATCTGGCACAGAAATGAAACAGGGCTTTTGTCGATCCCTCTATGCAGATGATGCACACGTTCACATCAACAAGATGGCAGGTGTTAACATTATTTCTTTCCCCCGAATAAATCCCCCTGTGGCCCCTGTTGCCCGTGTCACATACACCTGTCAAGAATTTTAATGTGAAGGGATAGAGAGAGTGACCAAAGAGGGGGAGAGAAAGAAAGAAAGAAAGAAAGAAAGAAAGAAAGGAGATGGGGACGTATTTGAAGGCAGAGAGATTATTGCATTGCTGCGGTGACAGCTATAACAGAATGGACTGTTTAACATAGCGTCAGGCGGTTCTCCTGAGAGTGCTTAACCAGAATACCTGATCACGCAATTACCATAGAAAGAGCAACAACACCCTCCGGGCTGTCTGCATTTGTGTGTGTGTGTGTGTGTGTGTGTGTGTGTGTGTGTGTGTGTGTGTGTGTGTGTGTGTGTGTGTGTGTGTGTGTGTGTGTGTGTGTGTGTGTGTGTGTGTGTGTGTGTGTGTGTGTGTGTGTGTGTGTGTGTGTGTGTGTGTGTGTGTGTGTGTGTGTGTGTGTGTGTGTGTGTGTGTGTGTGTGTGTGTGTGTGTGTGTGTGTGTGTGTGTGTGTGGTGTGTGTGTGTGTGTGTGTGTGTGTGTGTGTGTGTGTGTGTGTGTGTGTGTGTGTGTGTGTGTGTGTGTGTGTGTGTGTGTGTGTGTGTGTGTGTGTGTGTGTGGTGTGTGTGTGTGTGTGTGTGTGTGTGTGTGTGTGTGTGTGTGTGTGTGTGTGTGTGTGTGTGTGTGTGTGTGTGTGTGTGTGTGTGTGTGTGTGTGTGTTAACCTCAATATCCAGATTGGCGTGGATAAGTGTGGGTGTAGCCTCAGTTTGCACCTTTTTAGATTGCAGTGAGAAGCAGGTCACATCTTTTAAAGTCGTGCGCATTCACGAGTGTTTTGTGTATAATAATTGTGTTCCCTTGTGTTACGCATCGACTACCAACACATTTTGTCCTTGATTCCTGTATCAAGTGTGTATTGTATTAATCATCGCTGATACAAGATACTTGAGCTGCTCTCAGACACGACCTGAGCTGAAATCGTTTTCAAACTCCCAAGGAAAACATCAGAGTGAGCCCATGTGAGACAACAGAAGAGGAGAGTCCTTAACATTTCCAAAGAGCTGGTGGGCATGT
This sequence comes from Pseudopleuronectes americanus, assembly GCA_038501795.1. NCBI lineage: Eukaryota > Metazoa > Chordata > Actinopteri > Pleuronectiformes > Pleuronectidae > Pseudopleuronectes > Pseudopleuronectes americanus. The sequence goes on from CM076737.1 coordinate 8,852,430, forward strand.
TGATGTGTCAAGCGAGTGACCAATACCAAGCCAACCCAGATGTTTCCCACAATTACCAGCCAATTTGAAAAAAAATGACCTGAATACCATTTAAACTAATAGCGTTGATAACCGTCTGTGATATTGGTAAAGGTGTCGCTCATCCACACACTTTTTTGGCTGGACATTTCCCTTCATCTTGATTTCTGGACCTGGGCATTGTGCGACCGCTGTGCCCTCACACGCCTGATATGAAATGATCCCAGCTTATTGTTTTCACGGCACTTTATCGCCACCCTGGGCATTTTGGAGAAGGACAAACATGAACGCAAGGACAAACCGCCTCTCTATTTTCTCTGATTCAGTGAAATGTAAGGCGAGGCCCAGAGATTTGGGGAAAGAGACCGTGACTCAGGTTGACGGCCTGTGGAAAGAGGAGATGGAGGAAGGTGAGAGACTGGGACAGAGCGATCGGAAGAAGGCCAGACATCGTTTTGCGGGATAATAAAGACCACAAGAGCAGAGACAGACGAGTAAAGAATGAGATGTAAAATGAGTCACAGCGCTTATTTCACACTGAGGATGATGGCCTTTGGAAAACGATTACGTGACAGACGCAAAAAGAGAGTAGGGTAAGGTGAGGAAGATGAGAGAAAACAACTCATTTAGCCTGCTGCTGCAAAGGACAGCTGAACAGACGAGGATGAGAGATGGTGTAAAAGAGATAGAGATGAAAGGGTGATTAATTTGCTGCTTTAATAGTGCTAACTGGGCTTTGTGAAGAGGGAGGTAGAGAGATGGAATTCATTTGAAGCCCAGGTATCGCTGCTCCGGCTAATTGACGCTCTTAATGACCTGCAAGCTTTATGCGATGTCCTCGCTGTGCCTCGGAAAGGTCACAGGACTCGTGTTTGCACTCTCATGTCGGTTAAGTCACTCAGACATGCTTTATTTGAGCACTTTCCCATTCATCCTCCTTTTATGTTCTCTTCACTCATTGCTATTGAAGCAGGGGGGTCTGACGGGGGAAAACAAATACCGTAAACAAAATGAAGCTGAAGTACTTTCACTCGTCTTGTAATTTCTCTCAGCGGAAAAAAAAAGATCTCCATTCATTCTGCACAGTTTATGCATATTTTATACAGGTGATGAATGCAAGTGAGTCATGTTTTCTAAGGGCTTTACTCATGTGAAGTAGAAAATGTATTGAGTCCCGCCTAGTCAATTATCCACAAAATCCATTTCACTCCAAGTAATTCACAATTTCATGATGACGGCATTAATCACAATTGAAACTTTGCGTCCTACTGTTGAAGTATTAACACAATTCAGTGAGACGTCCAGGTCTTTTATTCTGAGGAGTCAAATGCAGTTTTTGGAGTTCGAGACACTTATTTGATCTCAGTGTTTGTTGAAAAACATGGGATGGAGTGAAAACACAATGTGTTTGTGTGTGAGTGTACATGGTTGTCTTTGGTGCGGGATCACAGTCTGATTCAGATGCTCAGAGATTCAGAAGCAAACAGCGTTCTGCCAATGAAGTGCGGAGGAGGCAGACAGCAAATCGATATCACATGGACATACTGTCTTCTGGAGAAATGTTGCAGTTGCATGTAAAGCCTTTGAAGCCTCTCAATACGAGACACTTTTTTTTTCACAGCATACACTTTATACTATCACTCACAGCAGGGCTGAAATTCTGGATACAACAATATGTTCCATTGACGCAGGTGTTCAGGAAAAATACAGCAACATTAATCCGATGAAATGAAGCCGCCCATTACACTCATCCTGAATGATCTATCAAATTAAGGTCTTACTATAAAATAACACTCTTTAGGACGTTTTAGGGTTTGATGGGCTGTCTTCAGGGGATGGGATGTGTTCAGGGGATGGGTGGGTTCGGAAGTTGCACCAAATCTTCCTGCTCATTGGACCGTGGGCAGGTTTCAGCCATATTGCACAGCCAATTGAAGGAATGTTGTACAGTTGTATTAAAGTTTTTCATGCCATCAGCTGAGGTAGTCATGTAGCAGTGGCAGATCGAAGATTTTTTCCGAAAGCATCTCTACAAAGGTGCTAAGTCCGCCCCTGTTGTGTAGCTAGTTTTACGACAGAAACCTTCCTTTGCTAAGATATTGTACATTACATATGATATTAGGTCATTTATATCAGAAGATGATGTGTTTTATAAGCAAAGAACAAATTGCAGACTAATCCACTGAATAAGGCTCGTGAATGAAGAGACACCAAATGCCCCCGAGCTCCTGTGATTGGTGGAGACTGTCGCTGATGTGCTGATGATTATGAATTCAGGGAATAAGTCATGAGGACGGTGGATATAGAATATGAATTGGCGGAGTGGTGGACGAGTTTGGTTTGAGGGAATGGAAATTACCCCCTCTCCGCCTGGGAGCGCTGGATGATGGGGCACTCGAGGCGTGTACACACCGCAAACCTGTTGCACCGCTGAAAATCTGATTCACTGAGTCGGAAGCACATTGAGATTGAAAACTGCGAAACCGAAAGAGACAGAGAAGGTACAAAACAAGCCCGGGAGGAACAAGATTCCTCACTATGTCTCAAGTAAAGAGAGAAACAGAGAGGAGTGGTAAAAGGACCACAGCAACTTCGACTGCAATCTCTACTGGAAGTGAGGAAGGGTCAGATCGTGTGTGTGTGTCTGTGTGTTTGTGTGTGTTTAATAGAGAGAGATGTGCGAATATGGTGCCAGTTAAGCTCATTGACACCGGAATTGAAAAGTTGAAAGTTAAAGACTTTCGGGGAAGGGGGGGGTGAAGGGCACAGAGGAAGAAAGAGGGAGGCTTTTGATGCTCTGCCAATATTGTCCGACTGTGATGCCAATGGAGGGCATTGAAATTGAAATTGAAAGAGAGGGAGAGAGATCACAGAATCCCGAGGGAAGGAAAATCCCCAGCGGGCGAGAGCTGAGACCTCGCTGCGTTCTCAGTCACGGCGGGGGGGGAGGGGATGAGCGACAATTTCAAGGTAAAGAAAGAGAGAGAGCGAGGGGGGAGAGCGGCAGAGAGATTGAATCGCTGAACGAGAGAGGGAGGCTGGGAGAGAAGGGGATGTCATGTGATGGAAATTCTTTCAAGCACTTTTCCAGCGTATATTCCCCTGTCACTAGAAGTCATATTCATATTCATGGCCAGGGAAGCAGCCACGTTATTGACAGTCATGTGAATCCCTTCCCCTCTCTCTCTCTCTCTCTGTATTCTTCTTAATGTTTTAAATCTTCTGCTTCCTCCCGTCCTCTCCGACATTCCTCTGACTTTGACTCGGTACAGCGCTGATTTGTATTCTTTCTATGGTCACATGAAAGCCAGGGAGGAAAACGTGATGTAGCAGGAGGGAGCGGGAAAAACAAAGGTACATGGAGGTCAGAGAGAGAAGATGGAGGAGTTGGGGGAAAAGGAAGGGAAAGTGGGGGATTGGGGACGTGGAGCTCTCTCTCGCACATAGATAGTTGCAAACATGTTTGTGTAACTTGGAGTCTGAAGTGGCGATTGGGGAGTGGAGTCACGGTAGCGAGGTCCCGTTGATCCACCCGCCTGACCGACTGTGAGTCAGTCTCGGCTGTCAATCATGATGCGAAGGCCACTTGGAGATTACATAGCTCCCCCCAGGGTTACGGCCTATATATCTCTGTGAAAACTGTGAAAATAAAGTCCTGGTTCCTCCCGTTTATTAGAATCTGCTCCAAACTGTGATGTTAATCATTGTAAAAGTTAGTATTTACTTTTTTATTTTTCCCATGTGCCAACATGGAGGGGTAGTAGTAAGCCTCCAGGGGGCAGTCCATCGTTGTACACTGTCATTGTAATGATTACCAGAAGCTCCCAATCAGGTCTTTGACAACTATTTAATCCATGATTAATATTGACAACCAACTGCTAGCCAATAAGTGGCAAGGATTCGAAATGGCCAACAACAAACATAATTGATGACAGGTTAACTATGATATTTCCCCCCCAATAGTGTATAGAGTTATTAAAAATGTGTGAATGTATTTCAATATGTTTGTATTAGTACATGTTGTAGGTCTTTGGCTTGTGCATTGTGTTTACTGTCTGTTTATAACTAGGTTTTTCTGAGCTTGTTTGTGTATGTCACTGTATCTGTGTGTGTTTGTCTCTGGGACTTTCCATGTAGTTCCAGTGTCCCCCCTTGTTAGCTTTGATGGCTGTTATGGATCTGCCTCATAATCTTTTACTGGAGCTGTTTCTGTGTCTGGGCTCGTCTGTGAGGTGATTGGGAGGAACCAATTGCACGCCGCTCCACCCAGAGTGTAAAAAGGAAAGGCGGGTAGAAAGAGAGAAAGATGAAGGAAGGAGGGAGATAGACAAATGATTCCGATGGAAGGTGATGGAGGAGAAACAGAAGAAGAGGACTGGAGGGAAATAAAGGAAACATAGGATGTAGATCACAACTGAAGGAGGTAGGAAACTAGAATTGATGGATGAATTGGACGTGTGGTAGTAGTGAGAAAGATCGAGGCAAGGAAAACAGGAAAAAGATGGATAGAAGGGAACAGATGGTGGTCCAGGTCTGAAGGAAAGATTGAGTGTGTTAAATAGAAAGATGAGTGGAAAGACGAGAATCAGCAGAGCTGTAAATTGATTTGGAGATGCTGCAGAATTTTTTCGGCTCCCCCGAGAGACGGTGATAGAAACAAACAGAGCAGGGCATTTCTGCTGATAACTACATCTCATTATATCAAATTATGATTTAAGCATCCACTTCACTCACGTAGCACTTCAGAATGACTCTCCTGAAAAATGTACGCTCAAGATGCCCAATTCTGTCAGCACTTCACAAATCAAGGTATTCCTTAACCTAAACAATAAATCAGTGGAGATTTAAATTTGAATTCTTATGAATAAGTCATGTACGCAGAGCAGATTGGACAAGAATGTGACAAGCGTTACAATTTAACGACATGACATGATCGTGAGAAAGTTTTTGGAAGCAGTTGTTTTCTATTAACTTGAAAATGTTATCTTAAATGGAGTTTACACTTGGATAAAATTGAACTATTGGTCAGAAAATCCTCTGGTTTGACAAAAATGGATGAAATAAAAGCTCCCTGAAAGTGAAGCCAAATCTTTTGAGTGCCACCTGGTGGCTGGCTGCAGCATAGGTCACTAATTTGGCCTTCTCCATTACAGAAGAATAGTAATTTTAGGTAGTTCGTATCACACTTATGTTGTTAGTAATTGTCTATTAGTTTGGTTGTTACTTGTCACTCAGAATCTGTTGCCCATTAGTGACCTTTGTGTTCACCTGCACCCCGATTCCAGCCAACAGATTACATTAATTCTGTGAGGAACACTGGGTTATCCTGGTGCTATATTGAAGCTTTGACACGCTAAATGAGCTCTGTACAAGTTGAAGTCCTGACTTAACCTTGCAATCTTAAATTCAACCTGGGAGTAGAGATTATACATTGGAGATTAGGGAAAGATGGCAACACAACCCGCCACTTCAAGAGTGTGTGCGTAAGACGGGGAGAGAGAATGGACCTGTGCTTGCATGCGAGTGGGAGTAATGTGTACGTGCGCCATATGACCATGAAGTAGAGATTTTCTACGTATGAGCAAGTAAAAGGAGTTCAGTGTGTGTGTTTTGTGTTTGTGTGTCCTTCTAAGTCCAACACCAGTGAGGTGCAGTCAATCACATTAGAGTTAAGTCCGACCTTATTAAGATAAGAGATAGTGAGACAGACCTAAAAGCCTTTGGGAACCACTGATAAGCCCAGTGTCAGTCAGTGCGTGTTTGTTTGAGACATGTTAGCACATATATTCAGGAGATCAATCTACACTACCTTCACTCTCGCTGTTACAGAAACAATTATTAGTGACGTGTAGATTCAAGATTTTCTTTGCGAGGTTTCTGATTGGTCCGTTGGGGTAATGATGAGGGAAGGTACTTCAACACCACCGCCCTGGTGAGGATGATAAAAACAGATTGTCTTCATTTGCTTGGAAATATATGTTTTGTTTGAGCAAGATTATAGAAGTAAACAAAAGCAAAAATAATATTTATATATACTTGTATTATCTAGACACAGGTTTGGAACCTTCAATATACTTCCTCTACATTACTGTTCACGTACTTGATAAGTTTTATGTGTCTCCACTGCTTTGACCTTTATGTGGGTGTTGCATCTCATATATGCGTCAGGTTAATATCTGAGGAAGGACACAACCTACGTACCAAACAGATGCAGGACACACAAAGCAATCTTGTTTACACAAAGTTAACAGCAAGTATATTCTGACCCTCACGGCTTCAAGAGCCATCAGTGGCTGCAAGGCTATTAAGTTGTCAACATCTCTCTAAACTCCCCTGCAGACCGGGAGGCAGAGACACCTGGACACTGATAATCTGCTGCCAAACATGCTCAATGAGTGATCCAACATGACTTGGAGAAGATCAACATCAATTCAACCATTTCATGCAGTAAAAATGTTTCCTTAAACTCTCTAATTCGTAGATTTAAAGTGTCAGCCCTGTCTTTGAATGCAGCAGCTTTCGGGTCCTTTCCCGCTCCTATAGGCAGCTTCATTACTACACGGTGGACAACAAACATAAAGGCAATGAACTGCTCACTGTGATGGATCACCTATTTCAGGCGAGTTTAAGTGTCTGCAACTTGATTTCCGTAGCGCAAACTGAAATGTAGCGAAGCAGAAGCTGCCTGGAAGACAGAGATTCCATCTGAAAGGTTTGAAAAAAAACGGTCAGCAGTTATTTAGAATGTACATGTCTTACTTTTATGTGAAATGATGATATTTTTAGTGCTCCGCAAGGGTTGTACCATTTCATAATGGAGCTTTTTCAGATTTCATGGACTATCAATGTGTCTCTATATCCTTTCTTTGTAAATATGTCTGTTTATATAAAGATGGATGTTTCAAAGATTGAAACGTAATGCCCCCTCTGGTGGCTGGCTGCAGTGTAGCCTCCTCCATGTTAGTGGATGGGAGATGGACCAAACAAAAAGGTTCTAATCACACTGATGAATGTTCAAGTGTTATGATTGACAGTTGAGACTGACTTGTGATTGATCAAGCACGTCTATCAATCTTACCCTGGCTCCATCTCAGATTGCACGGCACCGTCTGCTTTATTTATGTACATGGTCTGTCCAGATGTTGTTATCAGGCTGGACTTAAGACTCTCCATTATGCAAACATTCTGGCATACACGTGTTATTTTAGAATCATTCAGGCACATTTGCCCGCACACACACACACACACACAAATACACACTCATACGCCAACTGTCATGCACACAAGTGGCCAGTTAATGTTGCTGTTGCTAGCAACCCCCTCAGCTCATAAAGACCTGGAGAAGAGATCCAAGTAATCAGTGAACATGCTGTAACCTGGGAGGTGTGTGTGTGTGCGTGCCTGTGTGTGTTTGTCAGACACGGTGATAACTCAAACAGCCCAGTGATGAGAGGGGAGACACTGCAGTGGCATACAGCTGGCATTTTATGGCACCATGGCACTCTTCCTGTCTCCCTCTCTCTCCCTCTCTCTCATCGCTGTCTCCCTCTTTCACTCCACCATCCCTTCCTCCCTTTGGTTCCCTTCATCTCTCCTCTTTTTCCTCATGCACCCTCCCTCTTCCCGTCTCCTGCCGCCTTTGCCCATATCTGCCCCTCGTATCCCACTGTTTGCTTCTTTCCTCTCTCGCCTTTCCTCCCTCATTTTTCTATTCCTCCCCCACATCATTTGCCTATCCCTACATCCTCCTCCTCATTTTCTCTGCATCCTTCCACCCCTGACTCTAATCCCCTCTCTCTTTTACTGCGAGGCTCCAGAGCTCTCCGGTGCACAGTATGAATGTCTAATGAATCCTATGTCTTTTACAATCCCCCTCGTCCCCTCCACATCTCTCTCCCCCCTCTCCCATCCTCCCAGCCACTCTCCCACCTGTGTCCACCCCTTCACCTCCCCTCTTTTGCGTTATTTACTAGCCGGGAGCTATTCTGCTGGATACAAGGAACAAGAGCTGCCTAGGGGACATGGGAGGGAAAGGAGGATGATTTCCCTCTTCCTTTTAGTAAGTGTGTGTGTGTGTGTGTGTGTGTGTGTGTGTGTGTGTGTGTGGGGCTCTGCGTGTGCATGTGTGTGTGGGCTCTGCACATGCAGATTGTAAAATCATGAAGCGATTTTAATGTCTCTGCAGATGTACACCTGAAAAGTGATAATCGGACCACGTTTTGTGTCTGACAGTCTGTGTGTGTCTGCTGAACGCCACAGAGATAGATTGCCTATCAGCTGTTTTGTGCTGAGGGAGAGTATTGCTCACCCTGCCCTCATGTTGCCAATATCTTCCCTGATCATCCTCCCATTGATTGGGGCTCTTGCAGACATGGCCGGGTCATGTGTTTTCCTGTCTCCTCCTGTCTTCTGATAAACAGCCTTTATACCCAGACCACCAATAACCCTCAGAATTACTTTCTGATCAAGTTATTGATTCATCTTGTGGCAGAATCGCTTTGTCGAATGGCCATAGCCTCCTCCTGTAATCAGTCCAGAGATAGAGGCGTCCCCAGGCACCTGCCGTCACGAATCAGGTATCTAACCTCCATCTATTGGCAGCTTGATGCAACTGCATTAATGTAGGATCACTTCAGTCTGACTTCTTATCTTTATAGTACTGCATTTCTTGAATTTAATTATCATATACAAACAGATCTGTAAAACCTGATTGGCATATTTCATACATTTTTGGGACTTTTGACCAAACAGTAAAAAATGATTAATCTAAAATATCCTCAACAGGTTTATTGGAAAGTAAAAGCTCTTAAGTAAAAAATTTACTTTCCAAAACAGATTTAATGATTAATTCTCTTTGAAATAACTCATCTCTGACGATGATATTTGGTTGATAGATTCCTGAAACACCTCGATCAGAAAGGAGTGCTTTCATCAGAGCCTTATCCTTAATTAAACACCAAATCAATGCCTGCTAGCATTTGAATACAAACTGAGTTATAGTGCCCTTCTCTTAGGAATATTACACTACTTCATCAGAACTCTCCTCATTTAACACACTCATGAAAACAAACTCACAACATATTGTTTGGGGCTTGATGCAAGAGCTTTCAAATTTAGTGCAGATGTTCACTTGAACTCACATTGAACCGAACAGGATTGGATGTTTAAAGGTCAAATGTCACCCTGGCTGTTGAACCAATTGTCGAAGTTGATGGTGACTGTATTCTATTGTCTCGTTTTGCTCTCATTCACGCTGTGTGAGCGTCTACGCTGTGAATAGAGTTGTGAATGAAAACAGGATCAGACAGGGGAACATTGTATTTTCGGCCAATTATGCTGATCCAGTCCGTGTCAGTTTAAAGCCGTTTCTGAATTTTGCCGCCGCTGCTTCAGTTCAGAAAACAGAATTATACATTTCCCTCTCATAGTTTGCCCACACAGTGTTTTATTCATCTATCTCGGACCAGCAGCTGTTATGTCTGAAACACTCTTCTTTTCGCCGACTCTCATTCATACCGACTTTATGTAAGTGCAAGATCAGAGTTGGTTTCTTTCAATTTAGAACATTTTCTTCAGTGCAGAATGTCAAACTTAAATCTTCTCCTGGACTTGGTTGAGTCAAATACTCTGTAATGAAATGTTTACCAGCTTTAGCTCTTATGTTCTTTACTTGATTCTTCATCTCCTAGCTGGGCGTCCGCTGGGCTACGTTAGAAGTGTTCCTGTTAAATTCCACCTCGCTGTATGAGTAGATCATCGGAGAAGCCAAAGCTGACGATTTATGTGCCTCAGCTGGAGGATCCGATTGTCTGACACAACCTCACTGCTCCCACTGTGCACTGTGTGGAACCAGCTCTCTCAAAGAAGAGGTTTTCTTGCTAACTTTTCAAACAAGAAGAAACCCGCTGCCCTTATCATGTGTATCATCCTTTATCAAAATGTCCAAAGAAAGAGATGTTGTGATATGGACCCCTTTGGCTTGGGCGTTAATCACACAGTGTATACCCGGCTTAATTCTTTATCTTCAGGAGCTCTTTTTTCATTCTATGACAAAATGAAAGAATCACTGTTTTGTTTTTGATCCTTCCTCATTAAGCAACCTGCGAAAATGGAGCTCATCCTCCTCTGCAGCCGGCCAGCAGGCTACTGGCTGCTCTGCCACGGGCACTCAGTCAGGTTGCCTCCTCCCAGGATCCCTTGTGGATGTCCAGTCCAGATTGACTGAGGTTTCTCTGTCATCTCTGTAATTGAAAGAGAAACAGTTGATGCGCAGCCATGTCGAGCTGTCATCCACCCGTCTCTCTGTTAATATAATGTTAATGGAAGGTTGGCCTCCGGAGGAAATACCTTCCAGTTCTGAGCTGTAATGATGAAGCTTAATCTTTTTGCTGTGTGTTTGAGTGTTTGCTTTGGGTTTAATAGTGATTACTGTATACATCTATCATACTTGTTTGCTTTTCACATTATAGTCTGTGTATTACTGGGTGATGGACGTCTCAGGTCAATGTTGACATATGTTGCAAAATTTCTCTCTGTGTGGTGCGTGAATTCAACACATCCGAGCTGTGGATCTGAAATGGTGTAAATTGTGTTATCCTGCTTATTTATTTGAAACTGCACGGCTGAGCAAAAACCCAGGCAACTCCCTCTCCCCTCTGAATTGATTCTCTCTTCTCTTCCTCCTCCTGTCTTTCCCGTCGCTGTTATCTTCAAGTCGAAAATGACTTCCTGTGGCCCTCCGTCGTTTAGTTTACATTTGTTTTTTCACGCACATTTTCCTACACCTATTGGGATCATAATCGTGTTCTGCCAGCGATTTCAGGACTTTCAGTTTATTGCTTTATATAGAAGGGATAAGAAGTATATTCTCTGGTGCTCATTTTGCAGTGTGTTTCTCAGGGAATAAGTTAGCAGAGATGGTAAATGCTGGATTTGCTTGTTTTCATCGCACGTCAGCTCCTGATTGTGACTAATTGGGCTTTTCTCAACTTCTAGAAACTGTCTTGAGTTAGGGACATTGTGACATCCTCCTCCAAATAACTCTGACTAATATAACATGTGGCTGCTTGTTGCTATAACTGTACCTATTCACCCATTAAACACACATCCTTTACTTTGTGCACATTCCTCATTTTCCCTGAAGCCTAATAAGCCCAAAATCATATTTTAGTAAAACATCCATATTACAAAGTCTAAATATCAATGCTAAAGTCAAAGCCATGTACTGCAGCCAAACGTGAGAGGGATTGATAACATGTTGAGTGTCTATCCATTCATTCTTTGTCTTAAGTCACCACAGTAAACCAGGGTTCAGCCCAACGAGCTGCTAAATGATTTAATCTGGCTTCCATGCTGTTAAGGCCTGAGGGGGCATCAATTCAGAAAAAAACTAATTTAAGTCCCTTTAGTTGGATTCTTGGTTCTCAGTGTGGTTCACATTACCACTGTGGTTAAAGGAGATTCTGTCAGTTACTACAATTTACCTCTTGGTGTTCATGCAGGATAGGGTATTTACTTCTATGCTTCGGGAATAAGAGGCAAACTACCTCGTTTACAAGCTATCCTTTGTTTAAGGACAAATCCAACGTCTTGGGATCATGTAGTGGCGGACTAGTAACACCAGGACAATATTCTTTGGCAGTGTTTACGAGACGTGGTGCAGGAGAGCGGCTTGAGAGGCAGATGTGTTTTGACAGAACTACATTAAGTCAAGGTCAGGAGGTTGGCGAGCAAACCGCAAGAGGAACTGCTCACACTGAAACCGATGGAGGGAGAGAGGCGGAGGCAGGGAGGAAGGAAGAGTGAGAGATAAGCAGAGAGGTGGGGTGTTTGGGAACGAGATATGAAGACAGAGAGAGGAGGGAAAGGTAGAAACTCGGTGAGGAAGGAAGGCTAAAACAAGGGCACTGGTACCGCACCACTGAGCCCTTGTTCCCCTGTTTCCGCCTGTATTTTTTTCTATTTTAGTTCCTTTCTGACAGCTCTAATCAACACGATAAGGCTAGCTGAGATTGCATTATGGAGCCATGGCCGCAGGGCTCTTCGAGGAAAGGGTAGATGGATGTAGAGTTTCCAAAAAGGAGGGTGGGGTGGCGAGATCGGGATGGAAGCAGGACAGGATGGAGTTAGAGCGAATCGAATGGCCAAAGTTGGTGGTGGGAGAAAGTGAGAGAGTGGAGCAGCTAGGGAGGGATGAGTAAACAGGGGAAAAAGGCAGGAGGAAGACAGTGAGAGAGAAGAGATGAATATAGAGAGCACGATTAGAGAAGGGAGCGAATCGATGGACGGGCACAGACATCCCCACAGAGGCGAAGGCTGAAATGATGGTGATATGTGGCCACTTGATTGGCTCTCAGCAGCGTGGGGGCCCACAGAGGAGCAGATCAGCCCCACTCCTCAGGACTGGTGGATTATGGTGTCAAAGGCTGCCCAGCAGAGAGACGGGTCGTTTCTGATGGTCTTTAGTCAAAATGCAGGGAAAAAAGAAAACACCTTAACCCTCACCTTTCATTTATAGTCTCGCTGAGGGAAAGATGGAGAGAGCGGGCACCAGGCACAGAATTGATCAAACCGATCAAATGGCGCCAGACACGTTAATACCAAAATTTGCACGATTTTATTATCATCAAGATTCCTGAATTATTCCCTGGGCAAAAAAACCATAGAAACATCTGTTCATTAGTGTTTTTCCTTCTGACCGACCAGCTAACCAACAAGCAAACAGACGGGTTAAAAACATTAAATCCTTGGTTAAACGACAACGCAATAATCACAAGAAACAGCTGTAACAAATAAGCAGTAGATAGAAAAATACCTGCCAATATTCGCTCGGTTACAGATCTAATGAGAGCTGAGTATTTTCAATTATTTGTCTTGGTGAAATTCTGAAAAGCATCAACGACGCTGCGCTCGCCCTCTTCTGCATTTTGTGCAATGTTAATAGCCGCTACTTCTATGACGGAGCAGGAGCCATTGGACTCCATCATGACTGTGGTAGGTCTGTGTTGATCATGACGTGTCTCAGTGAGTCTGACAAATCGTCTCAGTGAAGCTTTCACTCATAAGGTATTTTTATTATATTTGACACACAATGCCGCACAAAGCAAACACTGCTTCCTGTTCCCGACCCCCAGTGGCAATTTTCTTTCAACAAACACACATACACTATGTTTTTGTGTATTCGTTGCGCTGGTGTGACCTGCAAGATTCTGACAAACTGATGGATAGAACGACCTGGGAGAGACCCAGTCTGATCTGCCAGGAAATCTAATAGTGTGTTTGTGTGCATGTGTTTGAAAAGAGGCACAGCAATGTAGTTTCCGCGATTTTTGTATATTTCCTTTATTTTTCGGTCTCCAGGGAAACTGCCAGCTGGTGGAAGCTTTTCTAAATGTTGGCTCAATATCCTCAAATAAACCAGAGTAAGTTTTTACAACCGCATAATTGGAATGTTCACTCCCATGACAACGTTATTCAAATCATGAATTCATCGCTGGAGAAGAGTGTAATGATTGTCTTTCTCCTCTTTTCTTCTCCTTCTCGTCTCTCTTATTCTTGCTTTTATTTTTTCCCATTTTCCTTGCTCCTTTTTCTTTCTCTTCTCTTCCCTCTCCATTCAATGAACGCTAAATAATCTCTAGTCAGGGTTCGGCCAAACAGTTCTCTCCTCAGTGAACTATGAAATCATAATCACTGACCTTGTGTTTTTTTCTGCTTACGCGTTTGTGTGTGGGGGTGTGTGTATCTGGTTGTGTCATTTCGGTCAGGCTTCTTTTTTACTACAGTTTGAGTATGGTTATTTACCCAGCGAATATTCCTGTCCTCTGTCCCTGTTTGTTAGCGACACACTCACAGTATTAAGTGCTTTGTAAATGCCAATAGACCCTCCTCTGTCTCTCTAACCTTTTTCAACAGGTCTCACTGCCCTTTTCAACAACTCACTGTTCTGAGTTGTCGGTGAGGCCACTGAATCTGTGCCTCTGCGTATATCTACGTGTGTTTTTCTATATTTCTATATCTTTACCTGTATTTCTAGTCAGGTGTTAACCTATAGAAACTGCATGATTTTAAGTTATTAAGCTTAATGGCTCCTTGCCAAATAACATTCCTCACACACACCACCCTGTGCAAAATATTCAACGAGTGCATAAAACATTCAACACACAGACTCACACACACACACAAAAAACTCACATTATGAGTGCAATTAAAATGACTGCAGTATTTTGCAAATGTTCAACCTTTTAGAGATTCATATTTAATTACTGTGCATTTTATTTTTGTAAATTCTAATTTGTATATTATGTGTTATAAGAACAGTAAATGTTCTGTCCTAATTACTTAATAGTAGTAGTTTACATAATGGGACACAGCAACACAATCGTATTGGTATTAATGCATCGTGTCGACTGTTGCTGGTGGGCGTCTTCCTAACAGCAACCGGGACACGTGCCAGCTGTCAAGGGAATCAGGTGAACTCACACTGGGCTCACCGGCTGCCTCCTCTTTTGCATTGACGTGATTTGATTGGCTGGTGCCTCCGCTGCCTCGCAAAAAGTTGAGCCCAACATCTACCTAAAGGTCATATGTACAAATGGAACCACACAGTAAATGGTAGCGATTTGGGTGAAACCTCAGTAGAGTGTAACTTGTGCAACATAAACGCTTTTATCTTGAATCAATGCTCAGCAGAGGCTCAGTGCTCAGGGAAGGAACCACCTCAGTTTAAGCCTAATGGGTGACATCTTTTCAAATGCATGTCCCTACCGCTGTTTCTGCAGCCAAGTGAATGAAGAGCCAGTGTTTTCTTCATGGCCGTGATTAGTTGTGTAGAAGCAGATGACGTCTATAGTGGAGACTTTCTCTTTTTCTCTCTCACACACAAACACACACACACACGCGCACTGTTGACTTCTGTTGTGGGAAGTGTAATTGAGAGCGTAGAGGGAGGGCTGGATGTGAGGGAGGGCAAGAGAAAAGAGAGAGAGAGAGCGGGTGCACAACAAAGCCCGCTGCTCAGAGTATAAAGAGTAGACAGAAAGTCAGAGCATGGATAAACAGGCTCATAGATCATGTACCGACTTCTTGGCAGGGCGGGGGGGGAAGACGAGGGGATGCATGCTGAGGGAGGGACGGGTGAGGTAGTGGAAGTGCATCGTGATGCTGATTGCACGGGAGGGGGTGGAGACGGAGGGACGGATGAAGACTCAATAAACGGCGGAGACACACAACATGTTATTGATTCCTCCCAGGGAGCCGAGGAGGAGAAGCCAGGGAGGGCTGGGAGGGAGAGAAATAATGATGCAGAAAGGGAGACGCTGAGAGGGAGGGCGACGGGTTTGACCCCCGTTGGCTGCCGTCACTGAAAATGATAAAGATGGAGGGAGAGTTATGAATGGTGGGCAGGGTGATGCTGTTCATCACATGAGGTGGATGGCAAAGAGCAAACCTCAGAAACGTATATAGTATATCCAAGCTGTGCAGAACAAATCTATGGGATACTAGACCTGAAACACACACACACTGGATTTGATGGACTGTTGCAGTGCTTTGCAAATCTGCTGTATTATTTTTATCTTGTTGTACATTATGCACAGTTGGCATTAAACAAAATAGACTGTTTATAAACACCTTGATCTCTCCATAGTGGCTGGCTTCCTTATAGGTAACCTCCCTGTGTTTGGGGAAGGGTCTTGGACCAAATCTAAAAATCAATCAAATCACCAAATAATGTTTTCTGTCTTTTTAGGTATAGCTCGTCACAATTGGCAGCTGAGCCTGACTTGTGATTGGTTCAGCCTTTTATCACCTCGATTACAACTCCTTACCATGATCACTGATTTCAAAAATGGCAATTCCCGTATCTGAGATATTTTGGATTTATTTTTCTACAACAGGAGCAGGGAAAGACGTATAGTTCATCTTTATGTGCAGTCTATGGTAACAAACTAGCAAACCCTCCCCCCGAGCATGAGCGCCACGTCTTCTCCTTCCAGTGCAGTCTATTCAATGTGCTAATGGCCTGAGCCAGATCTCTTCGCCCACCTCAAATCACCACCCTCTTTAACACTGTTATCATCTCTGCTGCTTTATCACTGCGAACACTCCCCTTGGTTTAACTCTCCGCCTACGTAAGTGCAGTCAAGTTCCTAGTTTAAGTCACAGAAAGTGGCTGACAAGGAACAACCTCTGTGTCTCTCAAATGTCACTTCCCCAGCGGAGAGCCTCACCAAAATGGAGCCATCTTACTCATCTACAGTGGAGTCCGTATGAAAGTCCATCTTTAGTTTTTTTAGTTATCTTGTCGTTTAAGCTTTTGGCAGCAAACACTGTTTATATTGATGCTGCTAGAAGAAGAGTCCTAGGCCGAAAGAGCGCACGTCAATACCTGAAGAATTTTTCATTTGCATGGCGCATTGATCTGGTGAAATCTATGCATGATATAAAGCTGGCCAACTTGATAGTGCATTCACAGCAACTGCCCAAAGAATAAGGCCTTCTCTGTGTTCACTGTGGAGAAAACAGCTAATTGTCCTGGACCAATTTGGATGAAGATCACAGAATGTTGCTGAGGCTGATATTAAATAATTTTTTACTATCACTGGAAAAAATCAAGAAATTGAATCCCCTTATTAATTCAGTTTGATAACACACTGATTACATTATTTTCAAAGCAAATGAAATAGAATGTTAAATTAGACATATCTCTTTTTTTTATAATCTATTCTGAGTGGTCAAAAGCCAACAGGTTTTCTGTTCTTTTTAATATTTCATTGTGATCTGATATTGATAAATCGATCAAAGCTTCTAAAGGGATTCTCCCAGTGGTGCCGCAACTTCAAAGGGAATTCATCAGGATGACCAAACAGTTTTTGGACTAAATATTAAAGGGAGTAGGTTGTTCTTCCACAGGTCAATCGAAGGATGAAGGGTAGTAAAGCGTTAAGCAGGTGAGGAGTTGAAATCTGAGATTAACTCAAAAGATTTGCTTTACTTGCTTTTAAGAAAAGTTATTCTTTATGCGGGCAAAGTTCTAAATCATTCAATAAATGCAGAAACACAATCCTGGCCTTTCCTCAGAGGTTGCCTTTCACTGAGGAAATAGATAATTGAATTCCTCTCGTTCTTTTAGTTTTGTGTCCGTCAAGTGTTACAAACGTCAACACACTCACAGTGAATTCTGCAGGATATCTCCTGCTTTTTCTTACTTAAGGTTTTCCTATATTACTATATGGGGCTGGGAGGAGAACCTCCAGGTTCTCACAGGCAGCTCCTCCGTAGAATATCAGGAAATGATTCAGAGTTCAGCACGTGTTTTTAAAGCGGTTTAAAAAAATACACACAGTAATGATGAAATTCAGAAAGGCACTGGATTTTATTCCGCAACCGAAACCTGCAAAACCTGGAGATAAATTCATTTTCTATGCATATGAAAGGAAACCACCCACCCCCATAGACGTATGTTTGCAAGGCCCCGCGCATGCATACATTCATCATTGTTAGGAGAAAAAAAGGAGAGCAAGTCATTGGCGGTATTTGAAAAGCTCACACAGCGTTACCATTCCATCCGTCTAACTGTGGCAATTCATTAGCGTAGCGCACAATAGCCCGCGCCGTTGTCAGGTGCGAGCGCCTGTTGCAGTGAACCCACACAGTGACGCGTATGCAGACACACACATACACACATAATGTATTCACAGATGGCCAAGATTCTGCTTTTCATTGCCATTCATGCGTCATATTTGCCACCACAGATGCTATCACAACCAAAAACCTGTTGGTCTTTTCTATTAAAAAACCTTACATTCTGCTCATTAGATTCTAACAGGAACAAATTCCTGGCTGAAGTTTCTATTGGCCATCTGATTGGCCGGCCATGCGTGTGTGGAACTTTACAATATAACATGCAATGCACATGCATGTGTGAGTGTGTATCCCGTTCAACGCCGCAATTCTTACTTATGAAAGATTAACTTGCTGACGCACAATTTTCCCTTCGCAGTCGGCTCTTTGTGTACCACCGGGTGACTGATTTTGTTGATTTGGCGACGATACACAATGATAAACTGTCAAACCAATTGTGTGCGCCCAAGTGTGTAGTCAATCACAACTGCTCTGGATTGGGTTTCTGGTGTGTTTTGTGTGTTTGAGCCAGGCTGGATGATTTGTGGATGCCTGATTATTGTGAGAATGATTGTCTGGAAAACTGCCTGAAGAATTATTTAACAGATGCAGAAACCATGCTCCATTAGCTTCTGCGTACAGAGCATGTGCAAAGAGCAGCAGCTGGAAGGGGGTTCTTTCTTACTACCAAACTTCATAGAGCTTGGCTGTTTATCGTTATTGTGAGTTATAATGATGTATTTTCATAGGAGACATGGACAATATCACATCGAGACACTATAATTGATGCTGAAAGTATTTCCCATTAAAAACTTTGAGTGTGGCGGCTCCCATAGTATCACTCGTCCAGCCAGAGTCACTGAAATGCTTTTTTCCCCCATCGTGCTGATTTCTGTAGTTAGTTAGCAGCATTACCCAGAAAAGATGCGATAGATTTTTTCCCACTCTCTTCAACACAGTGTTTTTGAAAGAATATAAGATCTGGCCTCTTTAGGGAAGATACATTTATGATGAATTGAAATGTGGTACATGGCAGAGGAATGTGCTCTACAGTGTGTGTCTAGTTTCCCATGGGAAAAGGTCAACCCTATAATTGCACCCACCATTGATTATCAAAAAACCTTGATTCTGCATAATGCAGGCTGATCACCCTTGTTGCTAAAACCCATGTTTTCTGAGCCTTTAATGTATGATGAGTACTTTCAGATATTTTTTCCTATCTTCTCCCATCTTGATATGTTCTCCGGTCAGAAAGGTCACGGGGAAGGTCACTAGTTTTAGTTTCCATTCATGCGTCAGGTGACACGTCAGCAGCTCAGTAGGGGTGATGGAAGAGCGTATCCTCGCTAAGATCCTTGTTCTTCCCCACTGTGACTGTGTGTGAACTAGGATGTGTGTGTGTGTGTCCCTCTGCTTGATGATATATGGTGTTTGCAAAACTTGTGTGTGCGTGTGTGAGAGATGCTTTATCTCCAGATAAGACATGGACCGGAGGACAGCAGGGCATCCCAGCTTGAGGAGTAACAGGCATCAGCAGGGATCTGAGACACTATTGGTTTGTTTGTGTGTGTGTGCATGTGCACCCTCACATGTACACACATGGAACTAGTCTGAGGGCACTGCTGTAATTGGATGTCTGATTACTGTCAGATAGTGTGTCTGTGTGTGTGTGATTGTGGTTGTGTGAGAGACGGCAGGAAAATGCCATAAAAATGAAATAAAATTCTTCTCTCAGGGAACGAGAGAGTGAGTGTCGGCAACAGCAGAGAAGAAGAAAGATAATCCGACACTCGCATGTCTCAGAGAGAGAGAGATTGAGGTGGGATGAGAAAGTCGCCGATAGAAGTGGACATGTCCTCCCTTTGTCATCTCATAGCTTTACGTTGACCTTGTGCTTTTTATCTGTGGCCTGACATCCAATCATCCCTTTGCTTATCTCCCTCCTCCCTCGCCTCCCTCACAACATCTTTCCATCCTTTTCCAATTCTTCCTCGCAGCCTTCTGATTCCTCTCCGTTTTCCTTTATCTCCCTCTCCTTCTATCCTCCCTCTCACCCTTCTGTCCTTCATTCCATCCCATTTCTCCACGCCACCCATGTGGATCTCCCCTTCGCTCTCCCACAGTCCAGCAGAAAGCAGCGGGATCTATCAAATAGATTGGAAGTATTGGGGATGAAGTTGCACTTGTCGGCCCACAACATATAGCACTGATACTGAACAGATGTGAGAGGCAATGTGCACTCTCTGTATTTCCTTAGACGACACAGTCACGTCTGGAACATGCTAATCCATCTGCATAACTTCCACTCTGGCTTTATCTCTTTTTCCTCTGCACCTCAGCATCGATTCTCAAGGAGGGAGCTTGTCACTTGGGTTTTTATACAAACTTGGACGGATGACACACACACATGCAATGCCTGAGTGAACCAGTATTTTTCTTCAAGTATGAAAGACTTAAGTGGAGTGACTCATAGACTAGTGTATATAAAGATGGACCGCACATCTCCACTTCTGCCTGTTTGGAAATGGGTGGATGAACGTATGGAGGGAGGGAGGGATGGATGAACGTATGGAGGGAGGGAAGGATGGATTGATGGATGGATAGATCAATGGAGGGAGGGAGGGAGGGAGGGTTGGATGGATGGATGGATGGATGGATGGATGGATCATGAAGCTAACATATCCCCTGTTTGAGGTATAGTTCCTGCCGTTACCTAGCTGTCAATCATAGCTAATTCAGAGCAAACTTACCAGAAAAATTAACAGATTAAGAATCATGGTAACAACTACCTGAAACGACAGAAACCATCTTTGAGAGAAAATCGTAACTTTTAACTGTGTACTTTAAATCTTTGTTTAGTTTCCTTCCAATTCACAAACATGGAGGAGGCAGGGTATGTAACCAGTACTACAGGGAGACACCAGGAGGCAATCAAGATGCATCAGCTTCACTTTTGGGAAGCTATCATGTCGTCCATTGTGTTATACAGTCTGGTTGGACCACAGAAAATGCTGTCCTCTGGAGGACTGCACACTAATTACACACATATCGTTACCTTAACGATAACAATAAAAGACCAAATCTAATTCACACCCTGAAATCCTCTAACAGCCCTCTGAAGTTGTGAGGAGCAGCCAAACTCTGAACAACGTTTTTGAACCAGAGTTGGCCCTTACAATTATATTGAGAAAATAATGCACAACCACATGCGTAAACAGGTTGTCTTCTCTCAGTCACACACACACACACACACACACACACACACACACACACACACACACACACACACACACACACACACACACACACACACACACACACACACACACACACACACACACACACACTATGCTACATTCAGTAGGTGTCCACCTGTCTCCCTTCAGACTTGAAGAAGTGCTGACTTCAGCAAGGCAAACTGAATCCTGTGGTGAAAACAGACCTCACCCCTCTGCACCCCCTACTTCAAACCACACAGACACACACACGCACACACACACACACACACATTTCTCATCCCCAGCTTGCATGGGGTGGTATAGGAAGCGAGATGTCAAAAGGTCGAGATCTCATGTCTCTCACTGTCTCTTCTCCTCTCTTGCTCTCTTGCTCTTTTTCTCCCATGTGGTATCTTTTTATTGTCTTTCTCCTTCTCTCGCTCCCTGTACTCGAACCTCTGAATCCTCTCCTCTGTGTCTCTGTCTCTGCAGCACCTACACTTGATCACGCAGTGGAATAACGTCTGTTTCGGGTCATCGTCCTCTGTGC
The DNA here is from genome assembly GCA_038501795.1 of Pseudopleuronectes americanus. Lineage (NCBI taxonomy): Eukaryota > Metazoa > Chordata > Actinopteri > Pleuronectiformes > Pleuronectidae > Pseudopleuronectes > Pseudopleuronectes americanus. Next base: position 8,873,838 of record CM076737.1, read on the forward strand.
TCTGTCCAAGTTCAGATATCTGTTTCCCGGAAAGCCCGGCCTTGTAGCTCGAGAGTGTTGCTGCAGAATAAGTCCTGCTTCTGGAAGCAATTATTCTGCACAGGTAGCAGCCTGGAACTTTACCCCACAGAGCTCAATTACAGGGACATTCAAATTTAGTCAAATTTCCAGCTGTCATAGTGACAACACTTAATATTGATCCTCATCAACCTCGGTGTTAAGGCATGAGGAATAACTTTACCATGCTCCTGGTTAAAGTTTTAAAGGTTTGAAACATTGAGTAGGTTTTGAAAAATGCTTTAATAGATAATCTAATTACAAAACAACCAAGATATGGAGTCCTGTAACCTATTTAGTAAACGTCTGAATGCTGCTTATAAATGCTAAATAACTGCGTTAAAGTAAAATGTAGCCAAGCTGGAAAGTTTTGAAACCATCCATCCAGCACTCCCTCCCTACCTCCATCCATCTATCCCTCCATATCCATCCTTCCCACCCTCCATATGTTCATCCATCCATCCCTCCATCCATCCATTCATCGACCCACCCATCCCTTCATACATCCTTCCCTCCTTCCACCTTCCATCTATCAATCAGTCTAATCCCAATCTACATGTCGTTGGCATGTGTCAGGAAGCCGGAGAAATTTACCCAGACATGTGAAGAACATGCAAACTCCACCTAAAGTGTATTTTGTTGTGCCTTGTATGATCGTCTCCTCTTTGACTGAGCCAGTAAAATGTAATTATGGGATTAACTCTATTACAGTGAGAACCACTGCAGGATTTTTCTGCAGTGTCTTGAATTAAAATAACTTCTCCAGAGCCCGAGGGATATCTCCAGCAGCTGCCACCGTATTATTAAACTCTACAGCAATATACTGAGGCAAGGCTGCGAATTAGCTTTTTAGATAGACAACACAAATTATTGTATTTTGTGTGAGCACCACTTGAAAGGTTTTATTGTGTGCACACTCGATCATTACAACTATCCAATAACCATACGCCTTTTGCAAACTACTCTGATAACTCACAGCGCTGCGGAGACTTTCGCTCATAATTGCATTCACACCGTGCAAACATTTACCAAAAGCTTTTCAATTTCTGTGAACTGAAACAACTTTTGCCCATTTTGTCTCTCCAACTTTATCAGTTTTTCATTATCAGCAAATTATGAGCAATTTCAGGTTTCAGATAGTCAGGGACTCACAAACGTTTTTTCCTCCTCGAGCTGAACTCTTCGGGGGGTTGGGGTTCAGGTTATTGGACCGAACACATTTTTCAAGCCCAATGGAAGCTTGAAGGCCCGGCTTCCTTCCAGGCATATTTTAATGGGCGGAGGTAAATTTCCTGGGACAGCGGTTCCGTGGGTGTTGTCAATGATTCATTAGCAGGCCCGGGGAGAAACTTCAACTCGGAGCGAAAAAATGCAGAACGCTAATATTTACCGCACGGCTTAATCCACACACAAAGCAAAGGAGAGAAAAAAAACAATCCAGCATGTGTGTTAATGGAGTGCGCGCAGTTCACAGACTCACGGAAAACCCGCTTGAGCAGCAACACACGTGCGTAATCCCACACGCACAAGCACACACAAACGACTTCAAAGGATGCACTGCCCCCGAGCCATGAACAAAGCATAGAGAAGCAGAGGGCAACTTTTAATTTTAAAGCAGCGCTAATGAGGTTTGCAAGGGAAAGGAAAGTGTCTCAAAATCTGTGCGTTTATGTATTATTTGTGCGAGAGTTCTTCAATAGAAACAGTCCACTGGCAGGTATTCGTGTGGGGGCGCACTGCAGTGGGTGTTATTCTTTTTTTTATCAAAGAAATGCATGCAAAGCCGGAGAAAGAAATTAATTTCCTCCGTGTGGATTTGCTGGGCACACAGAAGCTCCAATTTGGTCCAAGCTTATTTAATGTTAATATAAACAACTGACAAGTCCTGTGTGTGTGTGTGGAAAGACGCGAGGAGGGTTCGGCGATGTTTAATGGAAGAGTCATTAAAGGAAAGGTTTTTGATTTCACCACCTTTCCTTCATTCTCCTTCACTCTGACATCTAACAGAAATATGCATGCAGGCACAGAAACCCACTTTAAAGTTACACTCATTACCCGTTCCGCTTTGCAAGAATCCACATCGATGTCGGTATGTGTCGACACTGTAATGCTTCTATAAATACATTACACGATGAGTATGTGTCTGTGTGTGTGTGTGTGTCGGACTCCTGCGGTGTTGCACAGAGGGTCAGTGCCTCTATGATTGATGAGCTGATGCAAACGACTCCTGTTAGAGACGTTTGCTTTAAACCGTTTGCTGCAGACAAATGTAAAAGTGTTAGGCTACATACAAACTACGTCGCTCTGCAGTCGGTTGCTTAGTTACAGAAAATACTACGAATGAGAAAAAACAAGAATGGTGAAAAGTAACATGAGGGAGAACAAAGGTCAGACTCCACATCAGCAACATCTAACCTGTTATCCTTTATGGTCTGGAATGCTGGAGCAGAGTTACAGGTGACATGAACAGAATCAACGCCTTTTAACAGTGGATGCCTCAGGGGAATTTATGCTTCTGGAATATAATGATCTCAAATTGAGTGCTTAACAAGAAGACTAAGAGCCAGCATGTGGTGGTAGAGATCAGACCTCAGACCGTGTTGCATTCAACGGTGGAAGTCGAGTTGTGACTGATTAGAACCAATCGTGAATCAGAATCATCATTTCCATTTTTGACACAGCAACATAGACACAGAGGGTTTTCAAAATAAAACAGCGGCCAACAGCATTTCCAAACTACTCCATTTCCAATTTCGAAATCTCTATATTTTAATGTAGAGATAGGCTACGTTTATGATGGAGTACGGAAAAAACAGAACAGGACTTTTTACAACGGGGGAAAAACGATGCAGAAATAAGACGCTCCAGGATTTAGGTGTCTCAGTTTGAGCTTACTTCTCCTTGTATAATTGATTTCCAGCGCTTATTATGAAGGGCTAGGGGTTAGCAGCCACTAGTTTCTCTTGATATGATAATTTTTTGAAAGAGATTGGTGCTATTATTGCTCTGTGGAAATATTGGATTACGATAACTGTGACCTGCCTGAAAAGTCCCTGAAAACTTTTACTAACTGCAGGTGAAAAGAGAAACAACAGAAGTAAGATCCAACTTGGGAGAGTAACTCTTCCTGTTTTCTCGCCCCGTCATGTCTCTCTCAGTTAACAGATGAAATGGTGCAGCGAGAGGAGCGTGTGGGAGGGAAGCAGATTGTTAATTAGACGTTGAGACAGCGGCGTTTCCTGTCCTGAAACGGAGAGTGAATTTAATCTTACTACAGGATGGAGTTAATTACGACTATGAGGGGGTTTCATCCGCGGAAGCGATGGACGCACTTAACGTCAAATTCATCATCGCAATTTTTGCAGAGGGGATAGGCTGATGAAAAATGCAAGCGCACACATAAATTAGTGCTAATCTGTAGCACTTCAGCACATGGGCTGACACAAATACTGGCATTTACGCACACACAGATTTCCCCTCCTACACACTTAGACGTACAAAAACAAGTCACACATCCAAATAGACCAAGGCATTAGGATTCAGTCCCATTCTATATCACAGTGAAGCCTTAATAATCAGGTTATTAGAGATGTTGCTGCCCTTGCAATTGCAGTGCCCGTAATGCAGCTAGCCATTTAGACACAAGCGTGCCGAGATGGGTAAATTATGTAATACGCTGGCTAGTCCTGTGATCCAGTAACGGCTGAACCCATTCTTTTATCTGAGATGAATAAAGAGAATTTCTGACTGGTGTCTCGTCGGCTTGCCCAGGGTTTGATGTGATGTTACTAAATAACCAATTACCCCGTTTTTTACAAATTCAGCCACATTGTGAGCCGGCAGATCACTGAGCAGGGACGTGAAAACACCAAGAGGTCACCATCAGATGGGATCGGTGCCCGGCCCATATGGCTCCTGTTGTCCTCACGTGTAACCTCCTTTTTGTGTGAATGTCCGGGGGGTGTCTGCTCTGTGGACTGTTGCAGAATGAATAGGGGTACAACTTCCAATGGAGCTTGAGGCTTGTCTCCTAAATGATGACCCTTACCTTTCCCTTAGAGGTAGAGCAAGAACAATCTGTCCCACATGGCCGAACTACAGCTAAGAAGATTGTATGTACTGAATGTATGAGACCACATTGTGACGTTTGTCCTCCTCACTGGATTTGGACCATTTTGGACATTTCTTGCTCAGAACTATAGTTTAAATAAAGGATGTCCAAGCACAAAGTGGAGGGATTTGATTTGTAATTTAGCAGATCTTCGGTTGAAATAGGCTCTGTCTGTGTATGTATTACTACCCTGGTGGTTAGTACATGGAAGATAGGGTGCGACCCATCTGTCCAGACATTTTTTGTTTTACTAACTTTAGTCCTGGGGTGGACTTTTTCATTATTAGTTTTTACAAGGGGCTGTGTGAAAGCAGCTATACCGGGAGCTTTTCTCTCCCTCTCAACAGACAACAAACAGGCACCGGCTTCAGAAATAGCTCACGTATATTGTGTACAAGTTTTTCTTAGCATTCTCTTTTTTTGTTTTGTGGTGTTTGATGGTTTTGATGTCGAAACCCCCGCTACCAAAGTACCTTTTTGTTTAACAAGGCTGCTACGTGCAGGACATTCTGAGACTGATAAGAACAAAAAAAGAAAGAGAGAAAAGAGCGTAAGAAGTAAATGTTTCCCGTGATCGCCCCTCAGAGCTTTATTTGTCAGCAGAGGAGCGAAGGGGCTCACTAATAATGAATGTTCAATTTTAACAAGCTGCATTTTTGGCACCAACAAAGTGTTGTAGGAGCAGCAGTGAATTTGGCTGAGACCTTTACAGCGTGTGTGTGTGTATGTGTGTGTATTTGTGTGTGGCTAAATGCCTGCACGTAAACTCCCAGTCATAATTTGATATTGTCTTCATCTGGGATGTCTCTTCTCCTCTGGGACATTTATTGATGACGGGCGAGAGGCTATGAAACAAATGATGATTTAATCACTCTTACACCGCTCCAAGGACAACGGAGAGCAATGCAAACATCAGCACTTGTGTACGTGTTCATAACGTATGCCATGTTTCCTCATCTTCTACCATCCATGTGCACGTCTCCAACAGTGCATGTGGAGTTTGTGATTATCCTTGAGGAAGTGTTCTGAACTTGCAAGTGTCTTGTGTGTGTCGGGTGTCTGTGCAGATTTGACCACTTTGGTGATTATCCTTGAGAGGCTTTTAAATTGAGGCTAATGAGTATTTGTTTTAGCAGTCATGCACACTGCTGTGCGTGTCTGTGTGCGTGTGAGATTAAGGGGTGTGATGTAGTGAAAGCGACAGACTGTACAGATGTTCAATAAATGGGCTGGAACAGGCAGGGAGAGAAAGGGGACATCATTCACACTCACTCACACACACACATATATATGAAAAATGACAAAACAAACACTGGGTACATGCTGTCGATCATAGGCTGTGCACTGACATTACAGATGGGATTTATAACAATGACACAATCGTTCATGCTGACACACACACACACACACACACACACACACACACCTTGAGTTAAGCTAATGATCTAATAAAGCGGCTAAATGTCAGTATACAGCTTAATTATAAATTCTGGATTAGTGCCAAACAGTGAGGGACAATGTGTGTGTGTGTGTTTCTATGTTTCCATGGCTAAACGTGAGGTGTTAGTGAGAGAATAGAAGAACAAAGGGGGATAGAAAGTATTAGAGAGAGAGAGCGAGAGAGAGAGAGAGAATTTTGGAAAAAATCTAGAGAGGGGGAGAGGTAGAGAGAAAATAGTGGAAAATAGATATGTAGAGAATAGAGAGTACTAGAGAAAGATATGGATGGAGTAGTGGACAAAATTGGAGCGAGGGAGAACAGCAACTAGTAAAAAGAGAGGGAGGGAGGGAGGGAGTAGTGGATGGAGGAGGAGAAAGAGGTGGAAGCGGAGGGAGAGTGTCCTATACAGAAGTAGAGAGAGAAAGATAGAGAGAGAACAAGTTAAAAACAATTAAAAACATTATCCAGGTTTAGATGAAGTAATGTTTCTGTGATGCTCTTCCCTCCTGAACAAGAGGAAATGAATGAGCGCACTGTGGCCTGTGAACAATGTGAAGTGGTGTTGATTCATCGTTGTCGCCCTATCCGTCTAGCCTCCTTGTTTTCTCTCTTGAAGTCAACACCTTCTTCCTCTACCATTACTTCTGTAATCCCCCGCTGTCTCTTTTTAACTCTTCTTTACTCCTCACTATGCATCCTCTCCTCTTTCTCCCTTTTCCATCATTTTCCTCCTCTGCTTTAATTCCTTTGTAGCTCCTGTTAAATATGTCTCTTTTGTGCCTTGAATATTTTATGTGGTGATTTATGATACTTGAGTATTTAAAATATTGTTTTTAAACCTCTGGCTTTGGGGTTTCGGTATCTGACCAAAACAAACTGTCAGTACTTCATATTTTGTCTCGGATTTCCTCTCATGGATATTTAAAGATGGCTGTCGAGAGATAGACAGCGGTGAAATTGCTGACAAGGCCCCTGCCCCCTCGCTAGTTGGCAACTACTATTTACTATCATTTATGTGTCTGCAATGGTTGACATCTTGTTTGGTTAAGGTTGATAGGGCCCCCCAGGTCCTCACTGACGATAACCAGCTGATGGATTCTGTCCCTCTCTGTTTCAGGTGGTGTGTGTATCGCCCAGTCCTTGAAGATCCCCAGGGAGCCCCGAACGGGCGAGTTTGACAAGATCATCCGACGCCTGCTGGAGACCTCCAACGCCAGGGCGGTCATCATGTTCGCTAATGAGGACGACATCCGGTACGCGCTGTGCACTTTAAATGAGCGCCCCACCGCCACTGACCACACGGTCTCTGCTGCTCCCGGTTCTCAGTGACACAATCTGTGACATTTGTTTGTTTTGCTTTTAATGATAATAGCCGAGTGACAATAATAGCGAGATAGCAATACTGTCACAGATGTTAAAGCACAGGTGTATTGAAACATAATGGAAAAAGCAATTATTTAGAATGTGTCCTCTGGCAAATAAGTCAGCTGCAGCTGTTGCATTAAATATGAATCCTCGCTTCATCAAGTGTTTCTCAATATTTTGCCGTCTAATCATTTAGCTTCTGCTCCTGCTCCAATGTGACAGTAACTGAGGGAGAGGAGGAGTTCACTCTTCCTCCAGGCAACCTCAAAACAACATAGTAAAGTCTGAGGCAGCAGCACACAACCCTTTCCCATTTGACTGTTTGTTTTGTACTCAAACAGACGAGTTCTGGATGCAGCTAAAAAGAACAACCAGACGGGCCACTTCCTGTGGGTGGGCTCAGACAGCTGGGGGTCCAAAATCTCCCCCGTGATTGGCCAGGAGAGAGTGTCCGAGGGCGCCATCACGATTCTTCCCAAACGGGCTTCTGTGGACGGTAAGAGTGGGTGAAGACGACAGAAAAATGCACTGATGCCATGTTATTACGTCACTGTGCAGATTTAAGAATTTTCATCGGCATCGTCATTTGTACCTGGCCTGTGTGCTAAAAGTCAGATAGGCCACATTAAGGGAAAATGTTCCCTCACTCCTGATCCCAGCGGGCAACAAGTTCATGTCATTAGGCAGGTGGGGATATCCTCATCTGCTCCCTGTCAGCGCTCCCTATTAGGTAATCGACTCCTGGAGGGACAGCAAGGAGAAAAGATATCAAGACAGAGGGGGAGAGATTATGTAGAAGTTGAAATGAATCAAAGTCCTTGGCCGGCCGACACGAGGCAGCACGTGATTGGAGTCTCCAGAACAGATAGAGGAGGTGTGAGGGAGGCGGAGGATTAATGAAGAGCCCACATGCCGAGTTACAAATTTATGAGGTGCACCTCGCGGTCTGATGCAATGTAATCCAATTATGCTGCAGCAGATCCTGCCTCTGTGAAGCTTAACATGTTTTTGTGTTCAGTGTTGGGGAGGCATGGATTCATGCGCTCTATTGATATATGTATAATCTAATATTTTATTATTTGTTGCTGTTGTACAAATCCCTTCTAAGGCCTCGATTTCCTTGTTCCCTCATTGAGGCGACTATCTGTCCTGTTCATATTGTGCTTAAAATGTTGCACAAATACATTTTGACATTTTGGTTAATGCAGCAGTCCGGGGACTGTTAGATTAGCTCCCGGGAAAAGGAAACAGCGAGTCTGGCTTTCTTAAAAAACAAAAAAGCTGAAGTCTTGTCATTTCTGTGAGGTTGCCAGGCAACCAGCAGGGTCTTCAAGAAGTCCCAGCAAAGAGAAAGTCACACACATGAATCCCTGCAAAATCTCACCTTCTGAGTTTTATACTTTCGGTCTTTGTGTGGAACTATTGCAATGCCCTTTGTGTTAGCTTGTGTTCATGCTCTGGATTGTCATTAGTGAGTCCTCAAGAAGTTCAACAATATACAGTCACCTTTTATTGTTTGTGTGCTGGATGTTGTGTGCAGAGCTTTTACAAACAGTCTCTGGTGCAGAATGTTGGAAACTACCTGCTTTAAAAAACTATCTGGCTATCTGGGATAAAAAAAATACTTTTCAAAACAAAAGCACTGTAATTTAACTAGATTTTAAAGCATTACAGCAACAAAATGAACGTAGGGCTTTTACTTTGAAGACAACTTGCTAAAGAGGAAGTGATTCTTTGAGTGTTATTGCCTTGACAGACACCAACACCTGCTATCCCCGTGAATGTCTTTGTCAGTCCGATATGGTGAAATGAAAATAATGAGATTATCAAAATGATCTGGCGGGACAGATGTTATTGGCCACAGGCTGCCACTCGCCGACCACAGCTGTCGTTTAGCTCAGGACGTAGAAGAAGACACGGTCAACTCAGTCCACCGATTGAAGGCACACAGCCCCCCCGCCCCGCTGAGTGCTGCTGAGCTCTGGTCGCTTGTTTATTAACATTTGTATCATCATTGAATGAATCATACATCCAAATCGCCCATAATTCATTCCTGCACTTCCTCGGGTCATAAACAAAACACATGCAAAGCTTGAAGTCAACAGGATGAGCGGTTTGTGAGATATACACAGATCTTGTGGGATTGGTCGGCTGATGAACAGACGAGCAACACCTCATTCTAAAATATTTCAGTTTTTTCCTTTCCAAAGACACTTTATGCTCAGCTAAGATAATGGTTCTTTAAAATGCGTCACAGATGGTGGCATCAATCTTCTCACCTCACTTTTGCCAAGACGGCAAATAAACCGGAATGCACCAAAATGTCAAGCTATTCCTTGAACCGGAACACCACAGCGATGTTATTGCCCCCGAGGCTCCGCTGTTCCCACCTAATCGCCCACTCTGTGCAGATCATTTTCTCCCCCTAATGTGAGCCGCCTGCTTCTGCTCTTATTCTTTTACGAGCGTCACACCTGCGATCTCAATGGGAAGCGTTTGATCCTCGATGACACACACACGCCGACACCACTGTTCCCAGCAGTCTTAACCATCAGCTGAGCTGCACAGGTGCGAGCGGCGCCAATTTTCCCTGACAGCAGAGGAGATTAATCAAGGCACTTCCTGTCGGCTTTTATAGCAAGTCATGCTGTTCAAGTCCGTCTGATAGCACCCTGGTTTTTTTTGTCTCCGTCATTTTTCTTTCACCAGTCTCTTCATCTTCTCCTTGCCAGCTTCTGACAGCTACTTTTGACCGGAGCGATGGATCCCTCGCTCGCCGTCTCCTCTCTCCGCTACTTATTGAATCGGACAAGTAGCTTACGTGCCGTGAAAGCTCGGTTTAAAATGTTTGCTCTCGGCTGATACGAGCCGCAGCCCCAGCAAAAAAAAAGGCTTTTCAGTCATACCTCGGATCCATAGGCTATTCGTAGTGCACGGCTTAGTGAGTCAAAATGTTCAACAGCGCTGTGAACTGGAGAAAAGAAGCTTTAACCTCTGCAGGGGAAGTGCACTCTGCATACTACACCATTAAGCCTGTACAATGTTAAAAACAACTATATAGTCAGAGTGATGATGAGTCAAACATCTCTTTACTCTGTATTTACTGTACATTTCACCCTCTCTGTCTCTTTTACAGCCTTTGACCGGTATTTCCGCAGCCGCTCGCTGTCCAACAACAGGAGGAACGTATGGTTTGCTGAATTCTGGGAGGAAAACTTCAACTGCAAGCTGGGGATGCACGGGAAGCGAACCGGCAGCCTGAAGAAATGCACAGGTAAGACCCTACTGATTGACCTCCTCCTCCGTTTGGACAAAAAGAAACTCAGAGTGGATGACAGGCTGCCTTTTCTTCTTGGATTTGGCCAACAACAACATGGAGTCTGTAATTAGGTGTTTTTTGTTTGGGTTGCTCACAGGTACAGAGACAAAGAGAGGCAGGAGTGCTCCTTGTTAGAGTCGGGTCAGATGAGGTGTTTTAACTCCACGGATATTCAGCAGGGGCTTGTAAATTTTACCTTCCCCAAAATGTTGGCAGGTGGTCAGTTATAATTGGTGTTTTCTCAGCACTGCAGCACATCAAATAGATGCTTTCTTCTAGCTCAGTGTCATTCTTTGCTTTTGATTCAAAACAAGGACTTGATAAAAATGCATCAATGAGTTTCCAGCTCACAAAATCCCGGAGCTGTCTTGATTATATTTTCCCACATCTCCTATATTTCACACAAGTATAGTTTACCCCATAGACTGAATATAAAAAGATGGACGACACATCTCCATCTGCCTCTGTTGTAAAAAAAAAGCAAAGTCTAAAAGCTCTGGAAACGGGGGTCACCATCATATTGGTCCGGAATCTGCACACTGGTGATCCAGATGTGGAGCTACATTATCAAGGTCCCACTTAAACACAAGCTCGACCAATCACCAGTCTGTCTCAGCTGTCGATCTTGACGCTTCACTCCGTTTTTATGGCGTCAAATAATTCATTATTGTAAGAAGAAGTACTTAAAGAACAACTGTTTTTAGTTTGGTTGTCTGCCAACTGCTAACATGGAGGAGCTCTTTACTCCAGCCAGCCAACAGGGGGCGATAAAGACAAATTGGCTTCACTTTTGTCGTCCATCTTTGTAAGCAGTCAACGCTTCACCTTAAACCTCACCTGTGTTTCTGGGCTTTTGCTGTAACTCCGGCCAACAAAGGTCTGTGCAGCTGTACCACATCCCTGTGGAGTGTCTGCGGCTTCATTGGAACATCCTGGCTGAGAAAATGTGTCAGCAGGGAGAAGCCCTGCGCTTTAATTAGTGTGTATATTACAGAGTGCACTGCTGCCTCTAATAGGCACCCTCAGAGCCCAGATCACAGAGGCTGTTAGGCTCCGAGGAGCAATACAACTCAACGAGAACAATTGTTTGTGTTCTCAAAGCTAAGAGGAATTAGATTATGGTTGGGTTCTGTGCTCGTGGATATGTGTGGTGAATATGTGTGTGTCTGTGCTGCAATAATCACCTCTTTCTGTCATTTTGTGTGTGTGTGAGTGCGTGTGTGTGGGTGTGCGTGGAGGATATCCGGTTCGACCCTCATTTTGCTTCTATATCAAAAAGCTACAGCTTGTTATTTTACACAAGGCAGAGCACCACTGCTGATGTGCTTTCTGTGCTTGTGCGGGTGTGTGTGTGTGTGTGTGTGTCCATCATCTAGACTGTGCTGTGTGTGCACCTTCACAGTATCTACACCTTTCACTGGCAACACAACAAGTGTCAAACGTACAGCAGGAGTAGCGGCATCATCGGCTGTAACCTGGACATCTGTCATTGGTCACAGACATAAGTGCTTAACAGTTTAGACTCTGCAGGACTGCGTCACAGTGTACACAGTAATAATAACTTTATTTCTATGGCACTTACAAAGTGAACAAATTAATGAACTATAATAAGAGGTGATCAACTCAGTTCAACTTTCAGAACCAATCAGGTCAAGAGCTCAAAATATATAGAGCAACCCAACAGTTCCCGTAATGAGAAACACTCTGACGACTGTGGAGAGAAAAAAGTCATCAGATTCAGACCTGTTGTTGTAATGAAAATCATATACTTCACTTGTACTTTGGCGTCATCAGGCACTTCTGCCTTTCAATCGCAATGAGGTTAAAAGCCGAACCCGAGGGCCCGCTGAGGCTAAAGGTAAATCTGATTGGCTGCTGGCTGTGAGCGCCTGTCCCAGCGGGTACTCCCCTCGGCTGACGTCTGCCATTAGTTCACGTAATTAGGTTTGTTAGGGCTGTGACTCCCATTGACTGTCGATTACCGACCACGGCATCTGTGCACGTGGGCGTGTGTGTGTCGACGGCCCTGTGGTCCTGCGACAGAGTCCATTAATTCCAAGTGGGGAGGTTCGCGACCTCTGAGTCATCAACACGGGGAACCAATCAACAGACTGCTGCTCAAGGTCGCCGTGGTGACACAGCTGACGGGAGCATGTGGAAACGGGTGGAGTTATTGCTTATGAGTGGGCTGGGGGTGGGGGGGCGGTAGAAAGCTAGATGCCAACAAGTGTAAGAAATTATGTACAAATTAGAAATTGAGACAAATTTAAAGACACACCATGTCCTGTAAGTGTTGCAATATTGTATATTATATCATATTTTACATAATAAGGGATGATATCATGTGATAGCTGCCACATTATGCTCCATGTGGTTCATGACACGATGGAGTCAATTTGTCTAAGATACAGTAGCATTTTACTGAGGTAGAGCTACTTTAACAATTCCATATTCTCATTTTTTTTTAAAGAAGAAAGAAGTTTTGTAGTCTTTCAATTTAAAATATTGGATCAACATATAGATATTGTTATTGAACATATTCCTGCACTCCTGCACTGATACTCTTAGTGGCAGTGCAAAACTGTTCAACTGTAATACTCAACCTTTAAGATATAAAGAATGTGAATCCCCCGAATAAACGTCAAACTGCTGGATCCCGTCTCGCGGTGCAGAGCAGTTGTTTACTCTTCTCTGATGCTGAACGAGCGTGTCAGCGTTTCATCAGTCCGTCTGCAGCCTCTGCTTCCTTTCACCAACACTCGTACATCATCTTCAAGACGTTTTACTGTCTCAGGCATTCGTCTTTCAATCCCACCTGCAATATATTCTTTTCACCAGGAGTTAGATGGAGATGAAGCGTATTTTGCAGACACGTATACCCGGTGCTCACTGATCGTATTTTAGCTTTACATGATTTCTTCAAAGAGTGCATGTGCAGTTTTTCAAGTTAGTGCACCTTAAACTAGTCGGACCAGGTATCTGAAAATCTGATCATATTAATGATTTATTCGCACCACGTTACTGCAACTTTCATCCTTCATCATCTCACAAAAGACTAAAGCGGATCGAAGGCGCTCAGACTTTTTCAGGCAGGTCTCGTGCTCTCGGAGAATCCCCATCGCCCGGGACGACTCCCAACACCGGAATAAAACTCTCCCCGGATGAAAGTGTGCAGTCAGGTAAAACTGATGCCCGCAGAAAAGCTGACTGAAGCAGACATCCAGATCACAGATAAGCCTACATGCACACTTTACATGCTCGCACACCGGTACAACCTGCAGTGGCGGGCGGATGAGATCGTGAATGAGTGCACACGCTGCCATTCAATTAATTTGAGACCTTGACACCTGACCCTCAGGTCTCGCCGGCTCTGTCCTTATAAAGATAAAGGTTGAGATTTGAAACACTCTTCACACGATCTTATTCTCCTCCTCACGCGCATCCAAACACCTTTTTTCAGAGGTCCACTAAAAGAATTCTCAGTGAAGTAAAATATTAACTTTTTATGACTCTGTGCAGCAGCATTCATATTCAGTAGGCAGGTGTCATATAACATTTTAAGCTGTAGTGAAATTATATATTTTTTTTATCTATTTCCTATTCTCACAGATGAGTCTGTGTTTGTATGACTGATAGCGTAGATCCATTCAAACAAATCAAAGGATGAATGAGATGTGTCTAGTCTTACACAGAATTACTCAGATTACATGGCAGATGAATAGGGTTGGACTTACACTGGGCCCCCGCCTATTTAAGAAATGTTTCACTTCCTGTAGCTGTGTCAAAGTAAAAGCACTGTAGTGATCTGAAGACTGAATCCATGTATTTGTGTTAACCAGGCTTTTATTGTGAAATATTAGCAGGACCTGTCATTTGCATAATATGTGTGAACAGACGTCTATTTAAACTTCATCAGGTCTCATCTCTGTCGACAAACTTATTTACAACTTACATCGTAAAGTTTTATCACGGCTGATAAGAATGACGACCGAAGCTATGAATCTGAGAGCTATGTTTTAACTGTAATTTGCCCTTTTGTTAGATTCCATTTGTATCAGTACTTAAGGAAGATTGAAGGGAAAATAGCCTCTTGCCCCAACGTCTTAGAAAAATACAACCCTACTGACAGTATTATGAGCCGGAGCCGCATTTATGACTTTGTTTACGTCCGTCTTTCCTGTCTCAGATTGTGCGAAAATAAAAAGTATCAGGATTCAAATAAAAAAACGTGTCGCAGGCGCGTGTGGATATTTGTGCTTCTGTCGTCGGAGCAAACACAAATCTTGGAGGAGTTGTCGCGGGTGAAAGAAAACAAGAGCTGCTACACTAATGTTATTTCAAAGTTGGTCCTCTCTTCAAGAAACGGCAGCTTTAGCCTCAGGTGCCTGTCTCCACCGTCTCCCCCGCTCTTCCACTCGTCTGTTGTTTCATTTATTTCTCTTGTTTCTCTCAACCTCTATTTATCACCTCGCTTCTGTTGAGATGTCTTTAGTCCACCCTTCTGTCTTATTGGATCCAATTTTCTCCCTCTCCCTTCTGACTGTTGTTATCACCCGCTTTCTCTGCCGCCGCTCCTGCCTCTTTTTGTTCCATCGCTCACCCTCTTCTTTTGTGTGTGCGTGAGGGGGTGCAGGTATTTGTGCTTGCTCAAGAGTAGGGAGATGGGAGCGCAGCTGACATAAAACACCCATTCCCTCCGTGACACAAATGAGATTTCTTGTTTATTTGTTGGTATAAAAGCCGTGCAGGAGAGAGATTACACAAACAGCGGAATGACAAAATTGAAATTGAGGAAAAAAAGTTGACGGCACAGCGAGAGGACGAGCCGGTGAGCGTAGCCAAGTTGTGCCAGGACAGTGATTCAGCATTATATAAATAATGACCAATGAATAATTTATATAAGCTCTGTGTACCGTCAGTGGAGATATATGGCCGTAATAATGCAGAGATGTAATATATATTAGCCACATATGTCAGTGGCATCACATTATTCATGAAAAGTGGAGTGCCGCAGCGATAAAGCAGAAAACATTCCGGCTGCGGTCTGATGGGAGGAGGAGAGGAGGTAAAGAAGATGGAAGAAGGCAGAGGCCGGGTCAAAGAGAGATTTTAACATTAAACCCACCATTACAAAGATATTATGATTTATTAGAACCTGTATTTTTATTTCCAGCCACAATTTCTATTATTATTGTATTCAGAAAGTTGATGCTGAGACCTGGGGACGATTCACGATTCCTTAAAAGATTTGGCAACAAGTCTAAGGAGGTTTGGTGATCACATACGTTTTAAAGATTAAGTTAACACCTGAATGAAACGTGTTTAAAGCATAGTTAGTCTAAAACAAGCTTTTCAGGGGATGTAAGGTTGATCTTAACCCTCAGGGCGTTTGCATCTAATACAAAAGTTTTTGAAATTCTTTAAATTACATTGTGAACCAGATCTAATGTAAACAACTTAACAAAGACAGGAACCTTCATGTGTGAAAACGCCCTGACACCAGTTTCCCACATTGCGGCAACAGTCAGGGCCACATCTTTCTCCGAAATGAAAATACAACTGAATAACAAGAATTTTCTTTGTAGAAACTTCTCCAATTATTGGTTCCATCTTAAAACCAACCTTTGACCTACCTCCTTCCATAAAGTGCCTTTTTATCTTCTAGCTGAAAAACTGAAAACGGATTTGTTGCAGCAAAGTATTCTGAGAGTTGATGGTTGACTTGTTGACAGATTTTCTTTTCTCCCCCCACACTTGTATTTTATTGACCGGTCCGTTTGCTTTACGCACATACAACCATACAACATACACACCTACACACAAACACTCTCCGGCTGAATGATATTCAAATGATAATTGACGTTGATCTCTGATTCTATACACACACCAAATTTAAGCAACAATTATTGACATGCTGGCTCACACACAAACACACACTTGAATGCAATGACTGGTGTTTATGCAGCGGTGTATTGACATAACCATCGGCTTGACTGCTCTCATGTCAAATCATGTAGAGTAGAATCTCAGTCTGATGCTCATTTCCTATTCCCCCTTATTGATTATTTATTTCTTTCCGTGTGCGTATATATGCATACGTGACCACGGCTGAGAAAATAAAAATCTTCTCTTCGGCGGTGGCGCTGGAGAACGAGGGAACCGACTATTTTCATAATTGAAGTTTAATTAAGGAGCTTGTCTGAATCATTAGTCTGTCTGTCATCCGTGGTGCCATCAATCACTCGGCGTGTAAAACCTGGCTGGCACGCCGGCCCGTGAAGGCATCCATCACAGCACTTAGCCAGTCAGCATTCTTGTATTAGCCGCACCTCGCTGCCTCCATGCATCGCTTTGTGTTCGTCTTGGACCCGGCGTCGCCTCACGAGCGAGGCATTATGTTTTAGAGGCTTCTCTCGCTAATCTCTTCGCGGAGCCTCCTGATAAACGACCAGCAGGCGCGACTCGAGTGTTGGCGGCTAAACAAATGTTAGCTTGACCTGACATCACGGCGGCTGACGGGAGATTGAAGACGCAGCCTCCTGTAATGGAACATATTGCGATTTAAATTCTTACTCAGTCGGGGTAAAACAGAACTGCATCTAGATAATAAAGTCTGCTACACTGCAGACTGCACTGCCACTGAACAAGGTACTAAACACAGTGGCTCAAACCAGAAGACTGAAGCTCCAAGGTTAGAAGGAGATTTGATGTTTCAAGGTTAAAACGGCCTTAGCGGTGGTTTAAACATAGAAACAACTGCAGGACCATAATTCTATTTTGTATCGATACACGATGAGAAGTTATTGGTTTTTATGAAGTTTCTCTACTCAAGAGTTGAGAAAGAAACTTGCAGAACCGCCAAACTTGTTTCTTGTGTAGATCTGGTTCTTTATAGTCTTATCAAAGTTACCTGGCCGCTGTGTGGTTACACTCGTCTGCAGGGACGCTGCTCGTGCTCGTGAGGGACTCCAACTACAAAGACTCAGAAGACAGCTATTCCCTTCTCTGTGTGTGTAGGTGTGTGTGCATGTGTGTGTTTTAACTTCTGATACTCTACTGGCCTGGAACACAAGTTGCATCTCATTGTTAAATGTAGACAAACGAGAGAAACAAGTATATATGTGCAGAAGAAAAAGACATCCTGGATACAAAATGTCAATATTAAGTGTATATATTATACATCTGTCCTTTAAGAAGGTCTTAATTGAACATGTTTGTTATATGTCTGAATAAGTATTCACAAATATTGACAGTGAAATCATAGTTTTTATCATTTATGTGAATACTTGTGTCTGTGCCTCTCTGCCAGCAACCTGTCCTGTACCTGTACAGGTACAACCTGTACCTGTACCTGCAACCTGTATTCCACATCTTGCTCATTTTTATCTGTGATTGGCTCCAGCTCCTCTGTGAGGATAAGCGCTATAGATGGATTTAACATGTGCATGAGGTTAAGGTGCAAGGTTGGTGTCAACATGTTGTGTGAGCGATTCAGGCAGAGTCTATTTTCAAAATGCTTTCTTGACTTTGAATGAAAATCACAACATCTTCATCTCCAGGGGTCTCAGCTGCCGGACTCTTACCTTTTGTCCACCAATGACCTTAAAGTTGACATTTTCTTGTCGGCATTTATATCAGCAGGTGACCTGATCCACAAACAGCAGCTTATCCCACTTTCACATAAAAACTTTTATCATGAATCACTTTTGAACAAAGTTTTCTTCGGTGCCCGTGGATTTTATTAAGCACAACCAAGATGACTAACGCGTATGTGAAGATCTAGAAACAGATCACAGCAGCCGGCCGGTCCACGTGCCTCTGGAGCGAGAGCATATAATTGTCCGCCAAAACATGGAAACGACTCGGAGGCAGATAAGGAGATGATTGCCTCCTCATGAAGTTTTGGGGTTTTTAGATTAATCTTTCTTTTTTCACGAGACAGGAAAGTTACTGCTCATCTGTTTTTCAAATGATTTTTCATGCAAATCGTCCCGAAACAAGCAGCCGACTAAGGAAGCTGCCTGTAGACTTCAGCGTCATTAGAGGAGCAGGATTTAATTCAAGAGCTGCTGGCTGGAAAATAAATTACAGTGTAATATGCATAAGATAGACAGGGTTCATATTAATACACTAATATTTCATCCATCCATCTCTATCCCTCCATCCTAAACCCTACCCCTTGGTATTGCTTCACACGGCAATAAGGATGAATTAAGGCATTAAAATACTCCGTTAAATATGAGTCTTCATTTTGCACCTGGACAAATTACTGTGCAAAATGAAGAGGATGAATTTGTGGCCGCTTCTCCAACGTGACGAGCTGCTCCTGGCTGCACACAATGGGCGGACACATCCGATAAAAGCCTTATTGTGTTGTACGCACACACTCAGACAGAAACTTACAACACCTGACGCAATCCCAGGAAACGGAGACAGAGTGTTTTCCCAGTTAGCAGCGCTCATAACAGCGGCAGCCGTTTAACTGTCTCAGGGCACGATTGCATGTGCTTGCGATATGTGTGCCGATTAATGATGCATGGTGTCGTTTCACTTCCTGTAAGAACAGCAGAGGAGAAATTGTCATCAACGCTGACATTTTGAACTATGACACAAAGTGCTGAGCTGCGTCGTCCCCTTCCTGTGAATGGAAACATACACATGTGCAGAATGCAATCAAGTGTGCACCTCTACTGATGAATCTGGGGATTAAAGATGGAATCTCACACATTATATATACATTGGCTTTGTAAACACAAATCTGATTTCATATAATGACTGCGATCAGTGATGCGGTATTCACCATTTCGTTTTTAAAGGTCAAGGCAAATTATTGTATTGATATCTTTATGTTGATATTCTTGTCGTATGGAACACATCATGTTCTCTCTCTCTCTCTCTCTCTCTCTCTCTCTCTCTCTCGCTCTCTCTCTTTCTTTCTTCAGTTCACTTCTCACAAAAGAATATTTCAGTGTTTCATGTAAAGTTAGCATTTCTCTTATTTGAAAATTCTAGTTTAATTAAAGTCGATTTTTCTAAGTTATATATTTATTTTGTTGCCCCTGACCTTCCTGTGTGTGCTTTGTGTGTCAACGCACTTTGAATACAAAAGTTAGTAATAAATCATATATGTATACATCAATAAGTATAGTGTTATTATTATACATTTTCTAATTAACCAATATTTTCTAGCTTATCTAAACATGATCACTTTTAAGCACCCTTTTGTTGAAAAGGCTAAACTATCACTATAACACAAACAGTGCCATGACATGTTTCTTCTTCATATTTATGTTATTTAAATTTACTTATTTAATTTTGTCAGACAAAAAAAACAAAACAATATCTTGAGTCTGCTCCCGCCATCAACTTTGAAAACATTTTCTCTGTTATGGATGTTTTTCTTCTTTCCTTTGATTTTGGGGTTATTTAATCTTTTTGATGTTTGTTTTTTTTATCTATTTGTGTTCATATCTGTTTTTATTTGGAATTTGCTATGGACCTTTCACGAAGGTTTGAAGTACTGTACAACTAGTATAACAATAAATAGCCACTGTTAAAGTCACATTCATGTACATTTGTCATGCTAAGAAAGATTCATATAGGTTGGAACATCACACTAATGCCCCCCCGTGTTGTGTAAAGGTACCTTGTGTGGAAGGATTCACTCATTAAGGTCCTATTTTGCTTTATTTATGGAGTATTAGCATAACTATGAGTATGATTATGCTGGAACATTAGGCATTCAGCTCAAGGGCCCTTTGTTGATGAGTGGGACTGTATCTCTACACAGAATGCTCTGGTCTCACACACTAATACGTCTCGCTCTCTGCTCTATGTGGCACAAATGACCAATTCCCTGGTACTTAGATGCATATTTGTACCGTGCTACTGTGATGCAGTGCAATAGAAATATGCCATGTTATTGTTTAAGGTTTTTTTTTGTGAATACGTGCGGTATCTACAGGCCAGGCTCTGCTCTGATGCTTTAATAGCAATGCAGATGGGAGTTTGCATATGTAATGTGGAGGTACAGTGTGTGTTTACTTGTGTGTGCCTGTGTCAATAGGCTTTCTTATGTGAATTTAAAGTTTGATTATTAATAGAAGTGTCCCAGTAGAGAACTCATACCACATCTGATATGACTCCTGATGAAACACTGGCATTATCTCTGGATTATACCACCTTGTATTATACGGAAATAGATGGATAGCATATTTCTAATTGGCTGATTAATGAAGGCCAAACACAAGATCAAGAGTTTCATTGCCAAAGGGAAACAAGTTGTACTGTACATTTTATTATGCTTCTGTTTTAGCACCTAACTCAGTGAAGGGTGTTCATCAGCTCAATACCAAAGATAGTACTTCTTTGTTGTATTAAAAGATGCAGTTCTCAACAGCAACAACAATGTAAAATACCATAGGAATCTCAATAGAAGAATCCAGAACCTAACCCTATAAATACCCAATTTAAATAGGCAAAACCCAGCAATTAAATAGGCTCCTTAATATATGTACTTGGTTTTGACAAGTTAACATTAATCAGGTCAGTGCAGATTTGTCTGATGATGGGTCCAGGTCCCAGCTTTTGAGAAAGAGATGGGTCCAATGGATCTAGTCCAGTTTTCCTCAGCTCTGCATGGATCTGAGTCCCGGTGTTTTTAAATAAAAAGGCTTGCGTGTCTCGGTTCTGTTATTGCTGCATCCGCCGATACACACACACTGATGGGGATAGAAGTTTAAGTTTAAAGTCTTTAATCCACATTAAGCACACCTCAGTTATTTCAGTCTATATCTTAAATGCTAGATTTGTACTGTTTTAATTGCTGCTCTACTTAGATTAAAGTGCTGGAACAAATCCCAGCGTCAACCTCCATAAACTCTTTATAGTAAATATATAAAATAATAATAAGATTTGGCTTTGAAGTTAGCGAACTGGGTTGTATAGCGAGTATTTCATAAGCTTGTGAGAAAATTGCTCTTCTTTTGCAGAGACTATTGAGATGGGAAAATCAAAAAGCTGAGCAGGTTGTCGCCCAAAGGTTGAACAAATCTACGGGCAACGGTTTATTTTATTTCATCTACAAATAAAAGGTGATGCATTAACCAACATGTCGGACAACTCTGATGAGCAATAAGTTATGTTCATGCCTGTTGCTAGGAAACAAAGCGGTACACTGTTTTGTTTTTTCCACCCTCAGTCTCGGTCTGTTGCTTTAGAACACAGGTCGTATTTCACATGTACATTTTCTCCCTCCCACCGAAGCCTCCTGGTTTACCACCCGAGCCTGCGGCCATGAAATCATTACTGTATTGCATCAGTGCAGCCAGCGATTGGAGCTACAGTCAGTAATGTGCAGGTACAGGAAGGAAAGAAGCAGATTAATATCTTCAGATTGGACGGGGAGGAGATGCCCTTTGGTGCAGTGGCTTTTACTGGTTATCATAGGAAGAGAGAGTGTTCATACAGGAGTGAGGGAGGTGGTGCTGCAGCAGATGAAGTGCTGTTGAAACCGGGAGAAATAGTAAAGAAGATATCTGATCATACATGAAAGAGAATGTGTGTGTGTGTGGCTTAATAATACTGATTTAATCAGCTTAATTCATATGTATATTAAAAAGGAAAGGATTTAAAAGCAGTAACAGATGAGAGGATGAACCAGGAGCACTGACCCAAGTTCAAATCTGATTGGCCCCTTAAGTGCCCCTGTCCTTTCAGTAGTCTTTTTTGTATTTCAATTCATGTAATCACTTATAATAGTTACAATCAATATGACTTATTGTCTAAAATCTTTTTTTAAAGTACACAATGTGCTGGAAGGAGCAATTTTCTCAATATGTTCAATGATGGGTGACTGAATCAATGCTATAGAGCGATAAGGAATAGAGGAAAGACTTAAACGTGCTTCTCACTGAATCAGGTATTGAATGCCGGACATATAATTAGCCCCTCTGTGTACATTGTGGCCCCCTTTATGGCCCCAGATTAAAAAAAATCCTAGATCCACTACTGTAACAGATGGAGCAGTAGTTCACTGTTGAGAGACAGAGTTGTACTTTCCTCTTGTTCTCTACTCCTCTTTCTGCCAAACACACATACACTAAATGTAACGTGCATCTCCCTAAAGTCTCACACCCACACACACATATGGAGAGCAGCCACAGCTCTGTTATCCAGGGATTCAGTGGAGAGCAGTTCTGTGATGAGTCCGACATCGTGATCAACTGCTTGGTTGGACCACATGGCTCGGAGACAATGCTGACTCACCTCATGCTGGGGCTCGCACGCACACACACATACACACACACCATCACCTCAACAAACACAGACACGCATACAAAGCACCTTAGAGCCGTCTATAACTGTGAAGCAGGTTTCATTCTCAGGACCCCATTAATTCCTTCTAGATGCTGATATTGATTGAGGGGGCCGCGCTCTGCTCTTGTTAATTCAACTCGGTCCAGATGGATTTTGATTCCATTCGTGTTGCCTGAAGGTGACTGCTGCTCGTAAGAACAGGGTGAATAACGCCAAGGGAGCGGCAGCACGGGGTTGGGGAACGACACGGGAAGAGAGGAAAGAGAGAGGGAATATGAAAGAGTGAGCATGGTTAAAAAAGAAATGGGATGAAAACATAAAAGATAAGAAATGGCACAATTAGACGGAATACATTACAAAGGGATGGAGACAAGTGAAATAATTATAGATAGACGAGGAAAGACAATGAATTTGTGATGTCTCTAATGGGGTTCCACTCCTCGAGCTTTTTGATGAAAAACAGAGAAAATTAATGCCATCATCAATTTGCCGATTTCCCCACTTTATGCATCAATGAGTTTTTGTTTTCACTCTGTTCTGATTATCTTATTATGCTAATGAGCCATTGCACAAAACCCTCTCAGTAATTTATATTTTGGAGGTTATGTGTGCGCTAACGTACGTACGCGTGTGTGCACATGTGTAAGTGGCTCTTTCAGTGTGTGCGTGGGTGTAAATGCAGAAACACCACCCGTTTATATTTGATTGCCACTTTAGACACTTTAAAAAAATGATGCAGTTCAAAGAGGCAGATTAACGAGCTCACGAAGACCGTGTCCTTCGGAGACCACTAAGGCCGAACTGAATGGAAACACTTTGGTCTACTGAGGCTTCCTGTGATCGGTGTCACCAGCTCGCCTTGCCCTCATTGCTGTCGCCTAGCAACGGAGCTGAGACTGGACATGACAACAACGTTTTCACGCCCCTTTGTTTCTTAACGTGTACAACGATCAGTTTGGTTCATTTAAAAAAAAGGATTGTCTTGGCCAACTCGCGACTTGCCGTAACTGCAATGCATCCTGGGAAAGGTTAGGCTGCAAGGTCCAAGTGGGTTTGAAACTCCCAGGGGTGTTGTCAGTCAGGTTCAATATAAAAACATTGTTGTGTTTCATGAAAGAACAGTCTTTAGTTTACAGATAAAGAAAAACCATTTAAGTGTGTCATTGTAATGAAAAGGATAAATACAGTAGAGTCAGAGCAGAGAGCATCTCCGTTCAATCTGACAAGTAACAGAATAAACATTTTGTATTCGGTCCAATCCTAGAATATAACTGCACAAGACAAATTGTCCTCTACTCAGACTTGTGACACGAGTTAAAATGGGGACAAAGTCTCCTTTGTCGTCTCTGAACGGTTTCTTACCTTCTCCTCTTACAAGGAAACGCCATTATCGGTGCCTCAGAAGATGTAAAGGAGGAAGATGTTGTTCTTTCCTCGCTAACTTTGCTACCAGGGTGAGAATGGACTGGGAGCAGAGTTATTTGTCATTGTCAGGCTGAGTGCCCCGCTACCTGTCACCGTGGTCATCCTCTCTCGCTCTCGCAGTTCTTCCTCAGTGTTTTCTCTTCTCTCTCTTCATTCCACCTTGAAGGTTTTTATTTGCTCGACCCCAATTCTTCTCTTTTATTTGTTCTTGTTTGCTGACTCTCATCCCAAACTCTTCAACACTTTCCTTCACTTTCACTGGTCGTGACTTGTGTTGTATTTCACGTCCACTCTTTTATACGTGTGTAGCTTTTTCTGACATTGCTTTCTTTATGATGCCTTGGTCACACAGTACTACAACAAGGGTGGATCCAGTTTCTTAAGATGATGCTGACTTATTCAAAATGACTTTCACTGCATTAATGCCCTCTGTATTTATTTTCTTGTTATCTTCCTGTCTAACTTCTTCTTTTTCCCTCTTTCAGCTTTAGAAAAAGTCGGTCGGGACTCCAGCTACGAGCAGGAGGGGAAGGTTCAGTTTGTGATGGACGCCGTGTACGCCATGGCCCACGCTCTGCACCGCATGCACCGGGAGCTGTGCTACGGCTACCCCGGCCTCTGCCCTCGCATGGCCAGCAACATCGACGGCAAAGAGCTGCTCAGCCACATCCGCGCTGTCAACTTCAATGGTAAGACCTTCACTGGACTCACTCAACGTCAGTGTATTGATTTCACTGTGTGGCTGTGTTTTTTTTCACCAGTGGTTCAAGTTAACAATATAGAAATGCAGAATATATTTTAACTAAAGGAAAAAAAACACCACAGCAAGATTTGACTGAATCTTCTTCATTGTTATTGTCATTGTCGTTTTTATTAATGAAAAACTTGGATCATCACTCAGTTTTTTTTTCCACTAACAAATCAACTACATTCCCACAATGCATTTCACCTCTGGAGAATTTCAGCAAGTCATTTTTCAAACCACGTCACATTCCTAAAAACGATGTCCCTTCTTATGACTTATGACTTATGGCATCCGGTCTTAATGGGTTGAATCCAAAAATCTAGCAAATGCTTTTTACTTTATAATGGTATATAATAAAACAATATATATTACAAAATTGTAACACTCATGCCAGTCAGCATTCTCATTAAGAGGACAAGTTTGAGTGAATACATTTCACTGTCCAGTAATCCTGTATTTGTTTATCCACCCTGACTCAACATTTCTAGCTCCTATTCAAACACTAATCCTGACTCCTCTTCTAATTTGTCTAATCCTCATCAAACACAGTATATGTCGTGTCGCATTTCACCTTCAAAATTAACTTAAGATCTCATCTGTTTCTATTTGCTGAAAAGTGGATACAAAATATTTACCCGTTTCCTCCCCAATAATAAGACACCTCGTGTTAATATCCTCTTATTAATCCCCTTTTCCCCTTGATGTGCTTATACCTGCTTGTCGGTCTGCCTTTTCATTTCCTGTGTTTTCCCCGCGTCGCGTATTGTGTGGAATCTATAATACCTGCTGGTTTAGAGAGTATGAAAGCGAGAAATACAGAAAGGGAATCATTTTGTGAGGATTACAGAAGAGCTCGTCTGATTTTTGTTTTCAGAGGTGAGATTAGAATGAACGAGCCTGTGAGGGAATGTGTGCAAAATAATGTTGTTTCTTGTGCCGTCTCTTTCTCTGTGTTTGCAAGAAGTGGCAAACAGCAGTTCACAGACAGGGACTGATTGCTCTGTGATACTGCAACATCAGATTCGTGCTCAGGTGCGTTTCCCTGTTATTGCCCTGCTAGAGGGGAGAGGAATGATCCCATAAGCACAAGGTCAGAAACCATTTACCCCAATGAATCACTGAATCCCTTCATGCTTACTGAACTGTTGAGGAACTGTTGAGCTGCAACAGTTCCTGGCCCCATTTGAGAGAACATGAAATACCTGAATAGATTATTGAGTTATTGAGGTGGCACATTCCTCAGAGTAAAACTTAACCTACTGTAAAAATCTGAATTGTAATGTAATGTTGTCTTTCTGAATTACATCGACAACGTATTATATATATATATATTTCTATGTTCTTTACCTTATGTTCTAAACATGGCTGTTTATTCTCTGCAGCTCCTTCAGAATGATTCCTTGTTATAAGCGAGCCCTCCCTAAACAGTTCTACAATAGCTACAGAGGTATTATTTAAAGTACATGGTTCAGAGTGAAGTTACATGTTCATCCTACCTGGTTTATATGCAGGATATGAACATTCGCTGAATCTATGAAGAAGACAAGTTGCTGCCATTACAGAGATCAGCAGCCTCGTCTCCATCAATGTCTTTGTCAGATTGTGATGAAATGAATAAAACAAAATAATCAAAATGATCCGGCACCAATTCCAACTCACGCTTTGAGTGCTGTAGTACACCAAAGTCTTGAAATAACTAAGCTGTGAATGCCAAACATCAATCCACATGCAATAAATCAAGAAGACAGGAAGCATGTGTTAGAAGTGTAATATCTTGTAGCCGTTGTTTCACCCCTACCAGTGGTTTTGAAGTCACGGAGATGTTTCCTCCTGGGACGTTTCCCATAGAGAACAATCCGCTTCCCTTTGATTTCTCTTCAGCTTTGCCTCTTTTTTTTTCTTCTCGCGCAATATGGCTGCCTGTAAAATAGAATGTTTATTTGCCGAGCTATTTTGTTTGCACAGTGATAAAACACATACGATAAATCACGCTGAGGGGCAACATGTTGCAGCGGGGGGGGGAAAAAACGAGGGGTCTTTAATACCCTCATAATTTCCATTTTTCACCACAGAGCTTTGACACGCTGATTTATGATGAACCGTTAAAAGTGAACCCAGGTGGACCGGGGAATTTAGGCCGTGTCATCAAACAGCTTCTAGATTATTGGCACCTATATGTCATCTTTCAGTTGTCAAAGTGCAGATAAAATATATTCTGCTGTATGGAGAAGAGAGAATGATGGGATTCGCCATTTTAAAGATGTTAAACTAGACACCTCTGCCTGTGTGTAAATCCCTTGATATATTTATTTTCTAATTAAATGCAGTTTTATTATTGATGTGTTGACCTCAATATGAAGAAGAAAGGGGGTGAGCCTGCCTTGCAGCTTTATCTCTCTTTGTGTTTGTGGCATGTAAATGGATCGAGGGCGAGCGAATGAGTTAAAGTTGCAGGAGCATAGATTCTCTTTCTCTCCTCTCGCTCTCTGGATCCATACCAATTCACCTCTCCAGCAGCGGCATGAGACAACAGGGCGGAGTGAGAGGGGAGGGGAATAATTTCAAATTGTTCTTGGAGCGATTGTTCCCCTGTTGGACGTGTATTGAGCCGCCTCGATTTGCAAAGCGGAGCCTAACAGGCAGCAGTGTCAGAAGAGGAAAGGAGCTTGGAGGAAAGCAAGACGGGGAAACAATGTGAGGGACAAGTAGCCGATTAGGACGTGTCCTCCTGCTGGACCTCGAGGTGAACATCTCTTCGAATAAGATATTTATCTCACGGACTTCCTTCGGTCGTTAGCTCATCGGTGGATCAATTAAGGAAGTATTAGATCCAACAATTATAAAATATGTGACAGGGAAACAGCCCTGCATTTGGATCATTTGGCTTTAAATAATGTATACATTCAGTGGCTGGTTTATACATATTTATAGATATTTTGGTACATTTTCATTGCTTGCAAAATTGAACTAATACATCTTCATACACAGCAAGTATTCTGAATAATGGGTTACCTTGAAAACACCTACTAGATTTACCCCTGAAACACTGCCGTGCACACACACACACACACACACACACACACACACACACGCACACAAACTCAGACAGACACACAGGTTGGTGCAGTGCAGAGCAAGTAAGGGAAACAATAAGGAAACAAACCCTGGAGCAGCAATGACACACTGTCCAGCTTTCATTTGTTGGTAAGGTGTTTATTGGCTTAAGCAGGCACAACAACTAATACTGCTAAACAAACACACACACGCACATAGATAAATAGAAATGTTGTGGACAAAACATTGAGACCTCGCTGTTTTAACAACTCTGTGTGTGCATGTGTGTTTGTGTGTGTGTGTGTGTTTCCGGTTGATTACTATCAGAGTTTTCTGTTTTCTCACTAACTCAGATCAGGTCTGTGCCACATGACAGATCCAGATCCTCCCCTGGCTTTTCAAACATACACCTTGCGCCAATGTTTCTCGCTCCATCACTCTTTCTCTGTCTCGCTGACGCCCCGTTCTTTTTGTCCTCCTCTCTCTCCCCTTCATTCCTCCGTCTTTCACCTGTTTTCTTGATTTGCTGCATCACTTTTTTTCTTGTTTGCCTTTCACCACCTGTCTCCCCCCCTCCCCCCTCCAGCTTTCTGTCACACTCTTGGTTGCTCTTCTCCTCTCTCACCTATCACTTCGATCCCCTGGAGACACAGACTCATCCACTTAAGACTGAGCTGAGGTGTCATGTTTAGATTTTTTATTTGTGAGAAAATTAAGTTCTATCACAACGCCTTGCTACAGAACTCAAAATGTATCCTTGGTCATTAAAATCCCACACTTTAGAAAAAACAAAACCCAATTGGTGGTGTATTATTTTCCCCACTAATAGAAATTAAATATCATGAGTCTAGTTTATGTTCTAACATCTTGTGGCTGTACGGAGAGACACTCTGTGACTGGGCCACTGTAGAGAAGCTGTTTTTTGCACATAGAGAGCCAGAAGTGATCGTGGCAGGAGGCAAAGTATAAAGTTGATTCCTGCGTTCGACCAATCACGTCTCACAAGGTTTTTAAAAAGCTCAAATATCTAATGAAAACCAAACTTAAGGGAAAAAATCAGTCTGATAAGAGCTACCTTAAATAACAGAAACCATCTTTGAGAAGAAAATTATTTGTACCATGTCCCCTCCACTAATGCGGAGGAGCTGGGATTTATGACGTAGACAGAAGGCAGCCACCAGGAGGCAATCAAGATGCTTTGGGGAGCTGCAATGACGTCCAACTTCACATGCACCCTATGGTGTTGGCACATGCTGTTGTCTCTGCACCACCTTATTTCAAGTGGAAGGTTTTAATACAGTTACAAACCAGCACAGATACCTGTAGGGGGCAGTGCAGGAATAGATGGGCCAAACTTCCCAGACAGTGACCAATTTAATTAATGTTCTTTTTTGTTAATTCTTTACATCGACTTTTCATTTGAGAAAGAAGACGTGAGTCAAAATTGTGCATACTTTGATGTGTCCACATTCATAAGAGTCTTTTTCAGCGGATGGCCTGTGATTTTAAAATGAGAGAAATAAGAAAAGTGGGGACATCAGCTTAATTTCAAACGGAAAGTGTGTGTTTGTGTTTGTCGTGCAAGAGAAGACTCTCATTGTCATCTCATCGCTGGCAGCGTTTACCTCCTGCCAGCGGACAAGATGGACATCACCATGGGAACAGATTTGCACTAATTAGAGGGGCTTGACTTTGAGATGATGAACTCTCCACCTGGCTGAACAACCTTAGGGAGAAAAACAGAAGGAGAAGGGAGGACAAACCAGCCGGGGGTGGTGGTGGTGATGGAGCTCACATGACCTCAGAGAGGAAGAGGGTTGACGCCCCTCGGAGATGATGAACTTGACCGGGCGTTTATGATCCAAGGGTGGAGCAAAAGAGACAGAGGGTTTTGGGAGTAGGGAGCCAATCTGACTATAATGGCCTTTGAGGGAGATGGAGGGATGAAGGTATAGAGGAAGGAAAGGTGAGGGATACAGGTGGAAAGGGAATCAGAGGAAATGATGGAAGAAAAGAAAGATGAAAGGCAGGAGAGGGAAACACTTCCCAAGGCCATTATGACTTTGGAGAGAACAGGTTGAAAGACAGAAAAAGTGGAAAGAACTATGAGAACTAGCATGTGGGGGCAGAGATAACAACTTTTCCTCCAGCCAATAACGGCCCTGGCTGGAAAGGAACTTTATTAGAAGAAAGTCTAATCCATAAAGTCGATCCATTCTGCAAGGCCAGAGAAAGGGAGAGTAACTCGGTTCAGGCTGAAAGTGAAAAAGATGTGCAGTGTAATACCTCCTGACGAGCGGAGTCAAATGACCTTTCAGAAGAAAGAAGAAACGGGGAAGCAGAGAGGATGCATATCAGACCTAACAAGAGCACCGTGACACCGAGAAGAAAGAGAAACCATGAGATGGATAGATTTTACATTTTAGTGTTTGGCATTAAAGAAGAAAGACTCAGGAGATCGTATTCACGTTGGGAGAGATAAAGAGAGAGAGAGAGAGAGTACAGGAGCCGGGCAGACGGGTAACTCACGGATGCTAAATCTTCCGGGGTCAGGGAAACATTATGAGAGGGCAGGACGTTTGAGGAACAGATTTCTTCTCTTCAGTTTTTTGACTTTCATTTGTAATTTCCAGTTGTGGAATATGCTGGGAAATTGAAGCTGCAATAGTTTTAGTGTCAAACTTTTAAAAATTGATAGGTAGGGATATCTACTCTACCCACATTTGTACACAAAGAGAAATGTAAACGCTATGATTTTTGTTTCTGACGTAGTTCTCTAGTTGTGAGGTAAACTCAAAGTTGCTCTTCAACTCATTTCCAAATATTTAAGCTAAGCTATTTGAGTTACATTGATCTTTTCATCTTACTCTTGCCAAGAAAGCAAATAAGTAATACATGTCAAACTATCCCTCCAAACAATTACTCCTATGAATATTTTTTAGAACATAGGACACAATGGAGATTCTCCATAGAAGAGCTATAGACCTATGAGACCCTTCGATCATCAGATAATATTAAGTATTTGTCAATTTACTCAGTAATGGTAGATCATTTAATTTAACACATTTTGTGCAGGTTGTTTGTGTCTTTACTCTCTCACACAAACACACTGACACTGAATCTCCCTCTTACAACCTGCTGCCACATCCCCTTGTCTGCCCTGCTGCCTCTCAGTGAGCAACCCACGTCCTGTATTAACAGCCTCTACGTTGTCCAATATTTATGATGGTATTATCTTTTCTTTTATACAACTCATTTGTTAGTTTTACAATTTGCGGCAGCGGTGAGATCATTTCTGCCAGGGGATCATTTGTAATTGCATATCCTAAGACGCCTAAATCTCGCATCTGTGCAGCTTCATTTGTATTTACTGACTCAATACAGTATATTTAACGTTTTGTTTTTCTTTTCTGAGAGGCCTCTGTGGTTGAGAGAGATTAGTTGGGAAACAATGTGAGTCTGTCAAGTGTACAGACAGAAATATACAAACACAACTAATCTTCTGACAGACGCAGCATGGTGCAGGTAAACACACGCACACAAACAGACACACACACACCTGCATTGTTATATTCTGATGCGTTGTTGCAACATCCTGTTTGCGATGGATGCCAAAACAATCGGAATAGTAGAATGGTGAGGAAGGACCTGGTAGTGTTAGATGAATAACGAACAGAGTGAGCTTATAGACGTATTGATCTACATAGCTGCTGCAGTGTATGTGTGTGTGTGTGTGTGTGTGTGTGTGTGTGTGTATACAAGATATTTCAATTTGTACTAACTTTTTTCAAAGGCCAATCAATACAGAGAGAAGTTCAAAAAGCTAGAAAATAATTTGCACATTTCTGCTGCATGGACAGTTCGCCCTCCATCATGTAAACAAAGTCACCCACACAATCATATACAGTAAAATATACTTTTATATACAGTAACTATAAGGACTTCATCTCCCAGGCTCCTGCATTAGACGGAAACCAGTGCAACACCATTATCAGTCCTCCTCTCTCTTACTTTCTTTGGTAATGTGACTCCTTGTTTCTCCATTTGCTTATTTCTGCCATCCCCTGTTTTCATTCCGTCTGAATTCCCCTCCTCTCTCTCCTGTTCAGGGCGGTTTTGTCTCTTTTGATCAACCTAATAGTCGGAACTCTCCCTCGGTTTTTATCACCTTTGTTTTTCTGTTTAATCCTCCCCTCTTTTTCTCATTTCCTCCAAGACTGCATTGAATGCACAACGAGGTACAAAGAGCCAGTCCCTCGAATTAGTTTTTTTGTAATTACTGGATTTTAGCGTACAAAGCTGGCTCCTGCTGTGTACGCTTGTTTGTGTGGGTCCAAATAAGTTGTTTTTTTTGCATTTTGCGTTTTTACTAGATACCCTTTCATTTTCTTTATTGTGTTCTCTCAACAGTAGTTCCTTCATTAGAAACTCTACCTCAACCTTTATCTCACTTGCACTATTTAACCGACGAGTTTTGTTCTTACACAGGTCCATTTAAATGTGAATTGTTTCCTTTGCCTGTTCCATTACACTCATTCGCTTGTTTTTCTGCTCTGACAAGGCAAAGTGAGAGCAGCGCTGCGGAGAGGACGGGTGGCGACCTTAAGAGGGATGGATAGACAAAGTCCTTTGGAAGTAGAGGAGAGGAAGGGAGAAAGTGTAGAGCAGTAGGGAGAAGCGAGGCCAGGAGGTAGAGCACGAGAAGAGGGGGGGGGGCGGAGAGACAGAATATGCTTTGAACAGGGGATGGGGAGGAAGGAGGAACAGCTGCTGTGGAAGGAGGCAGGGTTGGCTGTGAGGAGTTTTACAGAATGAAGCTTGGAAACGAGTCCAGACAGCAAATAGTCTAGAAATTCACAGTGGAGGAAACACAGAAATAAGAAATGAGGTTCAGAGTTAAACAGCTGTTTAGTTCTGAGTTACGTCTTTCACTGGAGTCCACTGTGAAAGTGATAATGTTGCTTAGGATTATTAATTCTGTGTCTTATTCTCTTTCTTTGTATTGTGATTTGTAGTTCTGTTTTCCTATTTGCTTTTTATATTTTGGCATTTCTCCATTGTGTTTGGCACTTCAGGGCCTCCGTATACATCTGTTGTATTTATTCACCAACCCTGAGTTGAGTCACTTACCCCAAAATCAGCTTATTCCCACTAAGGCACACAGCTTTTGTCCTCAATTAACTTTTTTGTACCCAAAGGAAGCCTATGACACACACACACACACATCCACACACACACTCACACACACACACCCTCTTAGCCACATGTTTTAATAATGCATGCTGTGGTGTAGTTTTTGCATCTCCCCGTCACAAACACTTTGTCTCTGGTATGAAGACTTGCTATTCATCCTCGTTGTTTCTGAAGAGAACCAGCGAAGCCTCGGGCCTTTCTTCTTCTTCTTTTTTTTTAACAACCCTCCTCCTGCTTCATCTGTTTCTCTTGTCTCGCTGCATCTTTAGTTCCAGCAACACGGAGAAGTCTAAGGCTATTCATATACTCCTCTTCCATCTGCCTGTGTCTATCTCGGTTTTGCCGTGGAGGTTTTGAAGGCTCATGCTAATTAATATTCTCCACCAGTCGCGGGCTACTCTGTGCGCTGAGCGATACACGTCCAAGCAGCTGTTTGTGGCTCGCAGCGCTCTCTCTCGCTCAAAACTCTCCCGCTCACCGACTGTCCATTCGCTTGGAGTTTGGGACAAAAGTTGTTGAACAACCGAGAGAACGATAAAGGAATGAAGACTCTGAATGAATTGGGCTCGTAGCGATCACTCTGACCGTTGAGATAATCTTTGCAACCCTGATTCACACGTATTCTGTCTCCTTTGTCCTCATTTCTCCTCTTTCCTGCATTCACTCTCCTATTTTACACCTATCTTCCTCTGTCACTCATCCTCCCTCAATCATTTCTTCGTCACCGTGCCTTTTCAAAGTAGCTGAGGTTTCGAAGCGCCGCTGCTTTCTTGATTGCCGCTATCATCGAATCCCTCACATTCCTGATTCGTCTTTTCTCCTACTCATCCGTCTCCCGGGCGACTTTGATTTGAATCGGTGCGACTGACATTGACTGTGTTTGAACTAAGCGTCGAAGCAAATCAATCGTTCATCTACTTCCTCGTGCCTGATCTCACTGTTTCACTCGGATTTCACCCGTGTTCCTCCTCTTTAAGTTTGTCTCTGTCTGCAAGTCGATTCCAGCTAAATTTATTCATTCATTATTACATCTCCGGTTCCGTTATTGAAGCGTAAGGTTGTGACCTGTGAGGGGAGGGGGGCTTCAGAGCGGCGCCCCCAGCAGGCAGAGGAACGGAAAGTTGCTCGAGGACACTTCAGCAGAGCCTGTGCTGCAGCGATGCCTTGTTTCCCCTGCTCAGAGAAAACCTGGAGAGTTGAAACAAGTCTAATAAAAAAGGTTTGCTCGCACTTAAGGGACGCACACTCCCACGCACACCCTCCCCATGGCTTCCAGTGGAGGCATTAGCCATTCTCGCCACGCTTTAGCAGCCCAATTTCCCCCCAAATAACAACCTCAAGCTCGGCGGCTTTCGGTGTTATGTTAACATGCCGGTCCCCTCTGGCCTCTCCGGTGTTTTCTGTGTCATTTAGGAGGTTGTCAGCTTGCTCTGGGTTATGCAAAATGAATGCAGATGAGACGGAGAAGAAATTAGCATCCCATGGATTTACTTTGCCTGAGCAGAATGTGAATTTTCTAGTGTGAGACAATATTGGTTCTGTTGCTTTGTTGTTTCACTCAAAACACAGTATTTGAGAAATTTACATTTAAAGCATATATTTAAGTATGAAACATTAAGTGCTGTTGAAGACTGTATGTGACCCTATGTTTATAGTACAGCGTGAACATTTCTGCAGTGCGGCATCTCCCTTTGAATAAACAAAGATAACGGGTATCACTACAGGATGAGGTAGAGGTGTGTTGCCAGGGCAACAGGTAAATCACTTATTTTTTCAAGGTCGTGCCCACTAAGGCGGAAGTTGTGAAAATCTACATGAAGATACGTCAGCGCTCTGACAGTCGTGCCTCGCAGTGCAGCCAGAGCCCATTTACACATTCACAGGTGTGACGTGCAGCTGCTTCCACGTCTCTGCCTTCAATAATACGAGCAAGTGTTAAAGTGATCAATACAAGTTTTAAGTGCTTTGCAACAAAACAATTTTAGTTATTATCGTTGACTGTGAATTCAGATGCATGGTGACAGCTCTCGGAAAGTGAAGCCAAATTCACTTTCCGACTGTATTTAAAGACCAAGTCCCTCTTTAAATACAGTCAATGGTTAATTTGATATGTGTATTCAATTATACAATTCACCATCTCCCATATGTCCTCGGTTTGCCAGATGTGAATGTTTTGACATTCAAACAAAGCAAAACCCAAATGCATCCCTTCAACCAAAACATTAATCAGAACTGATGAGCGGTTGTCAGCGACCTGTTTTTCCAACACCTTAGCGAGATCATGCCGGCACCTGTCAGGCCCATTGTACGTGTGTTTGGGGTAATTGCGGGCGCCTTTTAAAAAAGTTTGCAATCTTTATCCACGTTACTCTGAAATTTGCGGCAAGTGATGCAAACACCGCGAGATGGAATAATCATTTCCCACTCAAAGTAACATTTGATTTCAGAGCAAACCGTCGGCTTTTTACTTTGCATAATTTGAAGTATCTGTCAGCGTGTCTCTGCTCCAGACAACTGTTTTAGTCACGGCATCCTAACAAGCTCTATGGGAGCATGATTGGTGTAAAGGGAATATTAGAGAAATGTCAGTCAGTGATGATCTGCGGGAAAGATGGCAGGATGAGAAATAAACCTTTTTAATGTTTTACTCTTTTATTCGTGCCGGATAAGGACTGGCCAATCAACCCTGTTTTTTTGTTTTTTTCAACCTACGGTGAGGGATTGATGGAAGTTACGGTATTGGGTGGGGAAACAGAGCCAATTAGCACATTGATTGAATCAATGTGAGACTGTTTGGTCAATGGACGGAAGGAAGGAAGGTGATGACAGCCAGAGCAGCAGAAGAAAATAGTTACTCTGGTCAGAGGAAATAGAAGAAAAGAAACAATGACACAAGACTGAAACTTTGTTGTTTGTAGTTTTCAGTCTAATGGACGTGAATGTTTCCTCTGGCTAACTCGTTATTACTGGGATGGAGTAAACAGAGAAACCCATTTCTACCCTCATTTAGCACAGAGGGTGGGAGAGAGTGGTAAGAGAGGGTGGAGGGAATACGGCGTTAAAACAGGAGGACATTTGTAGGAGAGGAAGAAGATGGAGATAATGGGAGGGGGTGCAGGGGAACTGAAGCAAGTTGCAGAGGTGGATTGTAGAGGATATACAATACATAGGTAGCTGCTTTGTGCTGCTACGTTGTGGCTATGTGGCCTCTTGGGTCATAGCTATATGTCCAAATTCAGGGGCCACATCAGTTGGAAGTTGCATTTGGAGACTGATTGCATCACAGTTGCTCCACTAGGCTATCACATTTCAAAGGCTCATCTAAATGTGTCTTTTCATTCCTGAGCAAACGGAGGATCCAACAGGTGGATCCTTCCGGGGACAACCTTTTACAATACCACAACACCTTATTTCGGCTCGACCCCCGGACACATCGGTCAATGGGCCACGACCGAACCAGTGTTGAGGTCTGCTCCAAGATCATTGGAGTCAAGCAGAGACAGTTATCTTTGCTCCTCGGGTGAAAAAGAAGGCAAAGTATTTTTACCACGCTACCTAGCCCAACTCATTTTAAAGCCATCTTTTATTTATATATTTTATTGCTATTTATTTGATCCCTCTCTTGATGTTCTTCTCCGACCTCTGTTTGTTTGTTTACACATATCGTATTGGATGCTGTTTGTGTGATCAACAGAGGAAAACTGCAAATCAATTGCTTAAACGATCAATAAAGTTTGTCGGAATCTTAATCTTTTGAATGATTCAACCCTTGAATTGAGAAAAAGCTATTACTGGCTGTTTTTCAGGTTTGTCAGGTTGTCATTGGTTGGTTGTTGCAGTTGTGACTACTATGGTTGTTAGGCCAATTAGTTGCCAAGGTGCCTCAGGGGGGTCTTATTGTTTTCGAGGGTTGCATTGATGAATCGGTCGTTGGACGCCTACACCTCTGTGTTTGTTGAGGTATACCAGTCAGTTAGCTGAACATGGTTGCTAGGGGGACCTGCATGGTTGCTAGAGGGTATTGTGTGAAAACGTCAATGACCCCATTCTGTGTATTTAACACACAGCAGGCACACTAATGAGGTCTGTGAGCTGTGTGTTCCCTGGCAAGCACATTGATACACAACCAAAATATTCAGTTTTAGAATTAGAGACATTCTTTCTCAAAGTAATGGAATTTGAAAAGTGCCAATAAATTCCAATTAAACATCTCCCACTGTGGAACTATGGGATATCGTGCCATATTCCAGAACTGAACAAAAGGCTATGGTTTTAAGGATTTCAAACCCAGGGAAACAAACTGGTGCAGAATGATGCTGTGGGGGAACATTGAATAAATAAATAAAGTTTGCAAAGATTATAAATGTTTGTGGGCCTTTCAAAACGTGGTTTGCATCATACAAAAACTTTTTAAAAAGCAGATTTCAAGCTTTCAAATGGAGAGATTTAACTTTTCAAAGGCTTTTCTTCAGTTTTGGAATATTGGCACAGAATTTGTCCCATAGAAATTGGAGTGAAAAATAACTAATTGCAGAATTTTAACCTAGTTGAGGCACAAAAAAAGACACAGCAAGTTAAAAAAAACTAATTGTAAAGTATCAGTTGTTTAAGTCTGGTAATTTTAATGATCATTTTTTTAAATGATGTCTATGAATTGGATTTGTTTTCGTAAATTAATTACATTCAGACACGCATTAGCTCTCAGAGAAACTAATCTCATTCATAACTTGATAACAATGAGAGATTGAAACGACTACTTTTATCTCTAATCAATCGAGCCTTCCTTTCATCTGTCTTTATCTCTCCCGATGAGACTCGTCCTCGATCGTGCTTATTCTCTCTCTTCCACTCAATAAATGAATGTGTTTCATTACTTGTGGTCACAGTGAGAGAACCCTCACATTTCTCTCTCTCTCCCTCTGCCTTGTTTGTTCTTCTCTCTGTTCTTCTTAATCACTTTTCTTTCATTCTTATTCACTCCTGCCTTTTTTAAAGTTACTTGTTTGTTTTTATCCCACTCATTCTTTATTTCTGTGACTTGTTTTCTGTAAATTTTCTTTCCTGCTCGTAGAAGTGCATTCTGCATACTGCTGTGTCGAGTCGAGTTATTAGCCGTTCGTTCTCTTTCACTCTCTGAGTCAATTTATAATCTTCATCCTCGTGCCGTTTCACACTCTGCTGCTTTACCTCCAACTGGAAACAGTTTTCATATATACATCCTCAGTATCACAATATCAGTGACTTATAGGGCGCAGGTAGAATTCCCACAATGCGCTTCTTTCCTCACATGTACACTGTAATTGGATTTCCTTTATGCTGCGCCCGATGCGGCGATTTGATTGTATTGCTACATAAAAGAAGGCGAGTAAGACGGAGGGGGAGCAGGATACAAAGTTTGTGTTGAGCCTGATTGGCAAAGAGAAAACCGGAGTACACCTTAGAGGACATAAACGTATTCATGCTTGTGGATATTTAATCTAACACACACACACATACACACAGAGTTACAATACACCACAGGATAGAGGGAATATCACTTAATAGATGTGTTTACAGTGTTGCTCTGTATGTTTCCCCTTCTGCAGACGGACAATGATACTATGAGTTTTTAATTCACTATAGATATTAAGTGAATGGTATATTAATAAATCATATATTAAAGGTATAATGACAATTGATTTGGTTCTATATCACTTGTATTGTTTCATTTCAATTCAATCTTTTTCTAAAACCTGTGACACCTTAAGTGATGTGACTGATGGTGTTTAGCATCTTTAATTAGAAGTTAACATTTCAAGAGATGACGATTCAGATTTGTGTATCTTTATTTCTGTGGAAGAGGAAACAATATCTATCGAAGATTTTTTTCACCATATCTAAAATCTTGTCCTTTCTTACTCTGCTGCAGCTGTGTGGTGATCAATAACAACAGAGCCATTTGAACACAATCCATCTTGTAATTCAATCATATTGAAATATACCAAGTTGATCATCTCTCCACCGTCTGCTGTTTCCAGGAAGTGCGGGTACACCAGTGGTTTTCAATGAGAACGGCGATGCTCCAGGAAGATACGACATCTTCCAGTACCAGATCAGCAACAGATCTATTGCGGAGTACAGAGTCATCGGCTCCTGGACCAATAAACTACACCTCAAAGTAAGATTCTCCCCCAGATGCCGAACGATCCATGCTGACACCAGCAACATGAACAGACAATAACTGGATGGCACCAGAGCCCACACCTCCTACAAGGCCCAACAGTTACATTCAATCAAGCTGCACCAAATAACACACACTAGTCACAGATATCAGTTCCACAAATTTTTTTCCATCAAGAACAGACAAACACAGGTGGAAACATAACCTCCTTGGCAGAAGTAATGAGAAAAAGAAAGAGAAAATGCAAAGCAAAATCTGAATCGATCTAGAGAATGATTACAGTTAAGAGCTTGCTTCAAACTTCAAACATTTGAATCCAAAACATATTGTTGCACATGTCTTTCCAGTTGAATTCATGTTTAATAATCCAAAATGTGCAATGTGAGGCACTTTTTCCACCTGACCTGCACAGACTCAAAGTTCAGCATCACTGTGACCCACTGCTAGGAATTAGAAATTCACAGTTTCTGGCCTCAAGTGATTCAGGAGGGAAAGTTAGATCCCACTGAGCATTTTTGTTCCAAAAGTTTCTCATAAATTCACAATGTAAAGTCTTGTGCGGGGAGATGCTCGCACACACACCCACACAAGGTTGTACACCCACTGCAGATATAAACAAAACTCCACTTAAATGCTCACACAGAAAGTGGAGTTTACACCTGAGCCTTGTGTGCAGCCGCACAAAAATGCATAATTTAATCCAGGAGCAGACTGAAATCTCATAGTTGTAGTCACGACTTCTCACTCACTGACTTACACACTCACAGCACATGTTAGAAATCCACCTAGGGACTTTGTATAGACAGATTTTCAAACTAAAACATTGTGTAAAAATCCGGTTTGGTTTGAATGGGCACTGCAGGTTAAGCAGCAGGTAAACGATCTGAACAGTATTTGGACACAAATGTACAGTAAAGTTAATGTTACTAATTAAAACAGAATTCCATTATAGCTATTACACTGTCAGCTAAGTAATTAATGGAGGAGAGGTTCAGGACTATTTGGTTTTGCCTCGTGCATAATTCATGGTTATTGTTATAGAACACTGTGTGTGTTTGTGTGTTGTGTGTGAAAAGTTTAAAATAAGGCTTTTATGCACTAACACACACACATTATTTGACCCCTATCTTAGTGAGGACACTCATTGGCATAATGCATTTTCCTCCAACTCCATCTTGAGGGAGTGTGTGTGTGTGTTTGTTGGAAAGTGTGTCACTGATCAAATCAAGTCCCTCATGATGTTTCCCTCCTAACTAGTTTCGGTTGGACTGGTACATTGTGAGCCTTAAAACTGTAATGCTCTGTATTTCTCTGCCCCCTCGGCAACGGGTGAACCTCCGGGACTCTAATGAATGGTTTATTACCAACACTTTCAAACATAACAGCAAATTAAAATACACACACACACATACATACACACCAGACATATGTAGAGCTTATGAAATTACTTCAATGCCAGCGTGACACAAGCCCAAATCCATAAAAGGCGCACGTGGAAGACATAAACAGACACAAAAGGAAACACAAATGGTGCCAGATCTGATTATGGTCTGATTGCTGGCTTCCACTCTCGCCTGTGTTAGTTTTCGTGCCTAGTGGCGCTCAGGAAAATGATCTTAGGATGAGCTTGTGCTAATTGCTCTCCAGTTTGCCCCGAGGAAACGCTTTCTGCAGGTACGAGGGGAAAACGGAGCGTTAAAGGGGCCGTTAACACACAGTGATCTCAGCTCGAGCAGATGGCTGCCACTTCAATCTCCCAGTGGAAAGTGGAAAGTTAGTTTTTTTGCCACGTGAACATAGTTTTTAATCTGTTGCTCATCCGATCGTTTAGGTGGAGGCCATGCGTTGGAAGATGGGCGATCCGTCTCTCCCAGCATCTGTATGCAGCGTGCCGTGCCGCGCCGGCGAGAGGAAAAAGGTGGTGAAAGGTGTGCCGTGTTGTTGGCACTGTGAGCGCTGTGAGGGATACAACTATCAGGTAAATATATCTGGAGGAAAGCTGAGTCAGTTAAGATGTACGGATTTGATCTAAATAAGCCAAACTGTGACTGATATGCAATGAAATCTGTTAATCCTACAGAATCCTTCACGTCCCTTTGCTCTACAGGTCTGTATCAAATAGGTGATCAAACTTTTCTCCGTGTATGCAAGACTCTTTACATTTCTTTTGCGGAACCAGCTTCTGTTTTATTTTGGTTTCTTCATCCAAAAGTTACAAAAACAGACGCCGCTCTTTTAGAATCGTCAGCAGACTAATTTGCTTTGATTTCCCTGCGCTTGGCTCTGCTGTGGAAATGCTGGAGGCTTCTAACACTGTAAGGACGTAAGTTCTTGGGGGATTTCAGTTGCTGAAAGTTTGGGTTTGAAAAGCAACAATTGTGATTATTTTTCACTAAAACATATTGTTTTATTGAAGCTGCCTTTTTTTTAAAGCTTGATGCCTAACAAGAAGCGGTCCAGTGCAATGCTTTCAGGTGATCAACGACAGGTTGATTTAGCAGAAATATAGAAAATGATTGATGCATTTTTCATCAGTGCTTCTTCTACAAAGTCACAAGAGGAAAATGGATTTCCCCTGATTTGTAGCATATCTTGAATGTCTGTGTTTTAAAAGTGAAACCTCTAGAAGCTTTCTCACCAAGCTTGTTTAAACTGGAAGACATGAACTTGGGTTCGGACCATGGTGCAGACTGAGGTCAAACAAATGTGTTAAAGATGTAGATCTTGACCAAATGTCCAATGTCAGGAACTTCCTGCTTTGCTCTCAAATATACTATCAGCTCAGCTGCTACTACGATACTAATACTTGAAGATATGTTTGCAGTAACAGCTTTTTTGACATGTGTCCTGCTCTCTGACAGTCTTTGCCTACTTCCTCTTGCTCTACAGCAGAGTCCTGTCCCCCCTGTGTAATGAGGATTTTTGGTTCCAACACATTTCAGCCCCAAATAATAGTGTACTTTGTTGTCCCCATTTTAAATTCACATATGCAGAACTAGCCCCGCAGATGCAATTATAGCAAATGGGAGCGCACAAATTGAGAAGAGTGAGAAGGGTCTGATCACACATGGTGAAGATGCACCCCCCTGTGTTAATTACATCACGGGAGGGCACAATTTGGCTGCACATCATCCTTCTTATAGAGTTGAGGGGGGAAAGCGCCGTGAGCAAGCCAGTGCACGTTCAAGAGCAACTGAAGAAAAAAGAGCAAAGAGCTGCTCTATCAGCAGCCGGCGACACTCGTCACCGAGAGCGATCAATACTCATTCTGCAGATACATGCATCTGCTGTCAAATCAATAATGTGCTGACACGTTTACTGTAGATTTGGGATTTTAGCAGATTGGAAAATAGTAAAACATGTGGAGGAGAACAAGAAAGTGAACCATAGAGCAAGTGAACCGTAAATGTGTAAAATGCGTGATTTATTTTACAGAGGTAAATAACTCACATTATGTCTCGAGTGCTCGGTTTATAACTTGGCTGTTGAGATATTCCTGGATGGAAGCCTGCTGGATTTACTGCATATTTACACATATAGATGCTACACATAGATTCAACACAGCTTTGAGTTTTAAATTAGTTGTGACAAAGTAAGGTTGCACTCTTCAGATTAGTCTCGAGCTGCTTTCAGATACGCTACTGAAATGATCCGTGATTGCTCCGTGCAACTACCACGACATTTCAAAACCAGCCGCTGAGAGAAATGTGTGGATAACGTCAGAGTGAGCTTGTATGAGAACACGGCAGGAAGTTGTCTGGAAAATTCACGCTTCTAACGTGCGACGGATGAGAAACTGGAAGAATACACATGTTTCAGGATTACAAAAAAGAGGAGCCGTAAACGTAGAAGACGTAAGTTAAGGACGTCAACTCGGACAAAGAATATGAAGACCCTTTTTTGTGGCTCCTGCATCAACTCTATCCCGTACGTTTCCAGACACTTTCCTGTTGTTGTTCCTCATATGCGAAAGGCAAAGGCAGCTACTATTGTCCTGGGCGCATGTCTGAAAACAGCTGTTTTGTTTTATTGTTCAACATCTGGCTCCTTTTCCTGTCGACTTGATTCGTCCTCAAAAAGGGAAATTTCCTAAACTAATCAAGGAAACTGACAGCACCTATCAGCTAAATCATCTATTCAATCTCTTCTTGCATATCCAGTTAAGTTTATGGTTCGTACTTTATTTTATGAGCGAGGTGAAGAATTCAGTTTGATCCATATAAATTAAAACCATCGACCTCTAATTTGAATGATTTAAACTGTGTCTCCTGCAGGCGTCCGAGTTCACCTGTGAGCTGTGTCCGTACGAGATGCGGCCCGATGTCAACCGCACCGGCTGCGTCGCCATCCCCATCATCAAGCTGGAGTGGCACTCCCCCTGGGCCATCTTCCCCGTCTTCATCTCCATGCTGGGCATCATCGCCACCTCCTTCGTCATCGTCACGTTCGTCCGGTACAACGACACGCCCATCGTGCGCGCCTCCGGCCGGGAGATGAGCTACGTGCTGCTGACGGGAATCTTCCTGTGCTACG
Source organism: Pseudopleuronectes americanus (assembly GCA_038501795.1). NCBI lineage: Eukaryota > Metazoa > Chordata > Actinopteri > Pleuronectiformes > Pleuronectidae > Pseudopleuronectes > Pseudopleuronectes americanus. The sequence continues at coordinate 8,917,559 of CM076737.1, forward strand.
CCATCACGTTCCTGATGATCGCCACGCCGGACGTGGGCGTGTGCTCGTTCAGACGGATCTTCCTGGGCCTGGGGATGTGTTTCAGCTACGCCGCCCTGCTCACCAAGACCAACCGGATACACCGCATCTTCGAACAGGGGAAGAAGTCCGTGACGGCCCCCAGGTGAAAACACTGCACACACTCTGTGTTTGACCCCCGAGTGGATGTGTGTGTTCAGCACAAACACAGATTTTGACGGGTGTAGTGGCACCGAAGGTCACTGCAAGTTTTTATTGCACCGAGATGTGTGTGTTCACATGAGGACTTAACCTCTGCTTCTTCCTTACGAAGCTGCTTGCGATCATTATTCATCATTTTTCCATGTCATGCATTATGCACGAGAGTCATGAACTCACACTCACCTATTGTACTGTTTGTGTGAGTGACGACGGGGAAAGAGCATCAACTAAGTGACTAACAGGATAATGCTGGATTTCAAAGTGCTCAGGTTCATGTCCCTGCATCCAGTTTAGAAAAGCACCAACCGGCTGTTAGAGTTGTTACTATTGTACTGATATTACACATGCATACATTTTTACCATAGTTGATTGTTCTGCCTGCTGTCCAGGAAGGCCAGGAGAAATCCTTCATTAGTTTTAGTAGTAGGCCATTGACTTCTTTCCCATGGCCAGTAGAAGAATTTCCCTGTCTGCCTTTTCCTGTGGTGCGTCATTCTACAACACAAACGCACAAAATCAGGACAACCGTGTGAACATTCTTCATGTTTTGATCACTGCTAATCAACACTTCTACCATGCAACGGACTCAAAACTGAAAAGTATGAAAAAGAGGAGCTATACTTGCAGAAGATGATTATAACTTGGAAAGAGCTTTTGGTGATAATGGTCGATGCAGCTTTTTTGATATGCTTTAAACAGCTGGACCTTCAGTGTTGGGTTTTCCATGATCGTGAATGGCTGTATGTGCTTTTTTTCAAACGCCTATGATATTAAGAGCCATTTATCATAGCAAAGGGTTCCTCCCAATTCAACTGAAGCCCTGGCAGCATTATTCCCTTGTGGCTCCACCTCCTCTTACCAGTAATCATCTCCTCCCCAGGTTCATCTCCCCGGCCTCCCAGCTCGCCATCACCTTCTCCCTGATCTCGGTGCAGCTCATGGGAGTCTTCGTCTGGTTCGCCGTGGACCCCCCGCACACCGTGGTGGACTACGGCGAGCAGCGGACCCAGGACCCCACGTCGGCGCGCGGCGTCCTCAAGTGCGACATCTCGGACCTGTCGCTCATCTGCTCCCTGGGCTACTCCATCCTGCTGATGGTGACGTGCACGGTGTACGCCATCAAGACGCGCGGCGTGCCCGAAACCTTCAACGAGGCCAAGCCCATCGGATTTACCATGTACACCACTTGTATCATCTGGCTGGCGTTCATCCCCATCTTCTTTGGCACGTCGCAGTCCGCAGAGAGGGTGAGTTTCTGCATATTTGTGTGTTTTTTAAGTCAAGTACGTATATACTTTAACCTGAATAGTTTATTTTTCATCTTTAATTGTATCTTTTTGCAGCGTGTATGGAAATAGTGGATGTCTGTACTTCATCTTCAACATCTTCAGGGTTTCTGCAAAGAGGATGAAGGCCATAGTGTGTGTCTGTGTTTGACTGTGTGTGTCTGTGTGTGTGTGTGTTTGTGTGTGTGTTGATCTCTCAGTTGGATTACCCTGTATATGGCCTGTATTGGATTTAAAGCAATTTTCTCTGTGACATCAAAGACTTCAGAAACGATGAATGCAGAGTGCGCTCTGTATATATTGTGTGTGCATATATATATATATATATATATATATATATATAACACAATACACACATGTTGACACACATATTGACTCCATAGAGGGAGTGAAGGATTTAGATCCGTTTTGTGTGACACTCTATGCCTTTTTGAAAAAGAAGAATTCACCGGGTTGTGATGCCGTGTTTTTTGTTTATATATGAAAGGAATAACTTGTTTTTAAATAATAAATTTACACATACTGCTTTGACCACCACCCCAGTAAAACCGTCAAGCGTGGCCTCCAGAGACAGATGTGTGTTACAGCTGGTAGCCCGGCTTAATGTCCAAACACCTCTTGACAATTTCTTGTGAGTACAAGAGGATTTTTCTCTTTGTCTGATCGACTGGAGCCTTGGTCTGAATCCATGGTCGGGTCTTGTAGAGCTTATCCCCCCCACCCCGGCCCTTAGTCAATTATTGATGGCTGTGAGTGAGATACAACTGTCACGAGGTGGAGGTGTGTGTGTGTGTGGGCGGCCAGTTCTGTACATTCAAGGTTCATGAAAAATAGGATCTTGGATAAAATACACATGATACAACATGTGGATATTTTATTAGATACGTGTACATACTTGTGTACACAAACATAGAACATAAGTGTATCTTTCAGAGAGTGATTGTATGATGGAGTAACACGTTTTTAAATAGGTGTGTTTACCGTTTAGCACCAGAGGGTTTTCGAAATCATAACACTACACATACTAAAGCCCTGGGTGTACTGGAGCTAAAGCATCGGCACTTTATTGATTCCATTTCTTGATAGTGTGACTGTTCTGGTTCTTACCAATAAAACACTTCATGCGCTCATTGAAATTCATGGCAGGTAATTAGATTGCAGATTTCATAGTGTGTATTTCACACAGCTGAACACACGTAGCTCTGTAGATCGTAAATGAGTACATACGAGTCAGATAAGCAGTAAACACACCTACACACATGGTGGGGAACACAGAGATAGCACTCAGTTTTCAAATATATCACAGCATGCACGTTTACACCAAAGAGATACACATCTTAAACACTAAGCTCTTTCGGAAACATTGGCGGTTATTAATTGAATTTACAGGTCCACATAACTTGCGTAAGGCGAGGTTGCCTTGAGATAGCACAGTCTGAAATGGGATTATCTTGTCCCACTGGGTTTTCCACTTCTACATACAAGCTGTAGGTCCACTAAAGGATCATGTCTTATCCCTTCTCACCCCCGCAATTAAACGTCAGCCGTTTCCCGGCTCTCAGCCCCTTCTCCTTTCAAGGTGGTCGGCAGAATGTCTTACTGTTTTTTCCTGTGTTCTCATTTATTATCCAAATAAGCCACAGAGAGTAGAGGAGTAAAGGTTTAAAGTAGACATGTTCCAATACCATTTTCCCTTCCTGATACCAATTCTGAAACCTGATTTAGAATAGGTACCAATCCGATGCTATTGCATTTAAACAGTTTATTGTATGAACAATGAATGGCTGTATCTTTTCTAACCCTTGGAAGTGTTGGTAGCTATCGGTGTTATATTGGCTTAGGTTAAACCCTTTGAAAAAACAAATACATACAGAGAATAAATGTTAAAGAACTTCTTTTTATTACCTAGTCTGTAACAAATGACCTGTCCATATGCACGGGATATGACGAGTATATTAACAAATATTCACTTTCCCTTCAAAGACATTGTAATCCAGCAGTTTGTTTACAACAGGTGAACTTGTGACACTTCACTGACACAGACCCCGCTCATCGTCTGTGACTCCATGACCTTGCACATGTCATAATGAGCTTTTTGACCGTTTTCTGCAAGCTGACGTGGTTTGGCCCCTTCAGGCTGTGCCCATACATCTGCCTGTGCACGCTTGCCTGATTCTGACGCGCTGAAGCGTCCGGCCCTCGTGGATAGGCTGAGCGGCGTCCACGCTATGTTTGTTCAGCTAATTAACAACGTCCACCAGCGAATAAACGTGTATCCGCATGCTAGTGTGTTGGTCTCATGTGTTGTGTTTAATTGGAATATCCGCCAGTGCACATTTATGTCTCTGCGTATGTTGTATCTAATTGGACTATCCTCTGGAGTATGTGGCAGCTGGCTGGCTAACAGAGAGCAGGAGACAGGGAGGAGAGCGTAGTGGAAGGAATAAACAGGTAATGATGTGACTCGCTGATGGGGCTTTAATGAGGAGAGCTCTACCAGGGGCATAGGTTCGCTTGCGGGGTAGGATGCCACTTGAGAAAATCGCAGAAACTGCTCATTTGTTAATGCCGGGGAGGTTGCGATGAGGCTCCTGTCAAAACACCGGCTTTTACAGTAGCCAGGGCTCGGAGCGCTTATAGGCCCAATCCAGCCACATGCCACCAGTCGTGCCTCATGGCTTCTCTTCAAAGTAACAGAATGATAGTCTGTGGAGGTATTTTAATCTTTTGCCCTCACAAAAGAAGAAATGCCTGAAGGTCCTTCATGGTCCTGCCCTTTCACAGACCCCACTGTCTTTCAACAGTGGATAGAGTTTGATCAGTTGTCATGGGGATTAGTCAGAGAGCAGACCACCATTAAGGCAGCAGATGCTCAGGAGGTTGAACTGGTCTTCCCTTAATTGCAAGGCTGACAGGTCCTGTCTGCTTCTCCTGTCCACATGTCAAAGTGTCGAGTGACGAGGCACCAAACCCTATGGCTATGTCTGTGTGGAATGGAGGAAGGTGCCTGAGAGCCCTGGGAAGTCATAGTCTAACTAAGTCAAGATTAAAATATGATGATCAACTTCTCTTAACTCATTATCAGCATCCACCTGATTTGGGATATATCTCCAGGGCCAAGCGCTAATCGATGTGCCCACGTTATGTGTGATTGTTAATGCTCTCTGAGTTTTGGATAAAGCATCAACCTTCGTCTGCCCAGGTCCATTTCCTTGCACTGACTGGGAGTGTTGGATTTGTGCGTGGTGCAGTGAGAGCAGCAGAGCAGTGGAGCAGGAAAGAGTGGAGAAGCCTGTCGAGCCCATTAGAGGGAACAGTCTGTGCTCAGTACATAGCTTGCCACTTTAAGAAATACTCATTCCCACTTTGCTCCTCAAAAGTGATGACAAACCTACTTGATCGCCCAACATCCTCCATGTTACTGGAAGGGACATTACCTTAATAAAATGACTGACAGCTAAGTCTGCCTGGCAATTGGTCAGATGCATGTTGGGCAAGACCTCAATACTGGGAAAATGCAGAGTCTTGCTTGAAAGTTACTTCACATTCTCCCATGACTATTTCTCATCTCATACATTAACCATTTGTTTGGTCGCTGCCACAACATCCCCTCGTCTGCCGCTAATCTGGGTTTTCTTCTCCAGACTTAACACCTCTCCTTTCACCCGTCTCCATCGCTCACGTCCTGTCCCTCGCTCTCCTCCCCTCTGAATACTCAACAAGGCTCTGACTCACCACGGAGAGAGAGCGAGCGAGAGAGAGAGAGAGATATGTATACAAACTGAAAGGGAGAGTTGCAGGGAGACGGTGTGACGGATCAGAATGTGAGAGACGAGTCAAGGCAGAGAGGGAGGGAGGGAGGGAGGGAGGGAGGGATTCTTAGCCATCACCAGCCAGGGAAGTATTGTTTTGAAAGAGGTCGAGCCACCATGCAGAGGCTGCCGGCTCCAGCAGCGTCTGCCGCACCCTGCTGAAATGGTGAAAGGTTGCACGAGCTGTGTTTGTGTGCCTCCCTCTGCCTCCCTCTCTCCTTGTTTTAAAGCTATACCCACAGGGTGCATCCTATCTCAACCTCTCTCTCTCTCTCTCTCTCTGTGTGTGTCTGGACCGTCATATCTTCGCCTGACGCTATGAACAAAAGGCCATCTTCATTTTTTCCTTTCTTTTTTTTCTTTCTTCCCTGTTTCTCTCCCTCTTTCTCTTTATCTCTCTCTGCCGTTCCCTCGCCCCGTGAGCCACCTCTCCTGTTCTACACCTTTCTTAATATGGTCAGCCTGTTATCTCCTGCCTCCAACAGAGGGAGAAACAACCACCCTGCTGCTGCCCAGTGTGTGTGTGTGCGTATGCATATGTGCCTTTTCACAGCATGTGTTTTTTGAATATTTGCTCTTCTATCACTTTGTGTGCACCAGTTCTTGCTCATATTAGTGTTGATTTATTTTCGGTTGTTTCTTATGCTCGTTCTGATAAAAGATCTGTTGAGAGATGGAGGAGAGATCTCACTCTTTTGAAAACTTCCAGCTCAACACTGGTGTCGATATGCTCTAAACAAATTCAATACTCATTCCTCAGTGGGATTTATACGTTTTACTCTACCCAGAAGCCTGTGTGACTCAATCTCCAGCTGCTTTCTGCATATATGTAGAAAACAAACTCTGTGCCTAGTCTTGACCCCAGTGTCTTGAGTTCTTGCCTGAAAAATCCCTCTGCTCAAATCTCTCATGCTGTCTGCTGTTTCTGACATTTTTATGGAAATCTTAAGTTTTTTACAGTCACTTTGAGACAACCAGGTTTCCAGTGAAGCCACAACTCAGATCTGGGGGGGGATTGAATTCTGCTGTGTCGTAATAGAAGGACAGAGACAAACTCTGTGAATCAGCTCGTTTAGTCACCGAAGTTCCTATTCATACTCGTCTGTGCCTCCCATTCACTCTCTCGTATACACACACACACATCCATCCACAAACACACACACAGGTGCTACTGCCAAACCTTAGACCAGACTAAGACCCAAGAGTCTTGACCTCAAAATGGCCCCTTTGAGCAGTAAAGAATGGCAAATAGCCTCACTTTGAGTATCATTCCTCATTTTTTATCTTTCCCCCGTGATTGTGTTTGGTCCTCAGGAGCATATAAACAACACGCTCAATCTAACTACCTGCTTCACAAATCTATCTCTGCCCACACACACACACACTCACAGACACATACATACTGTCACGGCTCACCGTCCTCAGACAGATTGATGGCGATGACTGTGGTCCCCTGCTGGAGAGCCGGTGACCGCCCAGATTCTCACCGCGAGTAACTGCCTGTGATCAATCTATAGTAATCTGAAGAGGTGGCGACAGACGGAGGAGCGGAGAGACAGGGAGCCAAAATAAAAAAGACCAGATGAAAGAGAGGGAGCTGAGGGGGTAGAGAGATTGAGGATGAAGGAAAGAGAGGGAGTCGGAGGAAAAGTCAAATGAAGCAAAATGCAGCAGAGGAAAAAAAATGAATTGGAGTGCGTGGGAGCGCCGAGCGAGAGCGACATTAACAACTAATAGCAGACAGAGTCAGAGGAGAGTGATTTACACAACCGTCAGACGCTAAAGATGAGAGGAGGAGAGGCAAGCTAATATTAGAGATAGAGAAGGAGAAAGGGAGATCAAAGAAGAGGGATGTTAAAGTGCACAGAGAGATACAGATGAAGGATGGGATGAAGAGGAAAGGCTGACACTGGAGAATGTCTGATCCTTCAAGGATCGGACAGATGGCCAGAGGTGAACTTTGCGTTGTAATTATTGTGATTGTGAGATTGTGGATCGAGAAAGGGATTACAGTTATTACAATCACAGGTACCAAGCCTCCAATGCATCAAACTCATCTACAGGGTTATTAAAAGAAACGTGAGCATTCAAGTAGAAAAATAATGCATGTGTGTATTTAGGGAATTGTGGATATAGAACAGCAGGTACGCTGTTATTATCAAGAGAATAGAACTGAACCACCAGGGATGGTCATACAACTGCCTGAGCTACAGTTGTTAATTGAAGGAGACATGCAATGTTTAACCATGTTCCTGTTATGTAATTTTCTGTGTGTATCAAAGTTCTGCAAAGTTCAAACAACCTAAAGTTTTCCCGCTCAGAGAACTCTGCTCCTGGAGCTCCTTGACAATGCCCCACTTTTGCATTTAATGTGCACCTAGCATTGCCCCTAACAAAGCCTGGTAGAGCAAGAGCAAGTCCAACATTTCTATTTACTGGCCTGAGCTTTATCGGGGGGGGAGCATGTAAACCCCTTATCAGGTAAGACCCAAATTGAAATTATGAACCGTAATATGAGCAACATATTTCTACCTTCAAAAACACATCTTTTCCTTTGTTTTGTTTTTCCAGAGAAGGTTTCCCAGCAGGAGCCGTTCAGATCCTCCCTGATATATAAGCTCATAACCCCGGCAGTAGCACCGTGCACAGGTTCAGCAGAACTTGTACAGAGCGCAGATCACATCCGAACAATGTTTCTCTTCTCCTGCTGGATTTACACGTCGTGTCGACTTGATTCTGACAGAATTTACCAATCCTCGGGTTGATTTTCTTCAACAGACTGCCCAAAGGGGAAATAAAATAATAAAACAAAACCTTGATTCATTTTTTGAAAGGAAGAGGTTTTGCAATCTTTCACGGGGTTCTGGAGGGATTTGGTCTTTTGGCCGAGAGATGGGGAAAGACAGACAGCCCGTGTCAGATCCTGACATCAGACAGAGAGATGTTGAAGGATGGGGGGGTACCCGATGGGGGCGCTCATGGGGGACGACACACACACACACACACACACACACACACACACACACACACACACACACACACTGTAAGCACGTGCATGCTTGACAAACCATCCTCTTGGCTACGATATGAATCCTGATTTGTCAGCAGAGTTTTCTCTGAGGCATTGCAACAGTCAATGCAAAGGCCGTCACATTTGCATCGGTGTATGAACAAGAATTTACCAAATGTCAGATATCCATCTAGCCATTAGAAAATATAGCTCATCTTTAGAGGGTCGCAACGGGGCTGGAGCCAATCTCAGCCGGCATTGGTTGATATACGTCTTGGCGGGTCCCCAGTGTATTACAGGGCCCGACGTATAGAAGAAAACAACCATTCGTGCTCACCCTCACTCCTACGTGCAACTTAGACTCTCCAGCCAACCTTACCCTGATGTCTGTTGACTGTGGGAGGAACAAACGCTCAATAGGCTGTGGTTTATTCTTTCTTTTCCACCTCCACTCATCATTTCATCCTCACACATAGTAAATCCAGAGACTGCTCAGAACTCCACGTTTTGCTAATTTTGTTGACTCATGGATTTAATGTGTTCACAAAGTTAGGTGTGGCTTTAATCTTGCAATAAATTGTCCATTATAATGAAGCAAAAACCTATTTGTTTTGGATTTTCTGGAAATGTATTAAACAGAATCTGAAATCTGTCATTTACAAAAGGAGCCAGTTCTTTGTAGAAGCGTCTTTGGCAGCAATTACAACCTCAAATCTTTCTTGGTGTTGGTCGCCTTTACAAATAGCTTTACCATAACTCCAGAGGACTATTGGACCTCTCTGAAAAATGTCCGTCAACAGTCGCCACCATCGTCACCACCGTCTTCCCCTTTAACTCAGTTTGGCTGGACCGTGAAGTCCTCGATGATCCAAACTCCATTTCTCATCTATTTAACCCTCTGTGCTTCTGGGAGAAATGATCGTCCTGATCTTTGCCTCTGCACAAGTTTATGCGAAAGTCTTAAGAGAGCTCCAGTCAATTCAATTTGCCACAGGTGGACTCCAGGCTGATTCTACATGCATTTCCTGGATAATTAAAGCCAAGGTGATGCAACCGGCCACATGTTAGGTGCCACAGCATTTGATTTACAAATTGATTATTACAATATTAAATCCTCAACACCTCACTGGCTAAGTCTGTCCTATTTGTGCCTGTCATTTTTATATATTTCTCAAAAACATGAATGCATCCTATTTTAATCAAATCCTATCATATTAAGGACAACATGTAAAAACTGAAAATTTGATAAGTTAAGTCACTGCTGATGCCTCCAATTTAATTAACTTACAGCTCATCCCAAGAGAAACTATGTTGCATTTCAAGCTGTTGCAGCTCAGATGCAATACCCTGGCATCCAGTTGCTGGCAATGAACAGAACACTCTTGGCCTGAGGATTTTAGTGCTCGGACAAACTCGTAGCTTCAGGCAACATCCAGGCCTAAATATTGACTAAAACATGTAGTCAGCAAAGAGTTGTGAGGAGGAGCTGAGAAGTTTGGATTTTTATTCCACATAAACTTGAGAATTATGTCGGTGTGATATTAAAGTACTTGTATCTGAGCCGAACAGATTTCATTAGTGCAACTTGAAACAAATGTACTCCATCCTAGAAGTTTGCCAAAGATACTCTCACTATGCTGCCTATTGAAAACAACAGTGAAGATGCCTGACCATATCAACAAAATCCCTGTAGTAACAAGCCCCCCCCCCATCATATTTATTTCATTATGGCGATTCCACAACATACATCACAAAACCAATATTCACTTTTTCAACTGTTGATTCAAACCACAACACATCATTTGAGTCTTGAGGTCGGCAGTTATTGACTTGCTTTTCGGGGGGTTGGCTGCATATTACATTCTATCAGATATCAAATATATATAAATATGTATTTGATCTATATTTCAAATATAGCTATCAGTTGAAAAACTGTTAACTATAGGAGCACTCAGTCGAGCACACAACTTCACCAAGGAACAACAGTCGCCTTAAATTCAATCAAGTTGCACCAAATTGCACCCACTCATAGATATCAGTTCCCTAAGTATCTGTGATTTATCATCAAGATGCAGAAATGATTCCCTGGGAAATTTTTGAAAATGAAAAAAAAGTGATGGATCAGCCCTTTATCCAGATCAATGCCTCAATTCAGTGGCTTCTCTTCTTGGCCCTTGTACCGTCCTTCCACCAAGTTTTGTGGAAATCTGTTCAGTGTGATCATGTTGACGACTGATCAAACAAAGGGCCGTTGTGAAAACCTTCTTGAAGCTAATTAGAGCAGTTTAAAATAAAAGTCTGCAGATGTGTTTTCATTACAGTTCCTTGCATTGATATCATTAGAATTGCAAAGCAGTGCTGGGCATATGCTTAGTATGACTGTGGGAAGCTGTTGTTGTATTTCCTGTTCAGTTTCTGCAAAGATTGCATCGACTCAGCTTCGCAGAACCGTTTAACATCCACAACAGAAGAGCGGTTACATACATTTGCTCCCCATTTTCCATGCTCAACGCGTGACATGTATTTTTCCTCCCTACATTTTGGACAGTTCCTGTGTAAGTCCTCGCTCGGTTAATTTAATTGGCTGGAACTGTGCACAGCGGGGCCACAATCATGTTAGGTAAGGGAGAGAGAGAGCGAGAGAGAGTCAGAGATAGAGAGTGCTTCACTAGAGGGCCACCCTCACAATGCTCTTCACAATGAGACCTTTACACACGACTCAAATTTAGTTTGACTCCAGACTGCTGGCCGAACCTCTCACAGATCCCAGAGTCAATAAGAGCAACGCTAACAAGCTGTGGCAGAGCAAACACAGACGTAACATTTCATGAACAAGCCCCTGCACTCATCTCTTCCACAACACACACACACACAGACACACACACAGACATTAGGCCAGTATGGATTAGATGGAGGCAGAGAAAAAGTGGCTCATAAGTACTGTTTTGTTGAAGATAATGAGGCACTCGTGGACAACACTGATCACGCCTGGGCCCAATTACGCTGCTCTGACATAAAGTTAAAATATTCCTGCATCAGTGCTTTTTTTATCTCGGACAGTTTTTCATCACGGCTCCATGTTTCAGAAATGTTTGTGTTGGAAGAATGGAGGAGAGAAACTCGAAGCTCTGAAAATGAAGGATCTTCGGGAATGAACGACTTGAAGACGAAGCTAAAATATGTCACTTTTTTCATATGAATAAAAAACACTAACATTTTTAGAAAGAATGGGTTTCGACCTGATGTCCCTCTCAAGTGCCACGGCTGCTGGTTTGAATTTAACACTGGCTGTAAAAGGTGTAACCACCATCTAGTTGTGGCTATGAACTGAGGGTTGTCAGGTTTCCGTCAGCCCAGCAAGTCTTTATGTCGTTGAATAATTGCAGTGCAGTATCCTTTGCAGAAATATTCACATCAGTAATTTTGTGAGTAAGAAAATCCTTTCATTATATCCTTAGAACTCTAATATATCTAATCTCCAAAGTGTCATTACCATAATAATACTTAATTGTGAGCTCGCCTTGGCTTATTGTTGTTTATTTGATGCGTTTGCTTTTATGTCACCAAACAAAAGCAGTGTTTTATCTCAGTATTTTCAGGGAAAGTAATCACTGCGACTTTGAGATTGTAAAACCAGCGAGACTAAAAGCAACTCTTTCATTGTCTACATGTGTATATTTTAAAGCAGCTTAATATTGTCGTGATCCATCAGCAGTGATGCGTCTTTAGTCCCGGTGCTTGTAAAATAACTGTTATGTATTGAGCCTCTCCTCTCGCCCAATGTCAGCTGCCTATTATGAATGGAAATACATGTTCCTACAGTTTAGCTCATGGTAATGATCTCATAGATGAAAATGTAATATATTTGTAAAGATTTCCGGTTCCCTCATTCAGTAAAACAGTCAAATGTATATCAAGTAAATTGATCAAAAGACTCATACACAACATATTTCAAACTAGCCAATAGGCGGTTTTGCCCAAAATTAGTTTTTAGTTATTATAATTATCATATCAGTTGAATTGAGAAACCAAAAACAAAAAAGTAGGAGCAATGATGCTGAGAAGTGAGCGACACTGGTTAGTTCACGACTGCTTCCATTTTTAAACAAATAAAAATAAAATCCCTTCACACTCTCATGGCTCAGGTGATTAAAATGATGAGTGGTCCCATGGTGTGAGTGGAGTGTCACACACACGCACGCACACACACACATCACACACACACACGCACATCACACACACACCCGCGCCTCCAGGAGGTTTGACACTAAACGGCGGTGTGAAGTTACTTCAGGATCCTCCGGCGATCTGAAACGTTCCAACGCTCATAAAAAGAGGTCTAGTTGGGACAGGGGCCTATCAAGGACATCTGAACTCATCACCAACATGCACAGACTGCAGCATGTGAGATGGCGGAGGGCAGAGATGGAGAGAAGGACAGATGACGGGGAAGATACAGAGTTCAAGAAGGCAGAATGATGAAGGAGAAGACACTTCAGAAGCAGAAGTGGTGACGACAGAGGGAATCATCCTGGAGAGAGATGCTCAATAGTTAAGGCTGCAGTGAAGAGTGCCAACCAATCATTAAAACAGAGCGTGGGCATAAGTGGGGGAACGACTGGAGAGACGGAGAGATGCAAGATGTCTGTGGGAAGGAAGATGTCACGCCCGATGCTTCCTCACCCCTCTGTTTTACCGATCTCTCTTTGACTCTCACCATCAGCCGCACCCGGGACGTGAAGCAAAGCGGCCACTCGTCATTTGTTTTTCCGAATGAGCGCCGGAAAAACAAAAGGAGTGATGGGTGACGTTTGGAAAGAGATCTCTGTGGCTCCGCAAACAACAGAGAGTTGAACACGAGTTCAGCTCGATGCAGATGGGCGTCAGTTCGGTGCTACAGTGCCCGAGTGAACGGATGTTCTGCATCTATGCTGATGTGCCAGAAAATATGATCTCAGCAGCGACTTACCCTGGGGGGTGAAGACATGTTTTGTGTTGTTTGTAGGAATACGAGTTCTTGGGGAGGTCAAAGACGCGTCTACGGACAAAATGGCCGTAAGACACAAGGAAGCAAATTCAACTAATGGCGTCAAAAAAGCCAGGCAGAGATATCAGAAGTCTACATTTTTTGAATGCAGGCACCCACACAAACAGCCAATATTACACATCTGCAAAATACAATAATTTTTACATTTTTTTAATCCACCGTAGAACCGTTTTGTCCGTAGCTGTGTTGCTAGGCGACAGATGTCGGGGTAGGACAAGCTAGTGATGTAATAAGAAGAGTTTGGATCAGCCGACACAGGCTATGCGTTGTTTTTAATCCCTGTAGACTTGTAAAGTGTGATTATTCTGTAATATATTTTTGTGCTGTATTTTATAATATGTTATTCCTTTACATACAAATATGTTCTTATTAATAGTAAATAAGCTTGATTAACTATTTGAGCTGCGACATTTGCATCGTTTGAAATGGACGCCTCTCTTTTTGTGCATAAAGAAGTCGTAATAAATCTGCCTTTAGTGTAACACAGCTACATGCAGCAAGTGACAACTCACCAGCAACTTGGCAACACACAACAACACCCCCCCTCCCCCGTGCTGTGTTGAACTTTGCAGCAGTGTTAATTTGAACATGTGTGAGCTTCCATGTTAGTGTCCCGGGGGCAAAGTCACAAGCCGAGACTGAAAGTGCTCCAGGACTTTGTTCTTCACTTCAGTCGCTGTCCTTTGTCATCACTTCCTTTTTTCTCCTCTTCACTTCTCCATCCCCCCATCCCTCCTTCCTTCTCCCTCTCCCCATCAGCCGCAGATTGTTCTGACAAATCTTTATTTCCTCGTTTGTTGTTGCGCTCTAACTTTTTTTTTATTCCTCCGCTTGCTCATCTCACCACACACACAGCCTAGTACATGCCCTTTACTGTCATTCATATTCACACCATCTGTGTCTCTCTCCCTCTTCTCTTTCTTCCCTTTTCCCCCCTCCATCTTTCCATCCGCCCCTCTCTCTGCTGTTGGCGGAGTTCGCCACGTTGCTGGCGAGAGCTCTTTGATTTCACCAGCCTCGTATCGCCCCGTGGTTCATGTGAAACAAGTCGCAATAATCACAGGAGCAGTGTAATGACGGAGCATGATTCATGTCTGGGTTCATTGAGCATGAGGCGCTGGTGTGTGTCTGTGTGTCTGTGTGTGTGCGTGTCCTTATAACCCATACATGTTCTGAGTCAAAGTACAAAATGTGGGCACACTCGCACCTTTTCATGAAACTATAAATGTTCATGATTTACCAGCATCAGGCCTCTCACTCAGGGACTCCAGGTTTTAGAGACAGCGATCAAACTTAATCACTGACCTCATTGTGAGTGGCAGTGATGTTGTTTGGCCGAGGCTGTAGATCCCATAAGAGTTGAGCTGTGGTGTCCACAGGATGGAGGCTTCATTAAAGGGTAAACTCCTCATTTGTACAACATGAGTTTAAAGGCTGAACAAGTTGCCCCTCTGAATTTACTAGTGCAAGGTAATTGCATTGTATGTCGAGGGTGCACTGTTGACTCTTTCTACTGTAGTCTGTGGACAAAGATGGACCAGGTGAATGATCCCAAAATGGGAAGCCCAAGTGTCTGGTTCGCCCCCTTGTGGCTGCAGTAAAGGTTATGAAACCAGCCTCCTCCATGTGAGTGTATGGGAACTTGACCAAACTTTTGATTTAAAAAAAATGGTGGAAATTTGATGATTGACAGCTGAGTCTGATTTATTCATGTATCTGCAGAACATAGATACTGTATATCCACTCTGATTATTACTGCACAGACTCTGGCTCCAAAAGCACAGACCCTGACCTCTCTTGTCACCCTCTTATATATATATATATATATAGGTTTCTATATTTGAAATAGGAATAGTTAGTATTTGTTCGGCCTTCTCATAACGACTGCTTCTTGATGATAGTAGATGGTTAATGTTGAACAATAGCAGGAGGTATACATCTAATATTAGAGTTGTATGCTCAGACTTAACATCAGGACAAAGTAGTAAAAACCATTGTAGATTGGTCTTGACAACGAGCTGTTTCACAAACGGTATTTCTCATACCCTGTTTCATAATGGGTATGAGCGGAGCAAGTGTTTTCCATTATTGTGATATAGTATGTCTTAAAAAACAGGAGGACAGAGTTGTTTTTCTAACAAATATGTGGAATATGATAAAAGTTTGCTCAGTGGGGAAAAGTTATTTGCGAAGTTGGTTATAAATGGTGCTGATCAACGCTGAAGGAAAGTGTCGGTTGAACAACGGTCGACTTAATCTCTGCACGTTAATGGAGAAATAACAAGCTGCTCGGTAGCAGAAAAACTCTTCCATCAGCGCTTTTATAATCACCACAAAATAAAACGAGTCTCCATGAAATTGCAAAAGAAAACCCTCCTGTGTTATCAGCCCGGCTAATTCAACTCCTGGACCCATTATTCACTGACACTGACCAGCAATTTAGCAGAGGCACCGCTTCCTTTAACCTTAGCGTTTATTCTCAGGATCAGTTTTTCTCCTCTTTCCGTTTCATCCGCCACTTCTTCCTAAGGGCTCAGCCATCCGTCGCAGATCGGCAACTTTTGCGAGTGCAACCTTTTTGGGATAATAGAGCGCTCTTCCGACTCACACGTTTTCAGCCGTTATCAGCTGTAGCCAGCGTGTTGGAGTGTGGTTTGTGTGGTTGTACGTGTGTGTCTCTTTGTGAACATGACTGCTGGAAGCCACAACTTCGAACCGAAGGCTAGATGTGAGGGAAGCGGCTATCTGCAAGACTGCTGCTGTTTTGATAAGAGCAAATTCGCCGCTCAGGGGGAATTTCTCATTTTCTCTGTTATACTGCCTCTTGGTTATTCCTTTTTTCACTTTTTCTTCATTGATTCTCTTTCACTCACTCCTCTCTCATTTTCATTCCTCTCTTTTCTGCTGAAAAGATGTTTTTATCATCTGTTCGTTTCTGTGTCGGTTATGTGCATGTTTGTGTTGTACTGTGTGTCTGAGGTGGAGGTCAGCAGATGGGACTGGCGTGTAAACTGCTATCAGAGCCTGTGGGGAAGCTCCAGGCAGAGCTCGCTACGCATCCCACTCTGTGATGCTGCAACTAGATTGTCATCCCTTAAATAAATAATGACTGTGTGTTATCGTCCACGTTGAATCTATTGTTAGTTTGTCCTCATATGTGCATTTCAATTCAAGGCCTACATTTAGTGAATGCAACACGCTAACAGGACGTACTGGAACATGCGTGTGCCCTCATACTCCCCTTTACTGGCTGCTGTCTGTGTGATTCAGGCAGGTGTGTGAGACCAATGTGAGCTTGAGAGCGAGGACATATGAGGATAAATGAGGACACACTTTGTTTTTTTATTTAATCTGTGTTTTAGGGCTTAGACTTAGAATTTTTAGACTTAGAATTTTGTGATTGCACTTTATTGGTCCCATGCTGGGGAGAGTCATATGTCACAACAGCTCAAAATGAGGAAGGCAAGTGAACATGAGAAAGTATGAAATAGAATATACAATCAAATAAGATGGATGTTTGAAATATGACATTATGTGGAGTAGTAGTGCTACAGAAAGTTAGTCACATGACTCAAAGTACACAAACACATGTTTTAACCACCACACACAGTCATGACAGAGTTTTCATGTATTTAATTGAAGAAACAACTTATTTAATTAATTTAATTAGTGTTGAAAACCAAATCTATTCTACTTCATTAGGTCTGCTCAGGTGGATCACTTCATTTGAGAAACATTAAACTATAAATGTTCCTCTTCTGGTTAAACACAGTTATAACAAGGTAGTGAGGGTTGTTGCTATTTACTCAGTCCTTCGAAGTCATGTCCTGTTTATTTCTTCAATCCATTTCATTCAAAAGTGGCCCAATGTCTTTTCTTAATGAAACTCCCTGGAATATTAAAACATGCTCAGCCTACAGTGATTCTGAATTAAATGACCAAATTACTAAATGACAATTGAGCATATCCTGCAACTCCTAAAGTTCCAAATGTTGCTGGAACTTTCTTTTAATAGAAGTATTCATACAAAAAAACTTTTCTATCTATTATCCTGACTGAAAACAGGCTGCAGCCCAGGTGTGATCCCCTGTGTGAGGTGTGCAGCCTCCTCAGGGTTAACAGTGCAGCTCTGGTTCCTCTCTGTTCTGCTGTCTGCTTCTTGTCAGGCTCCACTAACCAACACCGCCTCAATCACTGTCCGCAGTTTGTGACAGCCGGACTTGACCGCTGTCGGTTCTCCCCTCCTCTTCCTCACTTGATTAGTGTCACCGCGTGTCATGGGCCTCGTCTCTTGTCCTCACTTCTCCCCGCATCCCATAACATATCCTCCCTCCCCCGCCCTTCCGTCTCGTTACATGTTTCTCTGTTATTTTTTCCTTCCATTTTTATCCCGACACACCCCCCTCCTCCGTCAGCAGCGCTCGCCTGATGAGCCCCGTGTCTTGAGAGCTTGTCAGCTGTGTCAGGGGTGTGGGTGAAGCCTGTCATTACAGCTGTCCTCCTCCATGCCACTCTGTGGAGCACACTGAGGAACCCGTGACACCGTCCACTGCCGTGTGGAGCCATGTGTATGTGTGGGTGTCTGCTTGATTTCCTCATAGGTATCGTCCAACTTACTTTGCAGGACCAAAGAGAACTCCTAAAGAAACTTAGTGCCATTTACATAACAATGCTGAATGTTTGCCGACAGTAAATGTCAATGTTTGTCAGTGAGTCATCTCACCGAACAGAACAGCAGCTGTGCGTCTGTTTGAGTTTTTTGGCGGAAACTCTGGTGTACCAACAAATGTTCCCATTCCTGTGGGGCCTCGTGTCGGCCAAGCCTCGTCGACTAGACACTCCCATGTCCACACAAACACGTCTGAAAGTCAATTTGGTGCAATTTCTGTCACCATCAACCCTCCCGACTAGATAAACCACACCCATATGGTGTTTGGGCGTGCCAGAAAACTGCTAAGGATGACTCCACATTGTTAGACAAAGAGGATGTGCTCCGCGGCACACGGGCAATTAGGCAACTTCATCGGCGCCATCGTTTCATATGCCGTTTGAGCTACCTGTCGCCGTGCCGCTGTCACCGTGCAAATTTCCTGCTAATTTTGCTCTAGTTAGACCGTACTTTACTTCCTCTCTCCCCCCCCACCCCCCACCCCCCACTCCCCATCTGTCCTCCTCCCCTCTCCCTCATCAGGCCTATCTGCAGTCGGAGGATTACAAAGACGATGTGTGACAACTTGAAATGTGATAAATGACTCTGTCTCTCTCTCTCTCTCTTCTGTGTGTGTGTGTCCCTCTCTCTCTCTCTCTCTCTCTCTCTCTCTTTCTCACCCTAGATGTATATCCAAACCACCACGCTGACGATCTCTCTCAGCCTGTCTGCCTCCGTGTCTCTGGGGATGCTCTACATGCCCAAGGTCTACGTCATCCTCTTCCACCCGGAGCAGAACGTACCCAAACGGAAACGCAGCTTCAAGGTGAGGAGGACCCGAGGAAACACACGCTGAGTTAGTCATGGGTTATTATTACTTCTAGTATTCATTCGATGTGTTGGCTCATGCGTAATGAGATTTATATGAATAAAATGAGCTTCATTAGCAAACACTGTGAAAACACATCTACCCATTAAGATCGCATGCAAACTGTGCGTTTGTACCTTTAAGACCGGGGGCAACATGTGTGTGTTTACATGTTTAAGACCTGGTGTGACGTCTGCGTGCATGTCCCTTTAGAGCCAGATGAGACATGTGTGCGTCTCATCCATGATGTCATCGGAAACACTCACAGGGAAGGCGTTTATCAGCCCTGCAAATTGTTTTCACTGACGTTCTCAGAGCGGTGAGCAATACTGAGGCAGATTAAAGCAGTTTTTTATTGTGAGATTAAAGATTCAGACCAAGCCTCAGTCAGTAACAGACCTTTTGAGGATGAGGAAGAAAGGCTTTCTTTGCTGCGAGGCTGCCGGCTTTGTATCTTTTTTTTAAAAATGTTTCAGACCTCAAGGAAACAGAAATGTCGGCTCTTCAGAAAACACTTTAGGTGTCAGGTCATTTCAAACAACACAACAGGTCATAGGGGGCGTTTCCACTCACCGGCTTAGCTCTTAAAGGGATAGTTCACCTGGAAATGAAAACTCACTTATATACTCACACCTATGCCCCCCTAAGTTAATCTGAGAAGGACAGCAGTGCAGTAGTAGATCCATACCACATTGATTATCCTTTTTTTAATAATTTATTATAATTAATATACACATATACAGGCGATTGTGACAGCTGCCACCATGTCGGGAAAACTGGGCCAGAAGGGAGACCGGCCCAACGGAGAGGTGAAGACCGAACTGTGTGAGAGCATGGAGACCAACAGTGAGTAAGAGAACACCAAAGTTTTATACCTATACATATAACAAACTAATAAAACTAATACTAAAATCAAATATATAACTGCAATCTATACTCTGGAATAACCACTAACAAGCTTTTAACTGCGTAACAATGTCTTTACATAATAGAGACAATTTTATTTCCCTTTACCTCAGATTTCAACCATCACAATTAAGGCTGGACAGAATAAACGGTCATAATGCAGATATAAAAAGTATATAACACAAACACTATAATTCACATACATGAGAGGCCGTGGGTTTTGTTATGATGAAGGTAAGAAAGAATCAAATAATCAAAGTAGAACAACAGAGAACATTATTATTTTATTTGGATCAGTCCCCGTAATATGCCTGATTCTTTTCAACAAGATGAATAATTTTATGAGAAATCAAGTAAAATATTGAAACATCTCGCATTCTTAGAGAAAATGAAAAAAATGGTTCAAATGGAATGGGTTCTTTCCCGCCCCTTACAACATCCTTTCACTGAGTTGTATTGCCAAGAGAACAAAACCACCTTGGTAGAGATAAGGAATAAAACTCCTGGCATGTGTGTATTTTAATTTCAGGTTTAACTGCTTGTGGAATGGCACAGAAGCTTGCATACTAACAATCAAACATTTCCCTTGTGTACATTTACCAATTTCAATTTTGCAGCTCAATCAAAATTTGAAATCAACTTCACGCCTGTCTTTTGTGTGTTTGCAAACTGAAGCAGCTGCAACAGTGATCGCATGGTGTGTGTGTGTGTGTGTGTGTTTTCTCCGAGCTCTGACAGTGAAGCACTGTTACATCCACTTCAAAGCTCTGTTTTGTGTTGCGCTGCTTCTCCTGTGTCAGCAGTCTGCAGATGAAACGGCTGCGGTGTGACACAAGCTGCTGTGTCAGATTGCATGTGCACGTTACTGTGTGTGTGTGTATGTGTGTTTGTGGGTTTTACGCATGCTTTTTTTGTGAGCCTCCATCGATCTGCTTTAATCCAGTCCTTTGCTGTTCATGTGTCGATTTCTCTCACGACTCGTGTTCACGTCTGTAATCAAATGAGCGAATAATGATCCACGTGTGTGTCTGTGCAGTCTGTGGTTGCTGGGGGGGAGGGTATGAATGGTTATAGACCGGCGAAGGCAAACCGTGCTTTTCTGTCAGCACTTTATTATGACCGGTGAAGACATGAGGTCGCAGTTCGCTCATTGAGTAGTTAAACTGCTTAGTCATCCATTTACATAATTCACTTTTCCCAAAGTTTGCAAATTAGCCAGCTCCTCGTGATCCAGGCAACAGTTAATTAACACAACAGCGCCGGGCAGAATGCGAGGATCAGTGTTTCCACTTTGTCTTCCATCGCCTGACATTTTGCTGAAGAGCGCTTTTCAGAAAATATCAATGAAAAGCATTTTGCAAAAGTCCCAAATGAAAGGAGAAGAAAAGACCTCTGTTTTCATCAAGGCCCTTTTTTTCTCCAGCGGTGTGATGGAGAGACAGAGGTGGATTAGAGAAAATAAAAGTGTTTGTGTGAAAGCGTCGATGTATAACAATGCTGCAGTGAGAGGCTCCTGGTCGCTGAGGAAACATTGACATTTACCATGGAATGCTTGAGGGGACATGGGACATAAAGGGTTTGAAAAAAGCCCCAACTACTCAGGTAGACTGTGGATGTGACGCCGTGACGTGAGCGTCTGTCGCAAAATCTGCTCCCGACTGCTTCCTGATCGGTTTCTTTTCCTTTCTTTTCCTCCTCAATCCATCCATCCTTCTCTTCTCTTTCTTTTTCACCTCCCTCCTCCTCTTAAACGTCTCTATTCCCCCTCCAATCATCACTCAGCTTCATCAACTAAGACGACATACGTCAGTTACAGCAATCATGCCATCTGAAGGGACCACGGACGCCGGAGAAGGGGATTGGACAGGAGAAAAGGGGGCGTGACTTGGGGCAGGGCCGAGCGAGAGACGACGCCACCGATCAAAAGCCTGTTGGCTGGAAAACTGGCTTAAAAAAGGCAGAAGCGCCCAATGGAATTCAAGCATGAGACATTTTGTATTGTTCCGCATCAAACCACAGAGGGTTGGGACCACATCAACAGCCAGTCAGTGTGCCTGCTTTCCCGCTGCTCACAGCTCATTGGTCCTGCCATGAACTTACCTGTTTAAAAAAATAAAAAAGAGAAAAAAGAGGGTATGAAAAAGGTGACAAACCACAGGACACTGTGGTGGACAGAGTCACCATTAAAACCTACAAAAGATGTTTAAAAACAAAAAAAAATACACATAAAATTGAAAATATAAAGAAAAAACTCAGAAACAATGTACACATTATATCTAAAAGGACAAAGGTGGGGCCGGGAAAGAGATTTAAACAGATTACATTTTAAAAAAGATATTTAAAAAGAGAAATGTACGAGAAAAATCTATGAGACTCAAACATGTTTGTTGTTATTCTCTACTTGTAAGTATTTTTGTGGTCGTGACGATTTTTTCATTCTTGTCTCACCGTTGTCTGATGGATCGCCCGTGCATAATGAGATGAGTGTGTTTCCTCCTGCTGTCTTGGCTAACCAGGTCGTAGCCTTGGGTCGTGAACCTGTAAAATGCCATGGTTGAAGCATGCCAGTTTTTTTATACAAAAATGAAGATTTATTTATAATAAAGGAATGTTTTGCAAATGTGTAGATTGGTGGTGCTGCTTTTGAGAAGTGCTGGTGACTAAGGATTCCTTGATTTCTGCATAAATGGATGAATATATGTGTTTTTGGTCATGTTGCAACATTTTATATGATGCATAAAACATTTAGAGCTATTTAGCAAATCCCCTGGTTGCAGAAAACCACTATTTCCAAGAAAATGTCTTTGCACAGTTTGTCCTATTTATTAATTAATGCCCATGAAATGCTCTTAAGTCTCCTCTGCCCTCGTCTGCAACTCCCTCTTAACCCCAAAAGTGTAAAGTTGATAGGAAAGGGAAAAAACCAGACTGCTGGGAAGGAGAGAGTGAGCGTGAATGAGGGCGAAAAAAAGACAGATATTTGAGCGGAGTGGACAGAACTCCCCTCGCTGTGCACCCACAACAATCCGGCAGATGTCCAACCTTCAAAAATACATGAGAGCTAAGAAAGAAACAGTCAACTGCATCAGTGAACCTGTTCTCGCTGGAGAGGAACAATCAATAACGCTGAAGGCAAAGTGAAATGACAAATCACATCATTTAGAGGAGGGCGGCGTGCCCCCGACACACAGGCGTCAGATGGAAGCTTGTAGCATTCGAGCGAGTCCGTTCTTGCGATTGTGTGCTCTTTGACTTTTCTCTCCGTGTGTGCGATCTCCTCTTGATGCCATAAAACATAACCCAGATGACAAGGTGGATGTGTGATATAATCCCTGAAGAAAAAGGGTTTTCTTCCGTGAGGATAAAAATCACAGGTACCATCGCATGTTCTCTCAGCCGTGAAATCTCCTCGAGGGAAACACTGAAATCCAAGCCTCTTATTTACTGGAAGCTGGAGGAAAGATTAAAATGTGTTTCGTGACCCAAAGCTCAATGTGTCTGCCTCCTGAGCCAAAAGTGAACTGTCCAGTGTGTAGACATGATGACTGAGGACTCGTGCCTTAATGTGTAATACATGTAGACCTAGTGTTGTGTTGCGATGGAGACTCAGATGTCGGCTTTGTAACATGCCCTCAATGACAATCCTGAAATGCTTTTTACCATGTTTATCATGTGAGTGCGGTGTGGTGACATGCTATGACTTGGTAATTAGCACAAAGCAAAGCTAAACACAAAGATTTGGACTGAACAATTGTGCCGGATTAAAAAAAAACTGACCTTGTTATGACTCTTCATTAAACGTTACCCAAAGTCATTGGAGTTTATCCACCGGGGAGCATGACTTTCAAATTCCTTGGTAATCCATTCAACAGCTTTTGAGAATTTTTACTCGAATAAATGAAATAGGAAAGTTACAGGAAGGCCAAAGTCATGAGGATTCCATCAGGGTTCATCCTCTGCAGACCACAAATGTCTGTACATAACTCCATGGGGATCTTTAATGGTGTGAGAAACTTCCGTCAAATAAACAAACGAGCTTGAGGAAAAGCCAGAGAATCCTCAACGTCATTAGAAATGCATTAGGGTCCCATTAGGATTCCATCAGGGTTCATCCTCTGCAGACCACAAATGTGAATCCATCCAGTAGCTATGTGATATTTCTTTACAGGTTGACATTGGCTCCCCTACTACAATGTTGCTGTCATGTTTTAAACACATAATGCATTTCTGATACATCCTGAATTGATTCCTCTGATATTCTGCGAATGATTGATTCTAGATATCATCTCAACCAGACGTCAATAACGCCAAATTTTCTGTCTCGCGTCCGAGTCATGTCAATGAAGCTCTTAGCCGTCAAACACACGTAATGAGACGGAGAACTGTCCAGGGATCCGTTGCTGTGACCTGTAACACAAATTTGTCATCACGTGTAAATGTGGAGAGAGTCTCCCCCCCCAGTGCTTCTTGAAGGAAAGCAGATGGCGGACGTTTTGACCTTGTTGTCGCGCGGTGCAGCTGGTCCGTGTTCGGGACGTGTTTGGTTTGATTAATTAGCAGCGGATCAGACTGACAGTGACTGAGCGCAGGTGTGGCGACCGACACTCAGCATTCCATTCTACTTCAGCTTATTTTACCTCTCTGGATGGGTTAATGATGTGAAAATAAGAAGCATTCAAATGGTTCAATTTCATAATAAAACAAAAAACTTTTTTGCATTATATTCACAAATTAAACTCTATTTGAAAAAGAGGTTTATGTTTATAGTTTAATAAATCGCTTGATGTATCGGCTTTTCTTTAATTCTCTCAAAAGACGTTTTAAGTAAGTTAAAATTAGACCCATTAAAAAAAACTACTCAGTTTAATAGTGAAACAAACTGCTTTTGCATTTAAATGCACAAATTGAACCCAATATTCATTGTAATTTATGCACACATAAATAAGATGCAAATACTTGATGCTAAAACTCTAAAACTATCTATCCATGCTATATTTAATATTGACCATAAAACCTCAACTATTTCTCAAATTGAATAATAAAACAATATTACAGCGAATCAGACACATTTTAATTACTGATCCAGTCTATAGTGTGGAACACAGGGGATATGAAGTCTGGCCTTTTCATGCATTGACCTTAGCTCTGAATTATGGGATCTCTGAAGGTGACCTGATCAGGCATCGTTCCACTGGGACCTTGTTAGGTAAAAAGTCCCCTGACGACCTTTCCCAGTTAGAGAAACCAGTTCCCTCGCTGCACGTGCAGGTTTAACAGCTCAGAGGAAGAAACTGGTTCTTGTGGGTTTTTCCTCACATAAAAAATAATGAAACGATTTCTTCCATCCCCATGTTTGGTTTTGTTAGTGTTTCTGACACCGCACTCTGGGCAGTGCAGGACACGCTTTCCACCAGAGGCAATAATCCATGTCATCTCCAGCACACTAATTCAATTACCAATCTCAGACCGCTGTTCGTGTGACCAGTGAAACAGAAAACTGTGGGCGGCTAAAGGAAACTGTTCCCTTTGCAAAATCCCACTTCTTCCCACTTGAAGTATAACTGTTTAAGTGTGTTTTTGTTGGAAGAAAAGAGGACAAAAAAACAGATGGTCCTCCACTATGTGTCCATGAGCGCGGAGAACTGAGACTTTGATGCGACAGGGCTCATCGGCCTGTTGGATGCGGTTATTTTTCTACTACGTTTTCAAGTTTACGACACTGAAGCAAACATCTCGATCATGGAGGAGGTTAGATTAGGCTAAGGGGCGATATATGTAGAACCATCATTCGCTAATACATAATTGTAAATTATTCCCCAGATGTTATTTTCAAACCCCTAAGGCTTGATGCTTTTTGAGGCTTTATGGTAAATAACTGTAAAACAGTTACAACGGAATATAGAGAAGTCAAATTCAGAATATAAAAATGTGTCATTATTGTTAACATTGAGGACTGGCATTAGGATCCTATGTAGGGTTGTAGGTCTCTCTTAGTTTTTATATTTCCTTTGGCTTTTGTTTTTCGTCACATTTTACATAAATATTTCATGACAGTGTTGATGCAGGAAAAAACAAAACAAAATACACCTTTACTTTATTTTTGCAACAGTACAAACCCTTGGTCCTCAACATGAACTGTAGCTTTAAACCCAAACTGAGTTTCCTCTCTCCTCAGACACTCTATAATAGAAAAGAATTGCTCTATGCAGATCTACTCTATAAGTGTCTTCCATATACCTACAGCAGATAAGCTTGTAATCTGGAGTTTAGAGGAAGATTGTTTTTGTATTGAATTTATTCATTTATTCAAATCTAACTTTTACCTGATTTGTCCCGGGTGGAGGCATTTCTCCTTTTTAATTTAATTTTCTTTTGTTTTCTTCATCTCATCAATAATGAGATTTACTGGCCCCGGAAAGTGGAAAAATACTTTTTTGGAAGTCTTATTTTATTATTTCCACTTTAGTATTGTATATTAAAGTTTAAGACAACATTGCAAACATGTTTGTTCTACACACACACACACACACACACACACACACACACACCTGTTATAACCCACTAAAAGCACCTCAAGTGACCTCAAATGTCCTTACAGTGCGTCACTGTTTTTTGTGTATTCAGGTCCCCACTAGGATACAAACACACAAACCTGCCTCCATAAACACAGAAGTATTTGCACAAATTACTTCACATGTCAGTTTATGGCAGCTTCAAGACACCGTGCAATCAGAACCGTTGGCACATAAAACACACACAATCTAAATTAAATAGAGAAAAATGGAAATGCATTGCTCTCCTTGTTTGTAGTGACAATCAGTGACACACACTTCTACCTGTCACCCATTATCTTGTTGGTGTCATATCTTTTCACAGTGCCCAATTTTTGCAGGTACTCTTTTGGGAAGTGTAAATGCATTAACAGCCCTGTCACACTGTGTGTGTGTGTGTGTGTGTGTGTGTGTGTGTGTGTGTGTGTGTGTGTGTGTGTCTGTGTGTGCTCACATCCACCCAGTGCTATATGTGAGAATGCACACACAGTTGTTGTGTCCGTCAGTCCTCCGCTCATGTGTGTGCGTGTGTGCGTGTGTAAACCCCCCAGTGAGGAGACGGGACACCTGGGAGAGACGCCAACAACAGAAAATGTCTCACCTGTCAATCAAGCGCTCCCCACACTGTCACGCTGAGGAGGAGGAACGCTTCCATCCTCATAATGAGGAAGGCCTCTGTTGGGGAGTTGTGAGTGTTTAAGGAACGGAACAGTGATTTGAGAGGGAAAACAAAGAGAGAGAAACTGTGAGAAACAGCAGTTCCTCTGTTTGTCGAGTCTTCTCAGGCAGCGTGTGAAACCTCCCAGCCGAGACTTTATCGTAATTAGCTCTGTCAGATGGCCTGTGCCAGGGGAAGCTATTACCTTAAATAGACTCACCAGTGATACGGATCCTGCTTCTTACAGATGTTTGCATGCCTGTTGAAGACACAGCTGGCTGGCGCCAGCGCGGGCACTTTTCCCAGTTCCATGCGTCTGATCACTGATGCGGAATTAAAAGAGATAAATTGGGAGGTCTCAGTGAAACCAGCTGTAAATTAATACCTCTGAAACTTCTGGTGTAATCAATGAGGAGTTCTTTGAGGATTTAGCTGTAAATACAACTTTCTGTGTTTCCAATTCAATCCTATTCAATCATTTAAATGTAAGACTGATTACTCCTGCGTCTCATTAATTCCACTAAATTGTTGATTCATGTGCGTTGATTCTACAATGCAAGTTTTGTAGTTTGTCATCGTTCTGACTTCTTTTTGTGTTTGAATAAGAAAAGCCGAGATGACTTGTTGTGGTTGGTGACTAAGTCTTTGTGGATTCTGTCCCTAAAGAAGCATGTGTCCGTTGTACCATTCTGTGGGATATGGACATGTGCAATGAAAACAGGATGATTCAGGTGTACCAGCTTTGAGACCTGACTCACAGGATGTGAATCACTTCCAGCTGCCGACAGCAAGTCACAGAGGAAGCGTCATGCCCGGGTTCGGCTGTTAACTTTATCTCCACATCTCAGCCAAATCAAATATTAAAAACATAACTTTCACTTAGTTTTCCAGATGCTTTCTGACTGTGCCACAACAAACGCAGAAACCTGAACATTTCCTCTTTGAAGGCCCAAAATACATGAGGAGTGCCCCCCGTTGGTTGGATGGTGAAATGCAAAACAAAGCAGCGAGCATTTGAAGCTTCAGGGAACAGTTCTCTCTCTCTCTCTCTCTCTCTCTCTCTCTCTCTCTCTCTCTCTCTCTCTCTCTCTCTCTCTCTCTCTCTCTCTCTCTCTCTCTGTGTCTCTCTCTCTCTCTTTCTTTTAATTATATCACTGGCCCTCAACTGTTAATCTCCTATTTTCTGAGAGCTTCTCGTAGTTAATGAGGAAGTTCAGACTTACTTTACCTGTTATTTAAATTCACGTAGGTTTTGGTGTCAAAGCTTACCAGCTCCTGACCTTCAGGTCCAGTTTTTTTTAGACATAACCACGGTTTAGTTAATAGAACTTTGCTCTTTGTTCTCCTCCTCGATCTCTTCTCTCCTCTCAGGTGTTGTGGATCTGCTCTGTGTAGCCCTGCCCCTGTGTATAAGGTAGGGGGCTCTCACAGCAGCAGCAGCATCTGTTCAGTAATGTGGTTTCTGTTTATTTTGTTTCTTTCTGTGCGAGGCTGGAGGTCTGGCCGTCTAGACTAGGTCTTTATTTCTAGTTTAGATCTTCAGAGTTCTAGGTCCTGTGGGCTGGCCCAGACTTCCTCATCCGTTTGTTACCTCCAGACTCCCATAGTTTTGCTAACATCTTGGTTATTACTTTATTTTCATTTTGCAAACAAACTTTATCTGAACTCTGTGCTTGGTTGGCTTTCTCATTTTATGTTGTTACTTCAAGGTTGAGCCAGATTTTCAGTTTTTGATCGTAACAGTGTGCAACAGGGTTTTATTTTTGCGGAGTATCTATGCGTCTAAATAACATTTTATTAAGGTTTCCATCTGCTAACAGGTTAGGACACAAAAAGGGTTATTTTCATGGAGAAATTTAGACAAAATGTTCCTGCTTTCTGAATTTGTCACACAACAGTTAAATATATTTATGGCTTCAAACACCACAAGGACATGTTGTCTGTGCTCCCACTCAAAATCCTTCCAACCAGTGGTGCGCTATCTACCAAATACAGCTGATGGCTCCATGTAACTAGGAAACGGAGCAGGAGATAATCCTAGAATTCCATGTCACCTTCTCTCCTGGAATCATACCAAGACATCTGCTGCTCAGGGGCAGAGAAGCTATAGGAATCCGAGGTCAGATGTTGATATTGAGGTGCGAGTTTGCCAGGTCTGCGGCTGACACCTATAGAAGCAGCTGCCGAGTTGACTCACGGTTTTTAATAGCCCCTGTGATGCCTGCATGTTGTTAGCTGCTGGTGTACCGCTCTGCTCGGAGGATGGAGACTTTAAAACCAGTGAAGAAGAGCCGAGGAGAGGCTGCTGTAATTTAAGCCTGAAGAGAGGGAGCAGAGGAAGAACTGGAAAGATGACGCGAGTTAAAGATTCCACCAGGGGAAGGATACGTCCTAAAACCGTACATCTGTTACTCTGACTCTGTTTATTGCAGTTGTGTGGTTTAAGGCTCCCTGAAAGAGCATGGGGACGAGGTGATGGCAGAGGGAGGGAACGACGGCGAGAGCTCCTCATTTTATCACATGGAAACCTGCGTAGCCTCTGATGAGAGCTCAGTACATGTGTTACCATTTGCTCTAGCATGTGGCTGGATGAATACGAGCTGGGAGAGGACACGGTAAAGGCAGCTCGTAATAGTCCCTGTCTATATTGGGCATTAACACAAAGTTTCAGTTTTACACTTTATTCACACCTTTGAGGGAACTTTTGGACTCCTGATACCTTTGCTTGTGGAATTTATATTTATCTTTTTGTATTTTTGGGACTCCATGTTTATGAACTTTGCCTCGTGTCTGGTTTTTGGGTTTCTTTGCAGTTTGATTTATTTTTTGCTTGAAAGCTTCTATCCTTCTGCGAGTCTCTCTGTTCCAGTATTTTTTCCCATAAATCTAATTAAAATGACAGTTTATTGGATCTCATGTCCTCATGTGATGTCTTCATTGAGGTCCTCAACTGTTTTCAGTCCTGATGATTGTCTTTACTCTTAATTTTGCTTGTAAAGAACGAATAGGATTCACCTGATCCACAATTAGAGAGCAGATTTGTCTTTTCATAGGAAGATAAAGTCCACTTAAGTTAAAGGAAACATTTGATTATCTGTTGATGAGCACAGATCAGGATTAACCTACAAACAAGTAACTTTTAGTAAAAAAATAAAAAAATTCTCCCTTCCACTGAAGTCGACTTGAGCAGTGACTGGTGCCACGTTCAGTTCAGTGTTGCAGACAGATGGAGGCTGTCAGAGAGGATGGATGTCTGGCAGCATTTGAGATTTGACTCATAACATCCAATTTTATGAACAAAATGGCACCAAAGTAAGTGGCTGTGGGGTGGGGGGGGGGTGAAATGTGTCAAACACCCATGGGTGTCATGTGCTGGGATGACTCATCTCTGGTCGTGGAGGCTATAAATAGTGGCAGTGTTCTGGCACCTTAGATATTTTGTATCACAGGAAAGAGAACAGTAAATTTTCACTTCACCAGATGTGATGAGTGCATGTGGAGAGAAACAGAAGAAAAGTTCTGACTGTCCAATGAGTTCACACTTAAATGTGTGTAAAGAACTAAATATAAACTGACAGATTGTACAGTACGTGCGTCTGTACACTGCCTCAGTGACTCATTCAAGCAAATAAGTAAAGAACAAAAACTGCTTTCCCCCAACGGCTTGGAACTGGGAATTAATTTCAAACCACGTGGACGTGATGAGAGTAATTGCTTTCCAGAGAGAGAGAGCCTTGACAGTGGAACCCAAGGTGACACACAGTCCTGTCCTCCACTGTACTTGGGGGTGTGATGCAGACAAGGTTTTTGTCAGCGATATGTCACAGCCCCTTTGTCCCGGAACAATGGGTGCCACTGCTGCTGCTACTGGTGCTCAGGAAATTCCTCCTTACAGTTGGGACCAGAGGAGAGGGTAAGTAGGAGGGGTGAAAGACTCCGAGGCTCTTTGTCTGCGTCATCTTGAGCTTTTATCACATTTTATTGAATCGTCTACGAAGGTGTTTGAGGAGCGTACCGCCGCCAAGGCTAGCACCCGGTCTCGCCACGTTAAAGAAAGGATACGCCTGCACTTAAAAAGTGTATAGGGTTCTGTCTTGGTTCATGCCTCATCCCTCTTCAGGAAAGTTTGTGGAAATGTCCCTGCAGTTTTTTGCGTCATCCTGCTGACAGGCTGAGAAACAAATGCCAATCAAATCACGACCTCCACGTTGAAGGTAAAAACAATACATGGCTTTGGTATTGCACATTTCACATTTATACAATTTTACACAAAAGAGGCAATCAATAAAGAAACGATGACAGCCAAAAAGCAACATTAGTCAGAAAAATAATGACAGCTTAGAGGAACGTGTTTTTATTTTCTTTATTTCTCTGCAAAATTCATGTCAATCATGTTGAATTTATATTGTACCATCTAACTTTATCAAATAGAAAGCTGAACAGCCTTTAGATTTCTGACAGATTAATATATGGGCCCCGAAAATAGCCTCTAAACATGAAAGACAGTTTTACTGGATTGAGTCAAAGGGCAACCTACATTTAAAAGTATTGAAATTCATTGACTTGAGTCTTTTTTTACAGCGCCTAAAATGAAATGTAAAGCACTGACAAGTCTGTAAGAAGAAGAAGCTCTTCTCCTGGAGGGAGTGTTGGGAATGTGACCACGTCGAGCAGATTGTCAACTTGGCAAAGACATTTCTGTTCCTCACGCGTCTGCCTTTGCAGCACGATTCAAAAGAAAGACGTGCATGTGCTGCCAGAATCAACTCATTTGGACCAAAACAGGAATTCAAATCTGCACGCAGGTCGAAAGGGGAAACTGAGAGAAAAACAATTCTCTCGGCTTGTGGTTTGGATGACTGAGGATGCTTGTGACTGAGACACGAGGATAAAAGCACGATGGAAACCGCTTATCGAACCCCATCAGGGAAGCCAATGGACCTTTTGTCGTTAATAAACCTTCAATTAGACCGATTCAAAAAGAATTACAGACTGCTCGAACGCAGCGTGGGCACGATGGTGGAGCGAAGCCACATTCCTCCAGAGTCCTCAGACAAGACAATCGGATGGTCGTGATGCCTTCAAGCTTTTTAACGGCCTTAGTTTGTAGCAGTTATTTGAGATCAAGAAATTTGAGGACGGGGACTTTGATTCGTAGCTGATGTTAATTTCCAAACTTAGCTCAGATCGGACTCTCTGCTGAGAACTTTATGATTGTCGCAACCCTTCTTCCTGCAGTGGATGGTTAAAACTTCCTGTTCCGTGTTTTTAAGGGCTACTGATGTCGGCGGGATACGCCTTTTGGTGTCTTGGTGTTGGAAACATGTACTTGTATTGGAAACATGCCTACACATGTTTTAGATTATATTTCAATAACATCATACTTACTGTTATCTTAGTAAAATGTAGGGATCTGCTTTTAGTTTGAAACCACACTAAGGTTCACAAATTAATTCAAAGAATGAGTCCCATTGAAGTTGAAGAATTCCCTTTGCTACTGTGATAATAAGGCAGCTTGTCTTCTTGTTCCACAGCCTTATCATCACTTATCACTAATCATTTTTCACTCTGTCTTCATTCAGAACTTTGTGTCTTCATCACAATAGATAAAATATCTATCATAGTATGCAAATTAGGTGTTTCTCTTTTACCATCTGTCCTCGACTGCAACAAATGGAGAGACTCCACGTTCGGCTTGTTTAAATGAGTATTGGATAAATTATTGTCGACGTCTGCATAATCCTATTCGACTGTTGAAATTATCTCGAGACGGTGACAACAGGCTCTGAGGCTGCAGCAGAGAAGAAGAATAATTACATTTAAACGGATGCCTTTGTGCTTGCATCTCTCTGTAACCATAGCAGCATTTAATAATGACCTTCTTGTGATATTCACTGCCACTGATCACAAAGGCTTCCCGAGGTTTGAAGGGAACGCGGGGCCTTTAAAAGCTGCCGACCACAGGGAGAGGGGAATAGCCACGGATGGAAGTGAGCTGCGTCTTTGTATTTCCCATGATTCAGTTTGATGGTGTGGTTCCCCCACTCTTTATAATGCACCTGGGTCGCCACAAGGCCAAGTTGAAGGGAACAAAAGTTGACTTTCCTTCTAAAATGCCAGAACTGGCCCCTTGGTGCCATGCAGCTACGTTTCCCATTAGTAGTTGAACCCAAAAAGTTGTGATGATGTTTATATATCATATGATTCATACATTTATGTGAGTTGAAACATTTTCTGTGTATCTATTTGGAAGCACAGATGCATCTATATACTCAGAGACTTTTTTCTCTCATCTAAAAGCCCTGGTTCCCTCCTACATGTGCCCGTGAGGCTTCGTTCAAAAAGAGCGAATAAATACCGGGAACATTCGAGCCATCAGATGGGTTGTACCTTTAAAAGCCTCGACCCATTATCGCAGCAGTGTTTGAATCCGAAAAATGGCTTCACCCTAAAGAGTTGGCCATTGTGCGGCCAAAATTTTACCCCCATACAAGCTCCTTCCTCTGCCCCGCCACGTCAAGGCTTTTCATCTAATGGCAGAAATGGCCCTCCTCCACTCCGCTTTTCAGGGCGGCCATTCAGAAAGTGCCAAAAGGCATCGCGCTGCCGTCGCGGTGATTGGTCATGTCACGCCATGCCCGTCGGTTTGCCACTGAGTTGGCTGAGGAGTGTGCACACACGAGAATACAAAAGGCTTGTGCGACTGGTTTGTGTGTGAAGATACATGTCTCTATTTGCAAGCTAAACAATAAAGAGATGTAAATTATCCTTTTTTTTATTTATTAAGGGAAGGCAATGTTTTATTTAGTCCTAAAGGATCATCATTTTGTAAAAAAATAAATCATGTTTAACTTGGATACATGCAGAGCTCTATCATCTTTCCTATCCACACACTGTATATGACATAATAGTTTTAAATAAGTGTTTAATATTTTACTACATGTATTTGTCTGATTTGCAATTCATTTGACTGAGTATTATGGATTATTTATTTTAAGCTTGTACTCGTTCATGTATCCTGCGGTGTCATCTGCTCCACTGCAGTTTGCAGTATCCATTCATGTAAATAAAGAATGAGGCTTGAATTTGAGAGAGAGGCAAATTCCAATTGAAGATTTAATGAAATCATTCCTCCATGGTTTTCCAGGCATGAATGCGTTGAAGGCACCGAGTTTTACTTGAAATACTTGTAGAATACTTTTGAATGTGAGTGATAACGGTTTGTGTTCATTGTGGCTGCAGTGGCTCAGGAGGAAGAGTGGGTCGTCCACGGTTCGATCCTCAAGCTCCATGTGCAGAAGTGCCCTTTGACCCCCGACACTGTGTTGATAGTGTGTGAATCATTTGTACGAGAAAAACTGCAGCGCATACAAGTGCTGCATGAACGTGACCTGCAGCGTAATTGGTCAATAAGACTCCAAAAGAAAAATATAAATACAGTTAATTTACTAGTTGTTATTTTTTTATGAGCAGCTTCTAGTTGTGGAATAAAATCAAAAACAACCCAGAGCCCCAAAAAAGATTTCCATTCCTCTCTTAGCAACACGAGAAAACCACAGCACTGATACCAAGACGTCATGATATTTGACTTCATATAACACATCTGTAGATTTGTACTAAGTAAACTCACTACAGTATACTTTCGCAGTCCGCCCACGCACATGTAGAGGATTAATTATTTATGTTAGATAAAACACCATGTCTCTACACCATGCATGTAAATGAACAGAGTTGTAAAATAGAGAAAAATATGAATCCTACCTCACGGATTTGCCCCGACACCAAATCATTTCTTCAGAGCAAATCTTCACGGCCCCTCAGGGCATCGCAAAGACGTTTTCTACACACACTCTCCTCCTCCCCTCTCTAATCGATAATGGATAGAGCCACACGGTGATACAGCTGCTCTCCTTCTTTTAAACCAACTCAGATTCCGTTTGAGAGGGCAACATCTATCAGGAGTGTTACACCTCGACCTCGACGCACCTCTGCTGCGATCGTGCGAGCGACTTCATTAGAAGGTCTGGATCCGCCTGTGTGTAAGTGTGTGTAAGTGTGTGTGCTCGTTTGCCAAAGGGCAGGGCAATTTGATAGCAGCGAGTTTAGGCCCGGAAGCTTTACGTTTCTATTCGTAACCCCCCTGGGGGACACCACTCGTGCAATGTACTCAGTTCCACGCTGGCCCTACATTAGAAAGTGGAAGTCAAAATGGCACCATGATTATGGTGAGTTAAATAATTATTAACACACAGCAGGTGGTGAAGCAGGACTAAGACCTGTGCTAATCCTCCCTGGTGCTATCGCTGCTCAGGAGGAGGAACAGATTAGTCACTCCCACGTTTAATTACAGGTAGACAACTTGCTTCTACATCCAGTCTCATGAAACAAGAAACAGGAAAACGACTGTTTGTTATCCAAGAGGCAAACGTACCCTTGTTTGCTGCGGTGGACAGAAGCTACTGTCAAGACACAAATGTCTGAGTCAGGTGCAGTAGACATTTCACGAAACTTTTCTTGCCAGCCCCTGATTTCTCCTAAATGTCCCCATGGGCTGAAGTGAGAATCCAGCTGGAGCCTTTTCTAGAAATAGGCGTGACTCTAAAAAAGAAGTAAAGGTTAAATTGACAAATTGACAATTTGTTTTCTTCTTTACAGCTTTTATCATCAGCTCAAAAGTATCATGGACTTTAATCAAGCCCTTCAATGATTTTATGAAATGTCTATTGAAAAATCTGATTATGAAAAAAATTACAACAAAAGCAGTCCAGCTCTTTAGCCCGGTTTGTAATGACAGCTATTCATTGCACTTCATTGAAAGACTGAAAGAAATGAAAGTGAATGCTCCATAAAACTTTAATAATTATATATCTGGAAATGATAAGTGTGTATGTGTGTCCAAAAAGAATGTGCAAGTGTCTTTTATTCCTGTGAATAATCACCGGCTCAGGACGGTTTTGCAACAGAGTTGAACAACTATCTTTTGAATATCATAAAAAAATCATAATTATAAATTTGTATTCATTTTAAATCTCTGTCTGCTCAGCGTATGTGTGTTTGAATGTCTGATTGTTTTTTAGTTCTTGTCTGTTTCAGTCTGCTCTTGTTTGTGCCTGTGTATGTGAGTGTCAGCATTACTGATCCCCCAGTTTCCCTCTGGAGAAGCGTGTGGGATGGAGGGATGCAGAGTAGGGGACAGAAGAAACAAGAGAAGAAGATGAGAGATTAGAATGGAGGGATGGAAAAAAAACTGTATTAATATAAATGGTTTGGGGGAGGTCAGAAGGGAAAGTAAGGGGGTCAAGACGAACACGGGCACGGAAGGCAGATAGAATAAAAGAAGGAATTGGAAATGAAAGAAAGAGCATATTGAAAAAGATAAGCTATGGACATTTGGAAAAGATATAGAGGGGAGACTAAAGAGAAACGAGGAAAGCAGACTATTAAAGTCACCCCCAGACATGAACTGAACTCCAGATAATCTCCTGAAATTAAGAGGAGGGGCTGTATGGGAGATAACAAGTAGTTAGTCTGAGGCTCCAGAAAATTTACGGAACTTTTCCTGCCAGCCCCTGAGTAAGAGTAATCCTGTGTGTGAATACATCAGGATACTGTCCAGACGATTCACTGAGAGAAAGCAAGTACGTTGATGATGCTTTCTAACAGATGCAAAACAATGGAAGAAAAACAGACATCTTGGAGGTGTCATACACGTAGGAGACAAAGATGTCAACTTGGACAGAGATACAAGAGCTTTTGGTGATGTCAATGTGCCGTAACATTGTTCATATGTGAAAGACAAACTCCGGAGAAAGTCCACACAATGATATCCTGACTTTAAGTCTGAAAATGGCTTTCGAGATATGAGCGGACAAGAGAGAAAGTATTAAAGTAAAAAGAATAGTGAGGGGAGAACTAAGATAGACAAAGGCATCGGACAAAGTAAGAAAATAAATGCTGAACATGTTAACGTGTCAGAAATCGATGACTATGTCAGAAATGAAATCGACCCTCTGTTCTGCTGCAGAAGAAGCAGCCATTGTGCGCTGCTGAGGGTTTTTCTTTGACGCAGCCATTTTCACTTTTTCCCCCTCTTATGTATTATCCAAAATCAATCATCACAACCTCCCACCAAGTGGTTGAACAATTCCTGCATGACCTGTGTGTGTGTGTGTGTGTGTATCCAGTGTGTGTGATTGAGTGCCTATTTGTCAAATTGTGTGTGCATGCGTGACCTGTGACAGTATGAATAGATATTTCACATGAGGTTACATTGTAACCTGGCAACAGAAATTGGCGTGAGGCTCATCTTGCACTCTAGTGTGTGTGTGTGTGTGTGTGTGTCTGTGTGTGTGTGCGTGAGCTGCAGCTGTCTCTTGCATGTATTCTTTCCTGCAACTTTGAGTCAAGCCGTATTGAGATGGAACAGGAGAATGATGGCTGGAGAAATTGTCTTTTTTAAGGTGGGAAAAGTGGTTGAAGCAAAAATGCAAAGAGCAAGCGGAGCGAGAGAGTTGTAATGAGCAGAAAAATGAGAATTGGAGAGTTACTTTGTTAGCCCCAAATTCTCCTCGATGATGGCGTCTAGGTGGTGTTAGGTTAAATCATATTACAGAGCTCCATCAAAACCTCATTAATTCCATTTGAGTTCTGGACCCGAGCGTCTCTCTCAGTCAGGAAGGTACAGTGTGTACGTGGCATCTATTCTCAAGCCTCATTTCTCTGGCTGTAAGCTTCACACATTTCTAATCAAAGAATGTGACAGTCTTCGGTGCAGATGTGGCAAGTTGAAGGTATTCTGACCTCACTCCACGCCACAGGACGGGATCTCAATTCAGTAAATGTAATTTATCTATTGTAGTCAAAAGCAATTTTTCCTCATATTCTGTCACAGATTCACAGACAAATTGGTGAAACAAATGTCTGTGTTGAGGTTTTTTCCTGTTCTACGATGCTTAGCAGAAGGGAAATGACACTAAGACCCCCTGCTGACAGTGCAAGCAGGTGATGCTGCACGAGAGCAGGAGCTGGTAGTCTTTTTCCTCCACATAGCACATGTAGCTGCTACTCGAAAGGAGCACATAGCTTGACTCATCTTCCTCAAGTTTCCAAGGTGCAATAAGAGTTCCTCCGCTGAAAGAGAGAGCATGTTGAGAAGTGAATGAAATCAGTATGCACAC
Source organism: Pseudopleuronectes americanus (assembly GCA_038501795.1). Taxonomy (NCBI): domain Eukaryota; kingdom Metazoa; phylum Chordata; class Actinopteri; order Pleuronectiformes; family Pleuronectidae; genus Pseudopleuronectes; species Pseudopleuronectes americanus. Next base: position 8,955,741 of record CM076737.1, read on the forward strand.
TGTATGGCTGATATGGGGAAAAGTCTTGGTCCCTTTCTGGCTAAAATGTGCTAAAATTGCCTTGAATGTTGAAACCTGCAATTTGAACCATTTTAAAACTTGCTGTCATGGAATAGAAAGATATTTTTTTCATGAAAGGAAACCGTCAGGGCAAAGCCATCACATCATTCATTCAGTTTGGGCTGTGGCTAGCAGGCACTCTCTTCACTTGCATATCTAATAGTGATGGCATGAAGTGCTCTTAAAAAAAGTCATAGACTGTTTATATAGGTGGACCTCCCGTTTTCACATCTTCCGACCATCCAGACATGAAGGTTACATATTCAGGACACAAGCCAGGGTCAATGCAATGGAGCCACTGTAGCGATATCCCATAGGACCACAGACTTAAGATCATTTAGTATGATAATAGCTATCACAAATTACAGAAACCATATTTGAGAAGAGAGAGCAACTTGTAATTAATTTGTGGGATTTTGTAATAATATCATTAAAGCACATATGCTTGTAATGATCAATCTAATTCAAAGCCTAATTCACTAGTGGTGCTTTTTGTTATTTGCCGGTGGGCTTCACATTACATGAACAGTGAGTCTGGAGAGCTACATCCATGCAGGACCCCGAGATCAGTTTACCGAACAATATGTCCCATCATGTGTTTTTTAGTTGGCAGCAACAAAGCAGTAAATGGTCCTTGAAGGGATCTTGATAGATGTATCACATACAGACAAGTTCAAATGGCCACGTTTTCTGCATCTGTGGACTCATCCACTTGAATTCCATTCCACGGGGACTGACTAAGCCTTTCAAACAATTGCCTCTCACCATCCTCTGCTATTTCATCTATTCTCCTCAACTGTGTAAGCAGAGAGGGCAACATGCCCAGCCTTGTTAGCTGCCATTTTCCCTAAAGTGATTCAAGTATTCATCGTTGGCTGGTGGAGGAATTCATTTCTCTCTGATGTTCAAAGGGAGCTTTCATTTTGGCAAATTAACTGGCCGCCAAAATATGAGGCCAAATGCAGTTTGATTAGGTGAGGATTGCGTTTAAACCCTTGCCTCTTTTTATCTTCACTTTTTTCCTATTGAAAATACGTCATCGGGTTGACCTTAAGAGCAGGAAGATGTGTCTTTAAATCCCAATGAACTTTAACTATGATGGTTTCATATCCATGGGATTGAGTGGAGCTATATGTCTAACCGATAGAACAGAGCAGGATGGAGGGCATGTATGTTTTTAAAGCTGGCAGGTATTCTATATGGATAAGAACGTTATGGAGGAGAGGAGGAAGGAGATGAAGATCTTTGTCAGGGATTGTGAGGAGAGGAAATACAATTAAATGAACGTATTAACATAAGTCGAGCATATTGAGAGAAAAAAAAGAATTTGAGATAGATTGGACAGAAAACGTGGAGCAGGATGAATTAGAAGGGGGGTATAGTACTGATATTGAGAGGGAACTGTAGGATTGTGAGCTGTGTGGCTGAAGTGTGGTGTGACACTGCGCTAGAAAGACATTTGCACTCATCTAAACCACCAAACTCATAATTCTGAGATGAGTGAGGAGGCTACTAAAGATATGTCACTATAATGTTAATTAAACAAGTTTGTGACAACTTTTGCTTTGTTGTTCGTTGTCATGGTGGAAATAGCCATTAGACGAAGGCAAATTGTGAATCAGAAAGACTGTGCCGTTCCAACAATGATTGATTGGTTTAAAATGGGCCAAGAAAAGATTCCCCACACCATAACACCACCACCACCACCACCACCAGCAGCAGCCTGGACCGTTGAGACAAGGCAAGTTGGGCCAACGGATGAATCCTGGCAACGCCAAATTCTGAGCCTACCATCTGCGCGCTTTTACAGAGCTCTAGATTCACCAGACTATACCGTATGTTTTTCCTGGTGAGCTCATGGCCACTGCAGCCTCAGATTTCGTTTGCTGGCTGACAACAGAGGAACCTCACGTGGCCTTCTGCTGCTGAAGCCCATCTGCCTGGAGGCTGGAAGGGTTATCCATTCTGAGATGCTTTTCCGATCCCAGCAGTTGTAAGTAGTGGTTGTCTGAGTTACTGTGGCCTTTCTGTCTACACTGAGATCTCTGCCTATTTTTTACTGAAGGAAAGCAGGGTATTTGCTGGACTCTTGCAAGTTGCTTTGAAGACCTAGGCTTGAATTGAACTGTACTAGTTCATACTTAGATCTCAGCTTTCCAGTTACTGAACTTTGTTGCACCTTGTTTATAATGTTTGGTAACTTTTCATAAACCTGTAAATCCTTCAGCTTTTTCGGGAGACAGAGTGAGCTTGTATATCCAAGGTAGAACAGGATGCTGTGGTTTTAAGACCATGTATGTATGGTACAACTAGACATGTCTGTCTTATAGCATCTGGAAGTGTGGTGAAGGGGCGGTGGACTGATGCCCCCCCCCTAGAGTTTCTGAGATGCTGCTCTGTATGCCGGAGCCGTTCCCTGAAATCTCACCTTGCTAGAAAGAGGAGAGGTAAACACAATCTCCTAATCAGGACTAATACACACTCCCTCTACAACTGTCTTGTTATCATGCACATTGTTTGAACAAACCCGCGTCCGTGCTTCCTTTCCGAGGCTAATCCTATTTAATCAGTCGGTACAAATGATAATTGTCGATCAATAATTAAATGCAAGTAATGCACTCCGAAGGTTCCAGTTGCTAATGAATTGTGAAAAATGCAAGAAGTGGGTAATGAGCTGACCTTGTGTGCTCGCAATCAGTCGTGTGTAGGTGCGTGCATGTGTGTGCGCATATACACCTACTTGACAGATGTGTGACAGTAAACGTTCATATGTGCCTCTGCTGTGTGTAAATGAGGATGACTGCCTTTAGTGGTACTGGCTAATTGCCTATTTTCACAGTAACAGGCTATATCGCAAACGCTACCATAATTGTTCAATTGGTGGCAATTAAAAGTGATAACTGTAGGGAACCACTGACAACATGCATTAATGTCAACTAGGTACAGAGGAGCACTAATTGACATTGAAATCCGTATGCTATATGGCCCCTATGCTTTAGTGGTGCACTATAAAGAAAAGAGCTTTAAATAAGTCATTATTTCAAAAGATATTGTAGGTCAAGTCAGCGTCTGTTGCTAATATAGGAAGTCAGAGTATGTCAATGTGTTAGACCTCAAGCCACTGTCATGAGAATAAAGGAATGTTCATGATAAATGAAACAACCTCGGATGAGAGTTTTGTTTAAATTGAAGACATAAAATGGCAACACACTTCAAATATATTTAGAAATTCAAAAACAGATAATCTCCATCCACACAAGCTTTTGTATCCATTTATTTTGCCAACGTTCAAATGATTACGTTGGGCCAGTTGGTGACAACAGTCTTTTAAATACAGGAGAAGGTCAGTAATATGATGTAGTAACACAAACTTGGAATTAGAAGTGCCAGTGCAAACTAAACGTAGCTACCTTGACCAACTGGTTCTATAACTCGCCTCATTGGTTCTCTAGATTCAGCATCAACCTTCTTACCATATTTTCTTTGCTTGAGCCTTTGCAAACCCAGCTCACTGTATCTATTCAGTGGGGAAAATGGTTTCCCATTTCAAATCTGTCCATTGAATCTACAGATAGCAGTTAATGGCTTCGCAATGGTAATCACTACTCTGATCATAGAACATTCTTCTCAAAAAAGCTGCAGAGACAGAGGAACGGTGAATGTGGACGTGATAACAAAGCCTCCGCGAGTCGTAATAGATTTGTCTCTCGTGGGTTTTCTGAGATGTCGCACCCTGGTGGCTGATAGGAGCACGATGGCGAAGAGCAGCTGCTAGTGCTACCTCATACAAACCTACATGTTATTGCTTTGGATATTGGTCGGTATTGGTGTGTGTTATCATCAGCTGTAAAATGAGTGTTTGCTGTAACCTTGGAGGAGAGATTTTATAAGTGTACTTTCACATTTCTGAGCATTTTCATAAAACAGAAAGGTCCTTGAGGTCAGATGTGAAATACAACGGGGCCGTGACCTGTGGTTTGCACAGTATAGTAAAACACATTTTATTTAAACTTTATTTGTATAGCACTTATCTGAACAAGGCAACAATACATGGCAATAAAAACAAATTAATAATTTAAAGGGTAAGCGGACGTTAGTGACTTGTTTGATTCTTTTTTAAGCGAACCCTTAAAAAGAAACAGAATCCAAACAGCGACCTCACTTTAGGAGGGAGGGAGCATTTTAGTGGTTTCTACCTGCAGTGTTTTTAAAAATCTGTTTGTCGATGGTTTCCCATCTGCTCAGAAGTTGACTTGACTCCTGTTCTTTTCCAAACTTTGTTTTCCCCTCGTGTTGCATCATGGCCGAGGCCCCCGTTTGTCCGAAGGCGCAGAGACAAAACGATAGAGAAAGAAAAACAAAAGAAAGAGGGGAAGAGCCAGGAGGAAGTCTGAAAAGAGGAGCAGATGGAGGGAGAGAATGAGAGACGGGCAGTGGCGCCTGTCAAACTATTAACGTCATGGTGTGAGCCCGGAGCCTCTGGTGACACTGGGGATGAGTGGACATATTTAGCGTGGTGCTCCAAATGTGCACACATTCACGTGCATGGCTACTCGACCTATTATAGTTTATAATCCCATGTCTGAACTCAACACTGTGAAGCGCTCAAGTGTATAACGTACTCAAATCAAAGTAGCTTGTGTGAACTGGAAAATCTAGTATATGCATCGATGCTGTAAAAACAATCCAACAGTACATATTATTAAAAAGTATAGAGTATTTCTAGTCAATCTTTTCTTTGATGATCTGTGGACAGATTACCATGATGCTTGGTGGAAGGATACACTGTGGGTAAGTGAAGAAGCCATTCAATCTTCATGCGGATCTAGATCAGGGGGCGGATTCAGGATTACTATGATTTTTATTTTTCATAGAATATAATTCATGGTGTGTTCAATTCAGATAAATAACAAACCCAGTGATTTTAAACCTGGTTTCTTAAGGGGTTTGCCGGGCCGTGGCGGAGCTCTGCCCTCTATTGACTGCCATTCTGCTCTCCACTCCGATTATGGATTTGAACTTCTGCTCCAGCCGCTGCTGAGCTGAGTGACATTTCACCGGGGTCACGGTTCACCGCACGTCTTTGACAACAAAGTGTTCGAACAAAGCCTTTCAACGCTCTAATATGCTGCAATTACTTTGATTCATACACGACACTGCAAAGTTCACTGTCAAATTAATAATTCATCCTGATTCACCGGCAAAATGTTACCGTTTGTACAATCTCCTCGCTGATAAGTTGCTGCTGCGGATTTCAAACAATGCAGCCTCCCTGTGTGTGTCCCAGTTTCCTCACACTCGGAGCCGAACAGCACATCTGTTAGCTTAGAGACTCCTTTAAAGTGGTCTGTGTCAGCCTGTCCTGGGTTCTATCTAGTTTCTGTTACTGTCTCAGTGAATCAGACCAAATGAATGGTTCAGAACATTCTCTTTTGTGCAGTGACGGCTTTGACACACACACACACACACACACACACACACACACTCAGGGCGTAAACGTGTCTGCGTCTATCCTCATTGTTCAGAAAGCTTAACATACAGTGAGTCAAGGGAGTCATGATGTTTATTATAATGGTTAATGGGACGCCGCTTCAGCAGTGACGCTCTCTCATTATTAGTATTTCAGTCCAGACCCTGACAACCTTTCACAGGGTTTCTGTTGCTAATGGCTGATTTCACAATACGCATGAGTAATGGCATTTCAAACATGTTCGGCGCAGAGACGGCTAATTTGCATTGGAAATTGGCTCTGGAAGCGGCCGACAGGTCATAGTAGTAGAGTTGATGTAGAGGTAGGGGTGTGTGGGTGTGTCTGTGTGTGGGTGTGTAGCTGTCGATCTAGTTTGCCAGCGAACCTTTGCCCAGTGACAAGTTCAAACCAGTCCCAACTCACAAATATTCCCCTGCGCTTCAGTTCAATCGTGTCTAATCACGATTCAGTTGCTGCTCCATGCAAATGTCTCCCTCTCTCTCCTTCCACTTCCCCTTTTCCCTTTATTTCCTTCCCTTCTGTTACAGATAAAAAAAAACAGACATTCCTCCTGCAGTTCCTTTCTACAAGACAGTAAACATCCAACCTCAAGCCGCCCTACCGATCCTCTGACTACACGTATTTAAATCCCATTTTGAAAGTGCGTCTGGCGTGAGTTTGCACTTCAGAAATAAAACAAGCAGCCAAGTGGAGGTATTTGTGTATCAACTACCGGATGCAAATCCTGGCTGGGAGGAGGCGAGACCCGGGGTTAAGTTGCTTTTTGCTGTATTTAATAACCTTAGCATGTATTTTCCTGCATGTTCAAATATTAAGAAAATCCACACAGCCGGACGCAGCTGTACGGGAGTTTTCAAATTCAAGGTTTGTTACTATGCAGGATAGGTCTTGTAATGCAGAGGCTATGCAGCAGAACAGTCATTTAAACTGAATAAATACCACTAGTTTTGTTTCTAGTGATTGGTTTGGAATCGCAAGAGACTAATATGAAAATGAAATTTTGTTGCTGTGACATTTGCTTTTCGGAGACAGACAGTCGTCCACGCAGGACCTCAGTGATATTGATGGAGATGGCAACCTGGAGTGGTTTTCCGCTGCCAGTAGAGCACTCACCATCAAGTCAGCGGCATGCGAGTCATGCTCCAGGCCACTTGCTGCCAAACTCCCAGTTAGAATCAAACCAGTCGCCAAGTTGTCCTCCAGCAGTCCACCAGCAGCCAGTGCCTACGAGTTTCCAAAGAAAATTCATCCCCACAAAGTTTTCTTCAAAGTGTCCCAGATGGCGGTCAGGGATCAAAGGACGAGAACAGTCCACAAACCCACTGGTCCCAGCAACTCAAGAGTGAAAACATGTATACTGGGGATGCTGGTTTTTGGAGAACCTTATCGTAAAAGCTGTATTAAGTATTATTTTCAATATCCTGGGAATACACACTGAGAATCAACGCACACATTTACAGCTTGATTCAGATTAACAAATTGTCATATTTATTATAAGTATTGCAACTAAGCAACATTTTATTGTTATTTTTATATTATGCTCATTCTCTTTTAGGGGCCAGTAGAATCTAAGCTGTGGCCAGTGTCGTCGTTGTCAGATTCAGACGACTTGAGCTGCTGAGGTAGAAAAAGTCTTTGACCTTTAAAGATCTATGAACAGGGGAAAACATTATCCGAACCCTTTTTAATTTGAATGCCGTATTTTCTGTTGAAACAAGGGGCTGTTCATAGACATCATTATTTAAATATTAAACAAATTCATCTCTACTAATCCCAGTTCATCTGATGACAGCAAAACAAAAAACTGAAACTGTCACAAGACATAAACCTGATAGTTCTCCTCAACCCAGATCAAATTGACCAGGACAACAGCACCCGACCCGACTTCAGCAGGTAAGAGACTTTCTAAAATCACATGCAGCAAGAGAATGTTTTTCACCACAGCACTTTTGCATTAGCTCAATTACATTATATATTACAAACCCAGTACATGTAGTAAGATAATTTTTAAGAAGTAAACCTGGATAAATGCCTCTTAAATTACAAGTGAATATTGAAAAATGATGTTAATTAAATATTCAAAATACTGGTTTTACTTGATATCAGCCTAGAATGAGTAACAGTTCAGAACAATATGTTTTCATGATCTTAAACCTGCTGTATTACTTTGATTAATATTCCTCCCCTTGTTAAGAATGTGATGTTTTATTTCTCTGCACTTTTTAATTCAGTCTTTTCACCATTGGGACCTGATCAGATCTGTGAGGATGAACCTTGTGTTGTTCCTGCTGTGTTCAGGTAAGGCTTTCCAAGGCTAGTGGTGGGGGCAGGTGGTTGTGTAGTTACTGTTACTAACTGTATTCAATGCATTGTAACTTGCATAAGTGATAAGTGAATTTTTTTTTCTATCTCTACAGGATTTGTTCACTTTGCAGCTGCAGCTAATCGTTTCCGACGGTTCTACCTTCATGACACAGAGAAACGCAGTTGGAATGATTCGTTAGAGATATGTAAAAATCGTGGTATGTCATTTGTAACTCTGTACGATGAGGACGATGCCAAGTCGCTTGAAGAATTTATATCGGGATATATTAATAGCACTCAATGTGATGGAATGAAAACCGTCTGGCTCGGCCTTCGAAGGATTCGAGAGAACGTCACCACTTGGTCGAACGGCGATCCTTATACATTCAGTTTAACAAATGTGGATGTGAAACCAGAGGAGCAAAGATGTGGAGCTGTTGAAAATAATGAATATACGGATGTTGGCTGTAACAAGAGTTTACATTTCATGTGCTACGAGGGTAAGTGTCAGTACACAACATCTACCTTTAACAACACTCTTCTTATATTCCAACCACATTTAAATTAACTAAAATTTTATTTGGATCTGCACCCAAACGACACACTCACAAATATTAGCTGCCTGTATTTTCCTGATTTGTTTCAAGATACATGAATTATACTTTGAGTGCATCCTTCCTAAAGGTTTCATTTTTCTGTCAGTTTGTGTTTGTGCAATCAAAGAGTCAAACAATCCACAATGAACAGAGGTTAAAGCATAACTTCCTTAGTGGAGTTAACATATACATCAAAATAATAAGTTTGTGTCAGAGATGACGAAAGTATCAAATCCTGAAAATTTTCCTTTTTTGCTTTTTAAGAAGTACACCTGGACAAAATGCCTTAAATTACAAGTGAATATTGGAAAATTATGAATTCATCAGAATTCTTGTTAATTAAGTATTCAAAATACTGGTTTTACTTGATATCAAACTTGATCTTTGTTTACATCAAAATAACAACTCTGAATATAAACACAAGTGTGTGTCCAGGCTATTTTGTGATAGTTAAAGATGTCGAGGCCTCCCCAACTTGTTAAGACAGTTTGATGATTGATACAATTTATTTCTAAAATGACAGCAAATGGAACTTTAGAAACTTTAGTCTTATTGCATAAATTACATACAACCGATAGAAGTTAACAACGGCTACATTTCTGTTTGATAGTTTCTGTTGTGAAAATGCCCCAAACAAAACAAAAGCTTTTTTTTATTTTTTTATTTTGCAGGAAATAACTACCACCTGATTGACAATATGAAAAAGGACTGGTGTCAGGCACAGCAGTACTGCAGAAGACACTTCAAAGACTTAGTCAGCATCAATGATGAAACCCAAAAAAGACAAGTGGTCGAGGAAGGATGGAATAAAACCTTTTGGATTGGACTCCTGCACGATGAATGGGAGTGGCAGGACGGGAGCTGCTCCACGTACAGAACGTGGAAAATCCTAGAATCATCAGAGAACTGTGCAGCTCAGTATGTCCCATATTCACATGCGTTGTATGGATACAGGTGTTCCAGTGAAGCAGGAACACTTTGCTCCAAAGGTAAGCCACGGAAAAACCAAACAAAAATATAGACTTATAATGTAAAATTACATTAGAGATAAATATGAATCCAAGTGAAAGAGGATGCGACACAGGATCAGATTACACCCCCCCCCCATCAATATGACATAGACTGAATGATGTGGTTTAAGATATGTCATCTCCTGAAAATCTTACATATGAATTTTACTGGGTTTTCAGGCAAAGTGAGAATCGTGGTCGTCAGAGAGAGTTTAACTTGGGAAAAAGCTTTAGATTACTGTCTCGCCCATCACTCAGGCCTGCTGTGGATTGAGGATGAGGACGATCAGAAGGATGTTGAGAAAATCTTAGAAAACCACGATGTCAAGGGTTCTCTCTGGATCGGCCTGAGGCAGAATCCGGTCTTCGGGTTCTGGATCTGGAGCGACAGGACGGTGAGCTACAGCCACTGGGAGGACGACCGAGTGCCGGAGATGCCCTCGACCAGAAACTGCGGCGTCATCAACGTGAAGAACTACAGGTGGCAGAATGACAACTGTTTCCAATTGCACCAATTTCTTTGTGAGGAGGAGATTTCTTTCATTAACTAACAGGATAGAGTTATAAAGCTTCTTGATGAATGAAACGTTTGTGGCAGATTAGCTCGTGTTGATGTGTGAAGATGATTGAGATAAACAACTTTAGATTTTCCTTAAATCCTCTGATTTTTAATTGTTATAAATCAGACTGTTCTACAGTCGATTTAATGTAGAGTTATACATTTTGACAATTGATGTAAAGCTGTTTATATCCTGTATTATTATTATTATACTATCATTACTACTGTTAGTACTACTTCAACTATTAGTTAGCGAAGTGGCGTGTCTGTTCTTATCAATCTGGGCAGATTAATAAAAGTGTGGATCTGTTTGCATGGAACTCTTCTTCTTGCCTCATCTACAGTGATTATTCAAATGTATATTCTACTTTTACATTGACATTTAAAACCTTAACTAAATGCCAAACAGGATATTCTCAAGATTGTCTTTTCCTCTATTTAATTCAGTCATTTAGCTGAGATTTGGCATGACAAGGCATAATGAAACAGACAAGCTCATGGTTGATGAAGTCTTTGTATTTGTGACTTGATACAGTGAAGAAAGGTAAGTATATAGAAGACATGTTAGAACTGTAATCAGTGTTGGCCTTCATGTTCTCCTTTTGTCCGGTGTCTTGAAATCAAAGTTAAAAGAAATTTCATATCAAAACATCACACAAACTGTAGAGGAATCAATAATAAAAAGGAAACAGTTCAGTGGAGTTTTGTGTGTTGGACGTTGTGTGCAGAGCTTTTTGAAATGTGGCGCCTTTGGGGGTTTAATGACGGCTCAAAGCTGGTGTCCACCCGTAACTCGCTGCAGCCAGTGTTGATATGTATCAGACCTAAAAATACGCCAACATGTGTCTGTTCCATTATACACAGTCAAATTGCTTAAAGTAAATAATTTAGGATATATGAATTCCAAACAATTTTGTAGGAGCAGTGTTTGATTCTAATTTCCAAGTTACTGACAATGAAATTTGTCAGTAACAGCAAAAGCTCACAATGAACCCTGTACACAATTATTGACACAGAGTCCGAGGAAAGTGATTTTGCAATAGAGGAAAAATGCGATGTTGCCTATATTTGAGTATTACATATACATTTATACTCAAGTAAACAATAAGAATCTGTATTAAAGTACAGCACATATGTACATAGGTTTTACTTAAAATATTTGTTTTCTAAGTTTTTTAAAGTCCACATGTGGTGTAAAAGAAGACATTTTTTAAATATATTGAATAATCAAATCTTTAGAGCTAACAGTGAACAAGGAGTGGCTGAAATGTGCATCTTACTGAACCAGGAAATCTAAAACACACAAATGTTATTGTCAGTAACTTGGACAGAGATGTGAGCTGAGCCCCAGTCGAAGGGGAAAGTCTGGAATGAGCCATGAACACGAGGCTCAGAAGCTCCAGCACACGAGTCCACACTGTGAGCTGTGTGAGGAGTAGTGATGATGAGTGAGGGTGTGACCGACTGAGGCTTCATCCAATGTTTGTCCACAGTGTGAATAATGACTCTGGAAGTTGTCCAAAAGTCCTGTGTTCTTTTTTTATTTTATTTTTTGTCTCTCCTGATATCTTCCACTCCTCTTTAATCCACGCCCCTCCCAATCCCAAATTTGAATGCTGCATTTGCATATCTGTTCACAAAAAGCTCTTTACACAACGTCCAACACACAAAACTCCACTGAAACGTTTCCTTTTTATTTACTGACTCCCCTACAATTTGTGTGATATTTTGATTTGAAATAAAACTATTCAGTCAGGCCAACATTGATTACAGTTTTAACATGTCTCTATATACTTACCTTTCTGCACTGTAATCAAGTCACAAATACAAAGACTAACCCTAACCCAAATCTCAGCTAAATTACTGAATTAAATAGAGGAAAAGAAAATCTTGATAACATCATGTTTGGCATTTAGTTAAAGTTTTAAATGTCAATGTAAATGTAGAATATAGATTTAAATAATCACTGTAGATGGGGCAAGAAGAAGAGTTTCATGCAAACAGATCCACACTTTTATTAATCGTCATTTAAAGGCAATCCAAATTAATTTGTCTGATTAGCAACAGACTGACACAAATGTTTCACACAATCATAGGTTATAGCAAAGGTTGTAGTAGTACTAACAGTAAGGATAGTATAATAATAAACATAGAGGATATAAACAGCTTAAAATCAATTGTCAAATTCATCAATGTATAACTTTACATAAAATCACCTGTAGAACAGTCTGATTATTTTTTTATCAACAAATTCGAGGCAGACAACAAAAAAGAATCAGAGGATTAAAGGAAAATCTAAAGTTTTTTATCTCCTTCATTTTCACACATAAACACGAGCTAATCCGTTACACAGGTCTAATCTATCAAGAAGCTTTATAACTACATCCTGTTAGTTATTTAAATAAATCTCCTCACAAAGAAATTGGTGCAAGTTCGAACAGTTGTCATCCCGCCACTCGGAGCTTGTTGCGTTGATGACGCCGCAGTTTTCATACAAAGGCTTTTCCGGCGTTTTGCCGTTCACCCAGTTGCTGTAGGCCGCCATCCTGTCGCTCCAAATCCAGAACCCGAAGACACGACTCTGCCTCAGGCCGATCCAGAAAGTACCATCCACCGTGAGGTTTGTTAAGATTTGCTTAACATCGTTCTGATCGTCCTCATCCTCAATCCACAGCAGGCCTGAGTGATGGGCGAGACAGTAATCCAAAGCGTTCTCCCAAGTTAAACTCTCTCTGACGACCACGATTCTCACTTTGCCTGAAAACCCAGTAAAATTCATATGTAAGATTTTCAGGAGATGACATTTCTTAAACCACATCATTTAGTCTATGACTTATTGGGGGGGGGGTGTAATCTATTCCTGTGTAGCATCCCGTTTTCCCTTGGATTCATAGTTATCTCATGTTATTTTTCTAAAACAGTATAAGTCTATATTTTGTTTGGCTTTTCCGTGGCTTACCTTTGGAGCAAAGTGTTCCTGTGTTAAGGGAACAATCAGTTTCATACAATGAAGGTAAAGTTTGTGTAGACAGAGCTGCACAATTCCCTGATTCGAAGTTTTTCCACGTTCTGTACGTGGAGCAGCTCCCGTCCTGCCACTCCCATTCATCGTGCAGGAGTCCAATCCAAAAGGTTTGGTTTCGTCCTTTCTCGACCACTTGTATTTTTTGGGTTTCATCATTGATGCTGACTAAGTCATTGAAGTGTCTTCTGCAGTACTGCTGTGCCTGACACCAGTCCTTTGTCATATTGTCAATCAGGTGGTAGTTATTTCCTGCAAAATCAAAAACATATTTTTTTGGGGGGCATTTTCACAACAGAAACTCTCAAACAGAAATGTAGCCGAAGTTAAGTTACATCTTTTATAATTTATATAAAAGCAATAAGGCTAAATTTTCTAAAGTACCATTTAGTACTTTCGTACTTTTTAGTACCAGGATTTGATACTTTCGTCGTCTCTGAGACAAATTTATTATTTAGTGTAAATTTGATATATTTTGATATAAATGTTAACTCCAATAAGGAGGTTATTCTTTCACCTCTGTCCTTTGTGGATTGTTGGAATCTTTGATTGCACAAACACAACTAGACAGAAAAATGAAACCTTTAGGAAGGATGCACTCAAAGTATAATTCATGTATCTTGAAACAAATCAGGAAAATACAGGGAGATGATATTTGTGAGTGTGTGCAATTGGGTTCAGAACCAAATACAATTGTGTGTAATTTAAATGTGGTTCCATAAGAAGAGTGTTGGTGTCGGTAGATGTAGATGGTGTGTACTGACACTTACCCTTGTAGCACATGAAATGTAAACTTGCGTTACAGCTAAAATCCGTATATTCGTTATTTTCAACAGCTCCACATCTTTGCTCCCCTTGTGTTACATTTACATTTGTTAGATTGAATGTATAAGGGTCGCCGTTCGACCAAGTGGTGACGTTCTCTCGAATCCTTCGAAGGCCGAGCCAGGCGAAAGATTTACTATTATTAGTGACAAATTTGTCAAGCAACTTGGCATCTTCTTCATCATACAGAGTTGCAAATGACATACCACGATTTTTACATTTCTCTAATGAATCCTTCCAAGGGAGATCAGGTTCACTAAAGTTGAACCGTCGGAAACGATTAGCTGCAGCTGCAAAGTGAACAAATCCTGTGAAGATAGAAGACAACACAATATTTCACGTATCACTTATGCAAGTTATAATGCATTGAATACAGTTAGTTACAGTAACTACACAACCACCTGCCCCCACCACTAGCCTTGGAAAGCCTTACCTGAACACAGCAGGAACAACACAAGGTTCATCCTCACAGATCTGATCAGGTCCCAATGGTGAAAAGACTGAATTAAAAAGTGCAGAGAAATAAAACATAACATTCTTAACAAGGGGAGGAATATTAATCAAAGTAATGACGTCAGGTTTAAGATCATGAAAACATCTTGTTCTGAACTGTTACTCATGCACAACCTTACTGCATGTACTGGGTTTGTAATATATAATCTAAGTGAACTCATGCAAAAGTACTGTGGTGAATCACATTCTCTTTCTGCATGTGATAGAAAGTCTCTTACCTGCTGAAGTCGGGTCCGGTGCTGTCAGCCTGGTCGATTTGATTTGGGGGAAGAGAAGTATCAGGTTTATATCCTGTGACAGTTTATTTTCTTTTTTTTTGCTGTCGTCAGCTGCACTGAGGTCAGTAGAGATGCATTTTTTTGATATTCAAATAATGATGTTTACGAACAGCCTCCTGTGTCCACAGAAAATGCAGCATGCAAATTCAAATTTATTTCGGTGTAACGTTTTCCACCGTACATAGAATCTTAAAGGTCATCGTCTTTTTGTATCTCAGCAATTCAAGTCCTCTGAATCTGGGTGATATCCAGGTGCAAGCACTAGCCACAGCTTAGACTCTACTGGCTCCTAAAAAAGAGTGAGCATAATAATAATAATTAATAAGTCACTCTGTTACAATACTAACAATAAATATGACAATTTGTTCAAATCATTTTTTTTAAAAGTTTTTTAAAGTACATGTGCTGTAAAGAAGACATTTAAAAAATATATTGAATAATCAAATCTTTAGAGCTAACAGTGAACAAGGAATGGATGAAATGTGCATCTTTCTGAACCAGGAAATCTAAAACACACACAAATGTGATTGTCAGTAACTTGGTCAGAGATGTGAGCTGAGCCCCAGTCGAAGGGGAAAGTCTGGAATGAGCCATGAAGACGAGGCTCAGAAGCTCCAGCACATGAGTCCACACTGTGAGCTGTGTGAGGAGTAGTGATGATGAATGAGGGTGTGACCGACTGAGGCTTCATCCCACGTCTGTCCACAGTGTGAATAATGACTCTGGAAGTTGTCCAAGCATCCTGTGTTGTTGTTGTTGTGGTTGTTTTTTCTCCCCTGATACCTTCCACTCCTCTTTAACCCACGCCCTGCCCAATCCCAAATTTGAATACTGCATTTGCATATTTTCATTGAGTCATACGGAGGGACCTGATGATGATGATGATCACTATTGGGAAGTGAAGGGAGAAAATAAACCAGGAAGGATAAATGCAAAGTTTTCTAACGTCACTCTGAACCACAGACTGCACACAACTTCCAATACACAAAACTCCACTGAAATGTCTCCTTTTTATTATTGACTCCTCTGCAATTTGTGTGATGTTTTTGATTTGAAATTTATTTTTACTTTAATTTATCCAGTCACTGGACAAAAGGAGAACATGAAGGCTAACATTGATTACAGTTCTAGCATGTCTTTTATTTATTTACCTTTCTTCTATGTATCATGTCACAAAAAAAAATACTTCATCAACCATGAGCTTGTCTGTTTGTGTTTGTGGCTCATTATGCCTCGTCATGCCAAATCGCAGCTAAATGACTGAATTAGATAGAGGAAAAGAAAATCTTGAGAATATCATGTTTGGCATTGAGTTAAAGTTTTAAATGTCAATGTAAAAGTAGAATATACATTTGAATAATCACTGTAGATGAGGCAAAAAGAAGAGTTTCATGCAAACAGATCCACACTTTTATTAACCATCATTTAAAGGCATCAAAATCAATTTGTCTGATTAGCAACACACTGACACAAATGTTTCACACAATCATAGGTTATAGCAAAAGTTGTAATAGTACTAACAGTAGTAATGGGAGTATAGTAATAACAATAGAGGGTATAAACAGCTTTAAATCAATTGTCAAATTCATCAACTTATAACTCTACATTAAACCACCTGTAGAACAGTCTGATTTATAACAATTAAAAATCAGAGGATTTAAGGAAAATCTAAAGTTGTTTTATCTCAATCATCTTCACACATAAACACGAGCTAATCTGCCACAAACGTTTCATTCATCAAGAAGCTTTATAACTCTATCCTGTTAGTTAATGAAAGAAATCTCCTCCTCACAAAGAAATTGGTGCACCTGTGAACAGTTGTCATTCTGCCACCTGTAGTTCTTCACGTTGATGACGCCGCAGTTTCTGGTCGAGGGCATCTCCGGCACTCGGTCGTTCTCCCAGTGGCTGTAGCTCACCGTCCTGTCGCTCCAGATCCAGAACCCGAAGACCGGATTCTGCCTCAGGCCGATCCAGAGAGAACCCTTGACATCGTGGTTTTCTAAGATTTTCTCAACATCCTTCTGATCGTCCTCATCCTCAATCCACAGCAGGCCTGAGTGATGGGCGAGACAGTAATCCAAAGTGTTCTCCCAAGTTAAATCTCTCTCTGACGACCACGATTCTCACTTTGCCTGAAAACCCAGTGAAAGACATAAGTAAGATTTTCAGGAGATGACATATCTTAAAACCACATCATTCAGTCTGTCTTCTTGAGTAAATCTATTCCTGTGTCACATCCCGTTTCCCTTGGATTAATATTTATTTATCTTTCATGTTACTTTTCTTACACAATATAAGTCTATATTTTGTTTGGCTTTTCCTTGGCTTACCTTTGGAGCAAACTGTTTGTTCCGTATTGGAAGAACTATATTCATACAACCCAGGTGAAAACAGTTTCATGCTGAACTGTACACTTCTCTGGTGCTCTTGGGTTGTTCCACGTTCTGTACGTGGAGCAGCTCCCGTCCTGCCACTCCCATTCATCGTGCAGGAGTCCAATCCAAAAGGTTTTATTCCGTCCTTCTTCGACCACTTGTCTTTTTTGGGTTTCATCATTGATGCTGACTAAGTCTTTGAAGTGTCTCTTGCAGTACTGCTGTGCCTGACACCAGTCCTTTGTCATATTATCAATCAGGTGGTAGTTATTTCCCTGCAAAATCAAAAAATAATTTTTGTTTTGTTTTTGGCATTTTCACAACAGAGACTCACAAACAGATATGAAGCCATAGTTAAGTTCTATCTGTTGCATGTAATATATAAGGAAAGCAATAAGGCTTAAGTTTCTAAAGTACCATTTGCTGTCATTTAATAAATGAATTGTGTTAATTATCAAACTGTCTTAACAAGTTGGGGAGGCCTCGACATCTTTAACTATCACAAAATAGCCTGGACACACATGTTTATATTCAGAGTTGTTATTTCTATGTAAACAAATGTCAAGGCAGATATCAAGTACAAACGGTATTTAAAAAAAAATATTGAATTAACAATAATTCTGATTAATTCATAATTTTCCAATATTCACTTGTAATTTAAGAGGCATTTGTCCCTGTTTGCTTCTTGTAAAGGAAAAAGGAAAACATTTCAGGATTTTATAATTTCGTCGTCTCCGAGACAAACTTATTATTTGGTGTCAATTTGATATATATTGATATGTTAACTCCACCAAGGAGTATAATTCAGGCAGCTGTTATTTGTGAGTGTGTGCAATTGGGTGCAGATCCAAATAAAATTTTGGGTAACTTAAATGTGGTTCCATAAGAAGAGTGTTGGTGGAGGTAGATGTAGATAGTGTGTACTGACACTTACCCTTGTAGCACATGAAATGTAAACTTGCGTTACAGCTAAAATCCGTATATTCATTATTTTCAACAGCTCCACATCTTTGCTCCCCTTGTGTTACGTTGACATTTGTTAGATTGAATGTATAAGGGTCGCCGTTCGACCAAGTGGTGACGCTCTTTAGAATCTTGTGAAGGCCGAGCCAGACAGTTTTCTTCGAAACAAATTTTTGAAGAGACTTGGCATCGTCTTCATCGTACAGAGTTACAAATGACATACTATTATTTTTACATATCTCTAACGAAACATTCCAACTGTGCGATTTCTCTGTGTCAAAGAAGGTAGAACCGTCGGAAACGATTAGCTGCAGCTGCAAAGTGAACAAATCCTGTAAAGATAGAAAACAAGACAATATTTCACTTATCCATTATGCAAGTTACAATGCATTGAATACAGTAAGTTACAGTAACTACACAACCACCTGCCCCCACCTCTCAGATGCACACATAATTATATTGCTCATCCATGAGAAAGATCCTAGTTAGGGTTGGAAAGCCTTACCTGAACACAGCAGGAACAACACAAGGTTCATCCTCACAGATCTGATCAGGTCCCAATGGTGAAAAGACTGAATCAAAAAGTGCAGAGAAATAAAACATCACATTCTTAACAAGGGGAGGAATATTAATCAGAGTAATGACGTAAATGTAAGAATATGAAAACACTATGAACTGTTACTCATGGACAACCTTACTGCATATACTGGGATTGTAATATATAATGTAATTGAACTATCTATCTGCATGTAATTTTAGAAAGTCTCTTACCTGCTGAAGTCGGGTCGGGTGCTGTCAGCCTGGTCGATTTGATTTTGGGTGAAGAGAAGTATCAGGTTTATATCCTGTGACAGTTTCTTTATTTTTTTTTAAAGCCAACACTTGTTAATGATTTACAAACCCTCTGCTCCATCTGCAGAAACATGTGATCGTAAGGGCCTCTTTCCAAATGGAAATAATAATTCAAAAACGTATCAGCTCTGGCATGCAAACAACACATACAATGCACAGTACATAAAGCCTGATTTACAATATATTTGTAATTCATTAATTTCCTCTGGGCTGATATCATTATTTATGTATTGACTAAACTCTTGAACTCATCGTAAGTTACTCAGTGAACTTTCATCTCTACACAGAACATCCGCAGCCACATGCAAAGGAGCAGGGAGCATGAGGCTTGTTTATCTGCAGGCAGACGCACATTTGAATTTTAACACTCTGCCCGTATCAGTCCAGCTCTTCCTGGTTCATTGGAAACAATGACTGTACAGAACTCCTCACAGAAGGGGACTCATGATTTCAGAGAGCACGGTATCATAAGGAACCTGATGAGGACATTGTAAACAGTTGCTTCTCAGTGAATTGCAGATCGCACACATTGCTCATTTTCTATGATCATATCCCATCTTGTTTTTGCTCCTCAGTGCTCTTTGCCCTGAAAACAGCAGATGACACACTGGTAGTATTTTTCTGTCGCTCACACTCTGAGCCTCAGCTTCAGTTTGAAGTAAAAAATACTCTGTTAAAGTGCTCAGCTTCAATTTACATCTGGGATGAACCAAAAGCCCCACAGATGTGTCTGTTGCTATGGTAATCCACATCCAAATCTGTATTGAAAATGCTTGTTTTTGTTTCTACATTTTTGATAAACGCTCTTCCTAAACTTGACAGTTTGGACTGTGCTGTTGGCTTGCCCTGTTGTAAGAGAACGTAATCTAACAATATTCACAATGCATCAACAGGAGTTATTTTTTATATTAGTTTGGTGTAGTCCAGTGAAGCAGGTAACCTTGTTCCTGAGGCTTATTAAGTCAAAACTACAAAGCAAGATGTGAAAAACTCCTGGAGTGACTTCAACATTTGTGAAGTTCACCCCCAAAAAAGTTAAGAGCCATATCCGCCAAAGTGAACTTCAGTCACCATGTAAGTCGGGCGTTTTCTGAGTACTGGTGTGTGAAGGAATGCACAAAGTTATTGTGGGTGTGTGTGTGGGCATTCAAGTGGGCAGTGTGTGTCCGCACAGCATCAACAAGCATTCGCAGAAACGGCACTGCTGACCGCGTCGTGTGGGCAAGAGGTCACAGGGACCCGGGTAGATGAAGGGAGATGTCACCTGGATAGAACAGCAGGGGAGGCCATTTTAACTACATGCATGCTGTGAGACATTTAAGCAGGTGTGTGTGTGTGTGTGTGTGTGTCTGTGTGTGTGTGTGTGTGTTGCTGTGAGAGGTGGCTTTGACTGAAAGCTGCCGATATTAATGTCACCACTTGTTAACTAAATTTTCTCCTACGATCTGCTCGCCGTTACGAAGCATGAGCAACACAACGGACCCACAATGCAGTTCGGTAAATCCTGGGTTGGCGTAGCTGTGCTGTGTGTAGCCCGTGTGCTGGATATTAATCCAGTTTGGTTGTGTGTTTGGTGAACACAACATGCACACACACACAGACCCCTCACATAAACAGTGAACAGAGAAGCTTGTATCCCAACACAGGCTCAGCTCTCATTACTCCACTATATCTTTGACACAGAAAATAGTTGTTGGCGGCTTTATTCATTAAAATCTGAAATGTTTCCTTTAATATTTCCTCGCCCGACTCATCTGGATGACATGTGGGTCGTTTCCTCCCCCGTCCGGAGCAGCAGACACAGGTCAGAGTCTCTGAAGCACAACAACACAAACTCTGAATGTTTGACCGCCCTGTTATTTTGTTTCGTCTCGCACTCACTTGACCACAAGTTGTCAGACAGTAACTCTGTCTCTATGGAAACAGTGTGCTTTTAACCAGGCAGGGAACTGTAAAGGAGGAGGACAACAAAGCAGTGAGGAGGAGGAGGGGAGGGGCTTAGTGCTTATTCATGCTTCATGCAGAAATTACATAATTGAGGCACATAAAGGAAGGCCGTACATTTTGTATTGTGCTTTCTGTGTGATCCCTTCTTACACATCACATCTGTCCTTAAACACTCCGTCCTCCTACACCTCACGTATCGTGCAACGAGAAGCATCGGCTGTAAGTGCTGCAGTGCTTGTGTTCGGGGGGGATTTAAAGTTTCGATCATTTAAAACTTAAATTTTTTAAAGAAAATGCTGCAAAGAAACTTGTTACCTTATAAACTTTTGTGTGTTTTCTTTATTCAAGTTCTGTATTCAGCGTTTTTGTAGTTATTAATTCAAAAGTTTAAGGTTGAACTGAAAAAACCTTGATTACATTTCGTCATCATTGGGAAACATCTTAGGAATCCTTGCCAATTTGTTTTCCGTGGATCAGCTGATTGATATATGGGTATAGGAATTGCTCTACTCCAGCTTTTCCCAAAATCTAGATTGGTTGGGCTTAAACACATTATCTAAATCCTTTGAATATGCTTTGTTTTATATAAATATAATATAATGACACGTTATCGGATCTGAAGATCACAGAATACAGATCATAAGAAGCTTTGGGAGTCAGATCTCCATGACGGGTCCAAACCAGCCACGTTACACCAATACACACAATCTGCTGAAAGGCCCCTGGGACAAGCAACGCAACAGATGAAAGAACTTCCCCCCCCCCTACTTGTTAAGTCCCATATCAATCTGCAGTACGTACACACATCAATTTTCAAGTTCTATCTTGCATTATTTTTCAGAGGAGATTTAATACTACGCAACTAATCCTGAGTGAGTCGAAGCTTTGAAGACACTTGGTTGTTGGCCTGCCTCCCCTCAGCCCTTGAAGTCTTGTTCTCACCGAGGTTCCCCTGAGGTTTCAGAGTAATGGAAAGGCACTTACGGCGGCAGCGGGATGTCCCCGGGGACATGTGCCGGGGGGGGAAGTGAACAAGTTTCACCGGCGACAAGTGTGCCAGACTATAGAGGCAACCAGGGGCAGGAAGTAGGAGGAGCGGGAGGGAGTCGGGTGGAGGATTCAGAGCAGCCAAAGAAGGAGTAAGTGTGAGGAGGGGGAGGAAAAGCAGGAGGACGGGGGGGGGAGATGTGGAGGATCAAGCGATTAAAAAAAAATCAGGAAGCATCAGGCAGAAGAAAATGAGATGAAAAGCACAAACTGCTGAGCTCTCCCATCTCGAGCTGCACGGTTGTCGGCTGCAGAGGAAACAAAACACAAAGACACCGATCCGTTCAGCTTCTTCACGGGCCCCGACATAAATCACTCTTTGAGTTTTTCCCTGCGAGACAAACACAGAGCTCTTACCGTGACGCGCTGTATTATATATCAAAAGGACAGGAAGATCTGGAAATCAATGAGTCCTATTGCCTCCAACACAGATGCATCTATTGCATTGTCAGAAGAGGTGATTATATCGCTGCTAGCTGCTCAATTCTAAGATCCTCCGCCTCACATCTCAATTGAATCTTATGTAATAATCGTGGAATACTGCAGAAAAGCTCGATGAAGCTTATTGTTTTATATTGCAGAACAATAATTCTTTAAAATAGTCATGCCAAGCCTTTACCATTACTTTTTAAAGCCAATGAAAAGTGACATTTGAGCCAGTGATGTATTCGCCTCACCTCAAGTAGAAGCACTAGATCCAGAAGAGGTTTGAAACTGTACAAAATATTGATTTTACACAATTTCTTTTGAAAGAGTGCAGCCATTTTGTGACCAATACTGGGAGACCTTTTTATGATTACAGTGAAAAGAGACCATGCAACACACCATCATATTTAAAGGCATTGTGCTAATGTTAAACCAATCTTTTGTTTTATATATATATATATATATAAAGGTGAATCTTCCAGTTTCTGTGTTTCAGAACCACTGGTAAAACTAGGGCAGGTTTGAGATTTCTGAGGTCATGTTTCACGCCCGCCAGTTCCCGTCCCACTTGTGTCCAATCAAACGAGTCTACGCCTAATTGGCTCCCGCTGTCAAACCAGCAAACAGTGTACGACTCATGCAGAGCGGCCCCTTAACTCCGTCCAATCAGGAAACAATTCTCCCATTTTCGGTAGTAAAGTTTATGAAGCTGCTAATTTGTTCAACATACTAATGAATCGAGTATAACGTGCCTTGACAGCTAATGAAACACGATAACATGTTCTGCAGCGAATTGTCGTATTAAAACATACAATTACAAATAGTTTGTGTGTCTGTGTTGTGCTTTTTTGTTGCCTTTTGGCACCTTTCTTTATGTGAGAGAAGTTTGCCATTTCAATGAAAAGGCATCCATCTATTATCAAAGCCGCTGTGGGAAAGCTGCAGCCACCAAGTAATATTATTATTTTGTTATTGGCCATTATTTTAGCATTTTAACATTTTATTTCATTTGTTATCCTTTTAAACAAAGTTCGAGTGTTTGTTAGTTTTATAGCAAAGTGTTCTGTCTAGTTATATCTGTTTTTGACAGAATCACGCAACTGGACATATTTCCATCAAACTTTGTGGAATGTTTACACACATTCAGGAATATGTTCTCACTTTCTTTAACCTTGCAAAATTGAATTTTTACCAAAAAAGGAACAATTTGTGGATCTTGATGAAGAAATCCGGCCTGTGTGGTCTCGTTCTTTATAGTTTTGAGAACCAGCCTTTTGGTTTTAGTCTTATCCATCAGTCTCTTTGTAATTAAGACAAATTCCTGGTTCACACACAGCGGATATTAAGAATATCAACAACAGGTCTTAAAGGGGAAGTCGCTGTAGTATCCTGGATGGATCTGTGTGTCTGTGATCGTGTGCACCTGACTTTCTCTGTGCTGTAGTTAGTCCCTCGGGGGTCATCCATCACTTTCATCACCGGCACACACTGACAAATGGATATGACCCCCCCCTTCCTCTTATCCTCGGCCTCAGCCTGTCTTATGGGTTTGTTTGTTTGTTTCTGTCCTCTTTTATCAATCCACTACTTCTTCTCTTGATCATGTTCTGCCACCAACCACTTCTCCGGCCCTCAGTCATCCCATCAATGACTCTCCCTGCAGATCGTTTTCCCTCTCTCCAAGCTTCTCAAAGAGATTCCCTGTCAGTTAATTTCTGTTTCTCTGGATTCTTTCCTTCTCAGTGTGTCAGTCTCTCAGACTTTGTGTCTCTATGGCTGCACCCAGTGGCCAAAGGCATCTTGTTTCCAGGCTGTCAGTCCTTCTGTCCCATTCTTGTAAATGCAACGTCACTGTGACCTCTACTAAAAAAATTTTTTCTACAATAACATAATTTGTCTTATCTTGCATCTTTTTCTTCCTTTTCCTTGGCTTGTTCATTTTCAAGATTTTCCGATTGTCTCTCTCTAGCAGATGTGAAGATCAGACGAAATTATTAACATGAGGGCACAGGGCAACATTTTCTCTGATCTGTTCTCTAATCAGTAAATTCTCAGTTTTACAGATTTACAAAAGCGGTGGCTTATTATGCAATCAGCTGGCTACTGCCTTCCGGGCACATCCTGCATGTGAGGGAGAGCGCTCGGGCGGCACACTTCAGTGGTGAGATTTGTTTGAAATCAGAAAGTATTAAATAAATGAAACTGAAATCAGGACTAGACCAACCTGGTTGCTCCCAGATCCCCTAGTTTAGAGGTAAGTCAGGTCAAATCAGGTGTTGGATGTTCTTTATATTCTGGACATGAACTCAGCAGGAGAGTGTCTGGGTCAGATGTGTTCACAAAAACAGGAAAATTGGACTTTCTACTCGACAACTGAGAGTAACACCAAATGCACATGGAAAAAATTTAAATTTAAGCGTAATATTATGTAATATTGTTTTTGTGACTCTCTTTTTAATGACGATATGATGAAGAAAGAAAAAACAAAATGTACTTTCACATTTTTGTCCCAGTTTAAAAAGATAATCTTCCATTTAGGGGTCATAAAGTGGAATGTGAGGGAATAAATGGCAACTAGTTGATATAATGTGCCACAAACAATCAATTGTTGCTGTTTATAGTTCACGGTATGTATTGTCCACACACAATGATCCAATGATGAAGTTTAGATCAGGAGGAGTCACCTGATTATTTTCTCTAATAATAAACCTCAGAACATCTATGCACACAATCCATTCATGCATTTTGAACACCTCTCTTTGTCTCTTTCTCTGCCTCTCAAACCTTTAACTTTCCCTGTGACACACACTCCTGCTGAGGCGGTTGGTCCTGCAAAATTAAATGAGATTTTGTTTAACTTGAATTGATTTGCCCTTGCTGAGATGGTCACGGCGAGTGGTCGTGCTGAATAACACACATTCTCTGCGGCGGTGAAATCGATGCCGCAGGACTTATTGGAGTGTTTGCATCAGCATCAAATGGATGATGTTTTTCTTTTCGTACTTTTCCTCTGGTGCATTTATTTCTATTTGCCACCACACCAGGCCGTGTTCCCCTCCGCCCCGACTCCCTGTCCTGGTTTCATTTAACCTCCCTTGCTCTTTTGTGTTGCTTTTCACTCCGTTCCTCTGCTTACTAAAGCGAGGTTAGAAGAGATCAGCTTCCCTGCTTGGTCGCTGCTACAATATCTGTGTTTAGAGCCAGATTAGATTGTTTCTGCAATATGTTCCACCTGCATATCTATGAGGTCAGGATCTACATTGAATGATGAGGTAATTCTCTCTCAAGCTGAATCTCTCACTCTCTCGACAAGTGCACCTCTGCAACTTTATCACTCTTTATTATCGCCATCTTTCTTTGTCTCAAACCGTCTCGCCTCTGTGTTTTTCTCTCCATCACTGCGCCTCCTTCTCCTGCTTATAATAATTCAGGTTCTGCTTCCCCGCCTCGCTCCTCATGAAAAGCCGGTGATCCAGGAATAATGCTTCAGAGGTTTTTGTTGTTCTGGATGTTGAACAGCAGCACAGCGCCTGTTCTGTCAGTCTGGGCTGCGTTCTACTCTGCGAAGCCGACTTGGGCCGGATCTGCATCGGTCCCGGCTAATTTTGCATGTTTATTCAAGATTTATTAATATTGAACTTGGGGCCCTAATGACAAACCTTCCAAGTGTGAAGCCAATAAGATGAACGTTTTCGAGATATATCAAATACGGACATGAAAAAAAGACATTTGTTGAAATACCAGATACAAAATGACAGCATTCCCTCTTTGTTACTTTGAAACCTTTTCCCCAACAATACGACTCAGACACATTCTACATCCAAAATGAGCGTGAAATGCCAGAGCATTTGAAAATGTCAACTTCTGAAGTGTCTCATTTGTTATAATGAATCCATTCTCATCATCATGATTTTTTATTGTTATTATTATTATTACTATTGCGTCTCATTTCTTTTCCCCTCTTGCTGGAATGGCCTTTCCCCCCCCCCTGGCTCACCCTCGTCCTCGTGACTCGCAGGCAGACAGAAAAAAAAAGAAAGAAAAGAGATGACTGGCTGTTTGAGACTGTTTTGTTAAAACCATTTTCATCTTTCCCCTGCGGTCCGCGGGAGTCTTGTGTGAGGCTGCTGCTTAGTTGGCTTTGCTGACTCACAGGGAGATGGAGACAAAAGCCCAGAGTCTCGTGGGGGGAACAAAGAAGACCAGAGTCTGCTGGAAAAACTTTGATGTGTTGTTCTTTCTTCCTGAAACTCCCGAGCCCTGGTGGAAGTGTTGCAAATAAGACAAGATCCAGATGTTATTTTTTTTGCCTTACGTCCCTTTCCCCTGTATCTATTCTACATTTTCTCGCTTAAATTGATTCGAATGGGGAGAAAAAGACGTTAGGAAAAGGAAGCCCTCCCTCCGATCTAACAGCTTTCCTTCTCTCACCTCCCCCGACACCCCGTGTTCTGCTGAGTCATTCACCGTCGTGCCACAGTCGATGCAGCTTAGAAAACCACCAACAATGCAGTGCAGAGCTGAACTCTTTTTCCGGGGGAGCACGAGCACACAGCGAGTTTCCCTTCCCCTTTGAAAAGCACAAATCTAATCTCGTCCCTCGCTATCACATTAGGAATTAAACTGGGGAACAATAGTGTGGCTGGTTTCACTGTCCTCTGAGCCACCCTGGGGCAAACTGCTCCAGCTTTTCCCTAAAAAAATGTAAATGTCACAGTCGAAGGAGTTGAAAAGATTATCGCTGGTGACATTTAATGGTGTAAATGTGTGCGGCAATCGAGCACACAAACACATGCGTTTAGAGGAAATTGCCTTTTGTCCAATGCAAATACAAGACCCTGGGTTGTTTGAGAGAAGTGTCTGCTCGTCACTGATGCTCTGCATTTGTGATTATCGCAGCGTTCGACCCCAGTTCCACCGACTGTGGGAGCTGCTCCATTTCATTAAGGGAGACGCCCTTCAAAGACAAATGTAGAAAGTCCAATCAGCAGGTGTTTCTCACTTTGAGTCGTACGTGTCTCCATGCCACGGCCTTTTTGTCAATAAGTTATATTTATTTATTTTCCAGTACAGCTCGGCCTCTGAGTCAACATGGCCGTAATGTCCTCCCCTGACCCGTCTCTCCCTGTCATAAAGCCCAGGTTTGATTTGAGGAAGTGATACCGTCCCGAAGGCACTGGTAGGAATTATAGTGGCCCTTAACAAGATGTGACTCTGGACACATTAAAAACTCCATCAATCTCTGACTTTATGGTTCCCCCCCCCTCTGGAGCTCAGGGCTGCCTGACTCATTACTTCTACTCCACTTCCTTTATGTGTTGCCTTCAACCAACTGTAACACACTGTACAGTAGAACCTCTTGTCATTGGGGTACAGTATAAAATAGTGGGGCAATTAAATCCAAACATACATTTAGATTTTTAACCGGATTGAAGTCGTGGCTGAATAATGCCGCCTGTGGAGCCGGGGCTGGGGGCAGACAGTCGACAACGTGTAACCACACTTCTTGACTGTGAATAAAGTAGATCTGAGGCACTCCCCCGCCAGATTGGATACACAATCCCTCAAGCATGTTCTGGTTCTGCCTGAAGGTCTCCTCAGGTGGACATGTCTGGAATACCCTTGTAGGAAAGAGTCGAGGAGGCTTCCTGATCAGATGGCTGCACCACCACCACCACCACCACCTCCTCATAGCAAAATATGCAGCAGCTCAACTCCTCACCCTGTCCCTGAAGACGAGCCTGGACACACTGAAGATAACTCGTTCTGACACGTTCACAATCTCATTCATTTGCTCCCTGCCCGAAAACGAGCAATGGGATTGAGATCAGCAGATCATTTGACAGTTTTATCTTTGGAAATCAGCCCAATCTTTACCAGTGGATCTCCTTCATGCTTCATCTTAGTCTGACTCACGACTCAATGTTTTAACGTATCGCATCCGGGTCATTTTCACCCCAGACCCCCCCCCACACACACATCCTGATAGCCTCCAGACTACTAACTAGATGTGGCTTTTCCCAATACTTTTCTTCTAATGTGCAGCAAAAAACAACACTGCCGGGTTTTACTATGTCTCCAGTTTCTTCATGCAAAGCTAATTGTCTCCTGGAGCCAGTGATATCAACTGATTTCAGAAGGAGGGCCTGTGCCCAAAACTCTCAACTTGTCAGGTTTGAATGCTCAGGCTTTTTTATTCAGTTTTATCAAATGGAATACTATTTCTACTTTGACTTTTTACAGAAACAGAAGCTGAATTTGTACACTGAGTCTGGGTGAGACGGTCTGCTGCTTCCCTCACCTGTGTGATTCATCTTTAAACGAAAGACAAACAGCAGACAGAGCGTGCCCTTCTGCTTCTTGCGTGGCTGTCGCCGCTGCGATTTGATTTATTTCCCACATGCTCAGAATATATGGCAGCCGATCTACTGCCAATGCATGGAACACGTCCTCGGAGCGGGGAATCCGAGCAGAGTGTAACACAAACAACTACACTCCGTGGCTGTCTGTGTACGCCTCCACTTTTCCAATGCGAGTTCTCAATGTGAAATGCCATCAAAACCTTGTATTTTATCAAAAACATTGTATTCCCAGCGCTACAGCCGGGTATTTACATCTCAGCAGCGTCTAGGGATTCACTCACACCTCTATAGAAAGGATTCAGCGTGCACAGTCATGATCTGCTGTCAGTCACCGTGAGGATTTACAGCGTATCCGGTAATAAGCCCACTGACCCACAGAATAGATGTGTCATACCCCCAGTAATAAACCTGCAAACCCCCAATCACAGGGGAGGAAAATAACAGCAATACTGTGTTGCATCAGCTGTGAATCAACTTATAGATTTAAAGCAGGGGGCCAAGAGCCGCGGCACGGGGTGTAAATTCTGCAAATGAAAATGGATCACGTGGGGGTGGATATGAAGGGTCTGGCTTGTGCATCTGTGAGTGTGTGTGTGTGTGTGTGTGTGTGTGTGTGTGTGTGTGTGCATGTGTGTGTGTAAAGCTGTGAATAAGGAAAAGGAGGATCCTCGGATGACATCGGGGCTGCTCTGAGTCATCAGTTCCCAATTCTGTCAGTCGTGAATCACTTTAACAAATGGCTAAGAGAGTGTGTCACTGTGTGCATGTCAGAATGTGTGTGTGTGTGTGTCTGTGTGTGTGTGTGTGTGTGTGAAAAGAATATGCTACACTGAAGTGTGCAGGTTATAGCCATAGCCATTCGTCAGTGTCCTTCAGTTACGGATTGTTGTTCGCTGTGTGTCGACTTATCCGAGTCGTCTGTGAAACATCACATCTCTTATAATAACACCTGAGTTTGGCGATTCAGGACAAAGGCATATTTTAAGTATTTGAAATTTTATTTTAAAGGAATCTCAGACGCATCTAAAATTAATTGGCTCCACGATCAATGCGACGTGTGCATTCAGATAAAAGCGATTCTTCGGTGAGTTTAACCTCTAAACATCCCTGAACCCTGTAAATGTTATTTTCCAAGTCCAAAGAAATCCCTGAGGCCTTTTTGATCGCTTAAATAAAAGTTGAGCCGACATTTTGCCTGAAATTGTTGCATCATGTCAGACTCTGTCATCTTTTCCCCCCGTACATAATCCCTGTGAATAGTGAGCGGCTTGTTTTCCTCAGACGTTGATGCCCTGTATGTTTATGCGGTTGCAGGGAGGGAGAATAAATCAATGGAGAGATGGAGACGGACGGATGAATTACAGGGCCGTCTGAACGAGAGGGGGCCAGAGAGAGACGGAGGGAGACCTTAAATGACTTGTTCTATGTAACACAACACGACCGATAAATGCATTTTACGTTGGATACTAACTGATATGCACAGCGTCGGAATTGTTGCAGTAATATTTACAATGTCACGGACAAATATCATCGAGAAAACAATCTAAGATCCACAAATCAGTTTAGGAATCACAGAAAAGAAGACGCCGGTTTAACCTAACAACGTGTCACATACAATTTGCACGGGAGTAATGTAATCACTGTCTGTAGAGTGTGAGCAGGGAAATACTATTAGAGCTCAAGATGATGTTCCATAATGCAGACTGACCCAAGTTACACGGAAATGTTTTCATCAGTTTTGAGATTGCACTGGTCTTATAATGGAGGTTTGACAGAGGAACGATATTGAACCCTGGCACTTTGAATGACTAGATTCTTTAAATAGATACCTAGTACATGGTTAATGTTATTTCGAGTTCACTAAGCAGCTAAATTTGAGACATGTAATTGGCATGTAACGTAGAAAATTAGGAAGTTTAGGTCATTTAAAAATAAAAAAACGACCCAATATCTAAGATATCCAGTCTTCCTTTCTTCTTACACTGTCAGCAGTCAAACATTTCTTCACACAAAGCACAATCAGCCATACTACCTGGAGGTGCCATAGCTATAAATTATATTTAGGCTATTCTCTAATCTCTCCACACTGATTCCCTGTGCAAAACCAAAGTCTGCCCAAACGGGAAACGGAAACCAGAACCTTCTATCTCTTGTCTACAGATTCTGCAGATTCACATGTAGAATCTGTTCATAGATATTAGGCCCCACAAACCTCATTTACATTTTTTTTTAAATATTTTTGTCAATTAAAACGTGTTTCATCACCAGCTTTTTTTAAATATATATGTTATATTGTTGGTTGTTTTATTTCCGACATGCTGGGGTGCTTACACACTATTCCTTCCCTCATTTTTGGAGCATGGCACCATGGGTAATTGTTGGTACGTTTCTTATTTCCAGGTTGAATTTCTCTGGTGACCACTGAATCACACCTGAGCAGGAGGGTAACAATAGCCCCGAGCTCCAAAGTAAACTCGCCCACAAAGTGACTTTGGAAAAATTGGGTGAGAAAAGTAAATTAATTGTTCTTTTCACTGGGTAGTTATTAAAGTCACTCTCAGGTGAGACGGTGGGTTGTTGACTCCTGTGCAGGTGGCGAGTGTTCAACAGAGAGAGCAGTTCCAGTGCAGGCTGTCAAAGGGTGAAAACACAAAGCTGATTTACTAAAAGGGCAAACGCATCTGTCCCTGGGTAATAGCTGAACATCTCATACTGAGAAGCTGAGGAGTCTGACTGCTGCTGTTCTGGAGTCAGCGTCCTGAGACCGCACACGGATCAGCAGGCAAGTGTCTGAGGAGAGGAGCTCTCCATGGTGCTACTGCTGCTCCTTGTAAAATCACTCACTGCTCTCCAGTCAGCGGAGAGTTGCTGCTCCACAGCCCTCTCGCAGTTCAGAATGGAAGCTTCCCCTGGTGGAAGCCGTGGATTCTCTCTCCTCACATTGAAGCTGCACGCTGGTGCACGGAGAGCTCCGGCAGAAACGGATTATTTTACCTTTAACAGTCGTCTTTGAATTCATCTGAGACTGCAAATGTCCCTGGCACAGGCTATAACAGCTAGTAAAAAAAAGAAAAGACAAGTTGGTTTATGAGATCTGGGAATTTGAGAAGGCAGCAGCTTTGTTTCCTTTTTTACTGGACTCGGCACAGAGCGGCGTTCTGTCAAAACCAGAATCATGTTTCCTTTATTGATCCTCAGGCGAGATGTAAAATATTATTGATTTGGCCGCAACGGTAGATTATGAGACAGAAGGTATTTACATCTTTTTGTGTTTCCAGTTTCAGGCTTGATCCACAACACTACGTTTCCAACTCTGCTGTGGATTCGCCTTCACTACTCCAGAACCCTGTCTATACAAACCGTGTCCACTCATTTGAAGTGAAGCAAACTAAGATGTAATATTAGCGGTGGACTCGCCCCATTAATAACAAGCTGCATATTTCAAAAGAGCTGATTTCCACTAGACAAACATGTTTATTTTTCTCTGCATCACTTCCATAGGAAACAAACAGCATAAGGCAACATCGCCCACAGCGTATTGAGCCCATATGTCCCCAGCAGAAGTTTCCTCTGTCATTGAGAGTCATCAGTATGGAGGCAAAGTGCCACTTTATTGACTGGCAGGAGGTCGGACTGGTTTTCTAATGATCTCAGGGATGATCTTATTCCCAAATGTATTTTTCTTTTGTTTTCATCCTCCTCTTTTAACGGCACAGAGGAGGCCCCGGCGGTGTTTGAGATCTAAAGGGGGCCGGCTGAATAATGAGTCAACTCTGTCGGCCGTGCTCCTCCTTCTCTTACTCACGTCTCACCTCCTCCCTCTTCACCTCCTCTCCCTCAGACTTTCTCATGTTTCTTTGCTACAACTGTGTCGTTGGAGGACTATTTTTGATCTTCCATTTTCTCCGCGTATCTCCGTGTAACGCTCTCCGTCACACACGTACATCGCCTCAGGAAAACGACAAGTGATTGTCTGTTATTTGAGACAATAAGTAGAAGATAAACATCATTTTGTTGGATTTCCTCCAAGCCGTCTGTTTTCCTCAAGTGATTCCATTTGCTCTTTGTTGTGGAGCTGGTTCGAGGGCTTTCCCTGTTAGATGTGTCCTTTTTTCCACCGTCAGTTCTTCACTCACAACAGTAGGAGGTGAAATGGCTTAAAACAAGGATATTTATCACTTCTTATTTTCTATAAAGAGTTTGATTTAGCAGCGTTCATCAAGGAGGTTAGGTTTCGATCTACATCTCTGCAAAAACTGCTGAACAGATAAAGACAAGACTTGGTGGATCTTTACTATTTGTAGCAATAATTTAAAAAGGAGCAATTAAGGCTCTTTATGTGAACAACACAAGGTACACAGACATGCTAACAACATCTTCTTCATGCTTCAGGTGTCTTCACTGTGGATGAACACAGAGCCGGAGGAACTAACTGTCTCTTTGCCCAGATCACTCTGACAAAAACTTCCATCAGTATTTCACTTTACTTTAACATTTTAAGAGTTTCTCTGAAATAAGATGTCTTTTAACAAATAAGAGTGACACTCACTCTCACAGCGATGTGAGGCTCAGTTCAACACAGAGACTCAATAACCTTGTTAATTTGGCCTTGGTGAAAGATTGAGGACTATTTGGCTTTAGTTAGTGTTAGAAGTGTTTTATTTATTGAAGTAAAGTGTAACAAGTGATTTTAGTTAACAAGGGGAAATAGTTCCAGTGAGAGAAATAACAGGAGAAACTTTTTTATTATGTAGTCGATTCATTTTGACAAAGAAAATGTGACTGTTAACGGACACAAAGAAAGTTCCTGCCTCTCAATCTTCAGTGATTAGCTTCGTACCAAAAGGAAACACTTTGAATCAAAAGCACAGATTAAACTGCAAGACAGAGGAAACCAGATTCAGAGTGTCACAGTCTGACTAAAGTACACACATACACACACACACACACACACACACACACACACACACACACTGGGCCTGCATGGTGAAGCAGAGATAAACTTCAGTGTCATTAGTCACGATGAAAATAATTGGGATCTTTTTAGGGAAACCGTTTCTCAGGTGGAATACAAATCGCTGCTTTGTGATTATTTAAAGAAACCACTTGAGACTGGCTGATCGACCACGCTCTAAAACCACAGAGAGGCTTCCTCTCGCATTGAAGCATTTGGAATTGAAAAGTGATGGTTTATTTTAGGAGGGGAAAAATCTTCACAAAGGTTTATTTACAAGGGAAATATTGATTTGACCTGGAATGGTGAAGAGGAAAAGAAAAGATTTGAAAACCACTAAAACAACCAAAATGGTTTTGAACTTTTTATTTTCTTTTATCCACAAAGTTTTGGTTGGACAACTTGAACATTTACTGATAGTTAACCAGAAGTGAACAGTTTGGTGGAGTTGCTATAGCAGCTAGTAGACATCTGACATGTGACCCTGACTCAGCACCCGGAGGTCAGGAGGCAGAAAGGCTGGAAATGATGTGTGAAACTCCATGATTGGGTTCTGGGGGGAAACCACCAGGAGCCAGTGGCTTAATCCCACTCGACACAGGAAACCTCACCTGCAGGACACGGGAGGGATTAACAGGTTAATAGCTTCTTCTCAAATGTGTTTATTTTTTTTACTTTTAAAGAAGTTAGTAAGCTGTTGGTGTAGTGGAGTTGGAAATACAGTACTTCCCTCTAAAATGTACTGAG
This sequence comes from Pseudopleuronectes americanus, assembly GCA_038501795.1. Taxonomy (NCBI): domain Eukaryota; kingdom Metazoa; phylum Chordata; class Actinopteri; order Pleuronectiformes; family Pleuronectidae; genus Pseudopleuronectes; species Pseudopleuronectes americanus. Next base: position 8,990,075 of record CM076737.1, read on the forward strand.
GTGGGCATATGAAGTATGAAGTAAGAACTTTACTGTACAAGGCCGCACCCTGATAATGAGGCTGAGCCACTGTTTCCTTTTCTCTTCATTAGTCCGACTGACGTTCTGTTCATTCAGCTCTTTTCTTGCTTCCTCCCAAACGGAGACATATTCCTCCCATCTGAGTAATTTTTCACTCAAAAGCTCAGAGTTGCATTTTCTAGGAACAGTTCATTCCACTTTTGCTATGTCAAAGAGCAATAAAAGATGTTACCACCGGGGAGCAAATGTTTTCAGCCATTTTACCATAAAACTGGGTGAGAGGATGTGGATCAGAAGAACAAATTCAATTATGATGTTTTCAGAATTTGTCTTTCACTTCCTTTAACATCGCAAGGCATGGTGTTTTGCATTTCCAGTTTTCCAAAGACATAATTTATATATCTCAATTTCTACAAAATCGTATATTAAATGAAGTGATAGTGTGTGAAATGCTGTGCAGCTTTATTAAATTTAAAAGGGCTGCCTGGCCTCGGAGGAAGCATGTGTTCTACCGACTGCCAGTCTAGCACCATCTGTGAGTTGACTTCCATCTATATCTGTATATCTGTGTCAGTTCTGGCTCTGCTGCAGGAATCTGTCGTCTCCTACAAAACATAAGACTTATTTCAGGAGCTGAAAAAGAAATGAAGGATTCAGACATTTGTGTGATATGAGGTAGCAATGCATTTTTTAAGCTGGGTGTCAAATGGGATAGCAGCGGTTATGTAACACGTGTGGGACTGTACATCGGTGAGACGAGTTTCTATGTGAATCAAAGCAACCCTGTCATCTAACTGTGTATACAGTATATATATATATATATACTAAGAACTCGTATTTCCTCCAAACCCTCGTCTGGCAAAAGCCAAATAGTGCTTAAGTTAGGAGTGGATTTGTGTTGCCAGGATACACCTATAGATTAAAAACACAGGCATAAAAGTATGCAGCCTACACACACACACACACACAACAACCCAACACACACTCTCTCTAAAACCACAGCGTCCGCAGCTGTCCTCTCTGTCTCCCCAACGCACCAGGACATGTTTTTCTTCTCCGAGGCAGCCTAAGTGGAGTGGTCCACTGAAGCCGGCCCGATGTAATTAACTGTCACAACGCTTCAAAACTAACAAATGGACTTTGTGTCAAGGAGAGCCCATTAATTTACTGGCCTCCACTCATCGATTCCGAGCCTATTATCTCCATTACAGCAGCCTTCCACCGCCGGGCCTCCTCTCCGACTCACCCCTCTGTGTTTCTGTCTGTCTCTTGCTCAGGCTCCCAGGAACCTGCAGAGGGGCCTTGTGGACCAGGTCTCCACCACCGTGATTCGAACACTTAAAAGGTACGTGCACTTTACAAACCCTTACATAGTTCTGTTGGCTTCTGGACACAAGGAAGTATTCTCTCCATCCCCCCCTCACTCACTGGGCCAGTAAGTAGCAGCAGCACGAGTCGTATAATAAGCAGTGATGCTCGGTAAATAAACCCTCAGGCGACAATACGCTTTGACACGGCCGCGCACAAACGCTCAAATTTTTCCACACACGCATTCCCTCACACACACACACACACTTCTGTTTCCCTTCAAGTCAAAGGCCTGAAAAAAAAACTCATACTCCACTTCCACATTGGCATGACAACCTGAGGGGGAGAAATCTCCCACATGTGACACTAATAAGTGCCTCTCGGAGAGGAGCGGGAGAGCCATTTCCTCCACGAGGCATAAATAACTAAATAACACGCAGGCTGTGGCGTCCGTGTGATTTGTGGCCCGGCACGCTTTTATTGCTCCTCAAAGTGACGTATCGCCCATGATTCTGCGGAGGGAGAGAGAGAGAGTGTGAGGCCGCACTCCAGTGGCTCTGAGACCCGGTCTGTCTTTTTTTCCTACCGAGACCGATGCATTCCTGATGCTCTTCAATGCATTATCAGTGGTTTGTATCGGCGTGCTCTCAGGCTCGGGAAACGTTTACTGAAGTCAGTTCTGCTCTCGATTGCATATTGAAAAAAAATCCCCGAGTGGATTGAGATTCCATTTTAAACGCCCGGTTGACCAAAAACGAAGGCAGAAAAATATTGTAGTTTTTTCTTCTCTTAGTCTTACTGCAGATTGTTTCGGTTTTATTTTTGATTATTTGGTTATAATATACCCATTACACACTAAATCTGAGGTTTTCCAACTAAGACCCGGGCCAACAGTGTGTTACTTATTGTAGTTTTTCCAGTTGGTTTTAACCACACTGCAGTAGCAGTGGCTCGTATCATTTTTATAGGGGATAATGAAATCTAAAGTTTTTGTAGGTTTGCGCATTGTAATTTAGATTTTTTTCAGTGTTATGACCAACATAAGCAAACTTCCTCTCCTACTTTTTATTCCCGTGGGAATATCAGACATATTGTATTTGAACGAGTGTATAAAACCTCACCAGAATGTTGTGTGTTTGAGTTTATTCAGCCCTTGTAAATCACTGGTGCTATTAAGAAAATACACAAATCAATTAGGCGCACAAGTGCTAAAGGTTTGTCCCACCTGATTTTGGCGGGTGTGAGATTATCATTATCTTCACCATTAAGAGCAGATGAAGTGGGAGCGATTCTAGCTGAAGTCCAACACCCAAGAATTATGTTGAGCAGTTATCCAACTGGTTTTGTGCGCGTGATGGATTTCATACATTGTGTGTGGCTTTGTACATTCTACGTGTGTGTGTGTGTGTTTGTGAGTTTGTTTGTGCCTCGAGGTCAGTGTCTGAGTAACAGGTCGTCAGGCCACAAAGCCACAGTCAAATCTACTCACTGTGATGAGATGTAGCGTTTGTTTTGCATACAGACGTAAACACACATGTTTTGCATGTAGGTAAACTGTGGGTTGAGTGCACTGCACCAGTACAGAGGGACAAGTGCTCGGACATTATTTTTACATTCAGTCAAATTTTAATTTTGCAACTATATCACTTCCAAAATCCTAAAACCTACTAATGCAGTGTAATACAAAGCGCAAAACTGTTCTGATGACTTAAGGCCATTTAGTTTTCCTGATATATAAAATCCCTCGTGGCAAAAATTTGCAAGTATATATGAGTTTGTCAAACTCAAGTCGCTGAATAAAAACGCCCTTTTGAGGCAAAGCATTGTGGGAAACAACCTCCAGACACCTGGGGGCTTTCTGAAGAGCCGACAGAACTGCCAACGTTTACAACAGCTTTTATTTCTCAGGGTCAGGTGTGCATGCAAATTATGGTAACACACATTAGTTCAAACAAGGTTCACATGCAAAATGTCTGCCAGCACCAACAACACATTTCCTCGGAATGACGCAACTCTTTGAATGTGTGAGATTTTGTCACGTTTCCACTGTGAATCTTTCGTCTTAACATCCTATTTTCAGTCCTGGTTGAAGGGAATATGAAAAAGTCCAGACACTCTGCTCCTGCTCAGTGTTGCACGGGGATTAGAAGAGTAGAAGCAGCACTTCTCTACGCAGCCTTGTCAGGTCTGGATCAGTGTTGGATGATTTGTCACCGAGATGTGACAGAGATTCCAGGTAATCCTCTGAATATGAATCCGTGGCTGCATTTTCTTTGCCTGAGATGTGATACTCATACTCTCCCTGCCGGTTCCTCACTCTCCACCGTCCTGATGCCCTATGAACGGGTTCATCAGAGGATGGAGGGAGGACAAGTAGGGGGGGGGGAAGTCATGGAGGGAGAGAGAGAAGAATACTGTGAGAGTAAAGAAGCATAAGTAAAGACATCATGCTAATTATCTGGCACCTTTACCCCCCCTGTGGCTCTTCTTTAGATGGAGAAGTCTATGAGACTGTGCTTAATGTGTTAATGTGATGAATGCACAAATTGTGTATGACGTTTTCCTCTGAATGTGTGTGTGTGTGTGTGTGTGTGTGTGTGTGTGTGTGTGTGTGAGTGGCTATATGCTAATACCTATGTAGGGCTCTTTCCACCAGGCCATCAGAGGGTGAATATGGGCTGAAATCACACCTCAGGGGAGATGAGGGGTCCTCTCATGTCAGGATTATACTGCAGCTGCCCTTCCTCCTGCCTGAATCAGTAATAGACCTGTAAATACTACATGAATGTGCCTGGAGCCTGGGGGGTGTGACGAGGAGAAGTGATGGCTCTGGTTTGCTTTAACTGTGGGAAGCAAATTTATAAGTTTTTTATTGCAAAATTAGCAAGTACATGTGAGTTTGTTAACCCGTCAAGACTCAAGGCGCTGAGTGAAAACGCCCTCTTGAAGCAAAGCATTGTGGGAAACAACCTCCAGAAACATGAGGGTTGTCTGAAGAGCCGACAGAACTGCCAACGTTTACAACAACTTTTATTTCTCAGCCTCTGAAGCAAATAGACATGAAATTAAAAAAAGTACACGATGGCTTAAACATGTGGGCCTTCATTGTACATCATTGCAAAAAAAAAGTTGCAAACCCCCCCCCCTCTTCTTTCACTGGCTCCACTCGCTTGCATCGTCTGAAATACAGCTTACAAATAATTGCCATTCCCATAGCAAACAAAAAGCCTGGTGTTAGAGGGCGTTTAAATTATTCTGTGAATTCTACCATATTTGAAAGAGATGTAATGTTTTTAATATAAAATCACAACAGTAAGTATGGAGAGATATCGTGAGCCAAAGCTCCACCAAAAAAACAGCGACATCTGTTCCCACTTGTGTGTCCATGAGTGTTTTTGTGCAAAATTATGCCCAGCAAACATCCCTCACACACGCCCACTGTTCTCTATATGCATCATTAGTCTGTTTATGTGGTAACACAACTAGTGCCTTGCATGCTTGAGAAGGAGGCAGCTACCGCGGCCGTATGGTGAGGGACCGGGGGTTAGGTTAATGAGAGAGATGGTCTCGGATCAAATGCTCCTGCTCTTCTCTCCTCTGTCTCTTCTTCATGATGATTCCCCACTGAGAGAGAGACGCTCTCACCTCGCTCTGTGCTTTTTGTTCTTGATTTACATGGTTTCTTCTTCTCCGTCCACTTCTCGCTCAGCCGTCAAAAACTCTCCCTCTGTCTGCTCGTCGGAAAGCCGGAATACCAATAGACTAATAGATCTTCAGCCTTCTGTCAACCCTGTTATCCAAACGCTGTCTTCCTGTCTGCAACACACACACACACACACATACACAAATACACACACCCACACACACACGCACGCACGCTCACTGACACATACACTTTTCTCATGAATTCATGCAGGATGTCCACAGGACAAGCCACACTCCAATAGGCACACTGTGATAGTAACTGCTGCAGGGACAGTCATTCACAGGCGAGTAGTTACACAAGTTGGTTCTTAAATGTCCAAACTGCACAATACTCAGAGAGCACAGGCTATAAAACGCACAGACACATACTTATATGTGTTTGCTATAAACCACTTTCCTCTTTTTCCAAAAAAACAAGTTCTCCACCCTCATGTGATCAGGCTTTCACTATAAAGTCATGTCAGCCAATCAGATGCTTGTGATAAAAGTTACTTCTGATTCTGATTGGCTAACCACCATGACGCCATGAGCTAAATAAACATTGTTGTTCCTGTAAACACTGAGAAGAGGGAAAAAATATTGCAAAGGGTCAAATTTCAATGACATAAAGTTTGTGACGACAAAAAAAAGCCATGTTTTAAAAAAAATAGCTATATACTTTCTCACATTATTGAGTTGTAGATCTAATTTAAGATGGATGACATCACCCTACACTCAATAATCCACAACGACAAAGATAAATATGATTGAAAATGTATTCAAAATCTCAAATGACTTCCCTTCATTAAGTATTCAGACCATTAATTTGGTATTTGGTAGAAAAGCCTTTGGCTGCAATTACAGCTTTAAGACTGCTTCACTCCTCAGGTTTGGTTTTCCTCATTTTTTATATGTTATTAATAATACAATAATTATTTAGTCTTAGCCTTGGGAAGTTTGTCCCATTATTATTGTCAGATCGTCTCCACCTCTGCCTGAGTGGATGGGACTGCTCTGTGAGTTGCTATCTTCACATCCTCAGGTGGAATCTGAGCTATTGAAAAGTCCCAGACTTGTCCCAAAGGCACGAGTCATTGTCCTGGCTGCTCTCAGTCATTCGGTGCTGACAGGTGAACGTATGCCCCCCCGGTCTGTAGTCACGTGCACCTCGGAGCAGGTTTTTTTCCAGGACCTCTGTGTTTGACTGACTTCATCCCTCCAGCTCCTCCCTGAGCAGATTCCCTGCTGTTGTGAAATGCTGCCACCTTCATGCTTCACTGTAGGGACTGGGGTGATATTAGCTAAGTGATGAGCAGCGTCTATAGTGTTCACCAGATGTAGTATTTGGAGTTCTGCCCACAGACTTTTTATAACTCACACTCACATAGTACTTAAAATGCAGGGCGACAATCTCCAAACAGGCCTTTTCACACAAAGTAGCTTCTGTTTGGTGAGTCTGCCCTGAAGGTGTGATTGATAATTGTGTTGAGATGCTTGCCCAGGTTCTCTGCTACTTCTGAAGCTCTGTTGGAAAAAACTTCTAAGGTTCTCAGTCGCCTCTTTGACCAGAGTCCTTCCTGCCCTGTTACTTTGACAGAACGGTCATTTCCAGGAGGAGCCCTGGTGATTCCAAACTCAATTTCGCAATTATTGAGCCCACTGTGCTTTTGGGAGCACTGGAGGCTTTAGAACTGCTTCAAAATGATTGCCCTGATCAATGCCTCTACACAGTTTTTATCCAGGAGGTCTGCAATGACTTCATGGTGCTGGTCTTAGCATGAACTGTGGGACCGTATATACACGCATGGGTCCTATAAGTTGAATTTATGGACAAAGGTCAACCTCTGTCAAGGACGATGCACCAGTCCAAAGCAAAAGCCCAGATGACTTTTTCAACTGAAATATTTCAGTTTTTGATTCTTAATAAATGTGCAAAAACAGGTTTTCACTTTGTCGTTATGAATTGCTACTGTTGGTTCATGCAGCAGAAACAACAACCTGCACGATGGCTAAACACCGGTCGACAGGATAATAGGCTCACTGAGCATTCTCACTTCTTCCCTGGTATGTAAGGGGTCATTGAAGTGGACTGCATCGCCACCTACTGGCGCGACATGCGTGATCGAGCGTCTTTGGCTTTGTTTCGAGATGGAGATGTTTTGTTAAACGTAGGTCGTGTGAATGGAGGGGAAATGATCTGTCTAAAGAAGTATCTGCAGTTGTGTAGACAAGGCAACACAGACACACTTACAGCCGCGGGCCTTTCTAATCAGTTTGCACTTTAAGAGACTTCCACCTTTCCCCTCTGGCGATTCAAGCCTCCCTCCAGCTCCTCTTTCACTTGTCGTTTGTTCTACTATCCCTCTCTCTTTCTCTCGCTCCGAGTCTTATCCGCTTGCTTCTGCTGCAACTGCTCCTTTCTTTATCACTTCTTTTTCCCCCGCACAATAAAAGCTGCATCTCTACTCAGCATTATGGGGATATGAAAAACCTTTATTCCCTTTTTTCACTTGCACATCTAACAAAGCCTTTACTGCCACCTTAATATCTATTTACCTTTCAGTTTTTCTATCACAGTGGATGGAAAACACCGACATGATGCCTGTGCATTCCACTAATATACAAGAAAAAGGTGTATATAAAGAGAGGATGAGCGTTGGACCGAAGGCGTTAACGATGATGCGGCAAGAAAGATCACAAATTAGATTTAGGCATCAAACTCTCGTCTCCCACACAACTCCCAAGAAACATATCAATATGAACGTGTTGGTTTATTCACAGAGATGAAAGCGTGACAAAAAAACACCTTATGAGCTTAAAGCTGTCACTGTAAAAAAAAAGGTGCTTTACCAGCGTGAACTCCTCAGCTCCATCAAACGCACAGAGCAGTCACCTCTGGCAACTCGCTAGCTAACACCATTTTTAGCTGGCTGTGAAGGAATGATGTATAATGTATGTGGTGTATATAATGTATCTTGTTGTTTTTTATGATGCTGCATTGTTTGTGGGAAGCATCAGACATTACTTCAGTTGGCTACAGCAACTTTCGAGACTGCACTTAAAAGCGGCGGTGACAGGATAGCAGACCATTCTACTTTTCAAAAAGTACGCTGCAGCTACCGAACTCCCCCCCCCAAAAAAAAGATTAATAGATAGAGATCTATCACAAATGCATCATATTGTCTCCACTGGATTCCATCCAATTTGTTTCCAGAAATTGCTTCTATCACCGCACTTAGCTGTTTTGATTATTTCTCACTCCCAGCTCTTTTCCACCAGGAGGGGCCAGAGGGACCTTGAAAAGCCGCCGCGGTCCCCGGACCCCTGCTCGCTTTTCCATTTCGGAGAGTCACTCGTTAGAAAAAAAGTTTATTTCGGTTGAAGTTGTTTCGAGGTAGAAAAATGTCAACTAAATGTCAAAGCCCTCCGCAGAATTCCAGCTGAACCAAACTGAAAACAAAATTATTTAACTCCTCATTAGAATAAATGTATGTCGTGCGTTAAAGGGCATGAGGAAGGATGAGTAGATGCATGTGGGCCGACCTTCATGTCTGTGACCACTGTGAAAAATGTCTTATTCTGCTCATTCCAGCCACAGTTTTCACATTAATTTGTTATATGGGACGGAAATTCTGCCTTATTGTTCCTCCAACGTGTTTTTCATTCACTTTCACTCGCGTCTTTGAGAATCATATTTTGTCAACAAACATAAAACCCAACTAATATTTTTTAATTCCCTCTTCCCCCCTCTTTCCTCTGCTCGGCGATCTCTTTCCATCATTCATCTTTTTTCCTAAATGTCCACTAAGCCTTGTTCATCTCAGGGCGTTCCATAATCAAGAGTGTGACGTGTCCCCACTTCCTTTCACTCTCCAGAAATAAAATCTAAATATCCCAAATACTGCCAGACCCCACACAGCAGCAGGAATGGAGTGGCAATATCTATGTTCCCCCAATACACGCCCTCGACCAATCGCGAGTCAGTCTCAGCTGTCAATCGCTATGTTCCATCCGTTTTATAACCTAGTCCTTTTGGCCACGTCCAGTCCACTAACATAGAGGAGGTCTGGTTTGGGATCTATACCCTAGGCAGCCACCAGGGGCCATCTGTATTTTCAGTCTACGAGGCATTCTCAGACAAGTTGTTGCAGCTGAAAGGAAAAATAAATGCTTACCAAAAAATGCTGGTTACTATGACTACGTGAATATTTCCGCTGCTGTATCTACTGTCTATCTTTCTTTTTTCTTTTTTCTGTCTCTCCCTCCATCCTTACCCACATGTATCTCCCCCTTTTTGTCATTCTGTCTCCTTCTCTCTCCTCCTCAGTTTCTTCCATTCTTTTCCATTTCTTCAGTATTCTGCTAAAAGAAAAAGCTTCAGACTTTCATATCTGATATTTTGCTTCCTCAAAGGTTAAGTTCAGTGGCTCATCCTGTGGCTAGTCTCCTCGGCTTGCTCTGTTTTAACTTTCAGAAAAGAACAAAGTGAAGAAAAATCTAATCCTCTCTCTCTCTCTCTCTCTCTGTCCCCCTCTCTCTCTCTCCTCTCCCCTCTATCCCTTCCAGTGGCTGTGGGGCTCTGTTAGCATTCTCTCGAGGTGCATCCACTAAATGTCACCGAGCTGGAGACAGAGACAAAGAGACTGACTTTAACACACGTTTGCCTTGGAAGTAAAACTCCCAGCACCGCCTTGGTCCGTGTTGTATCTAAAGTTTCCTGCTTCATTGCTATTCCACACCTGTCTATGTGTAGTTACTGGTGTTCTGACGGATTGTTTATTAAGTGGAAGCTAACACGAGGGTGTATATGTCCACACGGATGGAGCGGAGCTAATGGACAGACGCTGACCTTTCAGCTAATGGAATTAAAAACTGGCCTCTGGTCTCTGTGCTGCTGCTGCTGTGTGTGCAATTGTGTGTGGGTGTGCTTGTGTGTATTTAGCCTACATGAAGGTGAAGGTATTACGTTGTTTGGCCATGACGGAGAGAAGCTGACTGCCTCGAAGAAAGTGGCTGTTGAAAGAGCCTGAACCGAGTTGTGTGTGTTGTGTGTGTGTGTGTGTGTGTGTGTGTTTTTGAACTTATATATCTTTTTGAGCATGGAGCTTACAGAGTGATGACCTTTCAGCCGTTTGGTTGCTTTAGGTTAGCGTTAAGCATTTATTTGCGATGGTAGGATTAGCGTTAGGGGTTTAGCAGAATGCATTGTACCATTGGGTGTTTCCACACAACACAGAAGAACAGGAATGAGTGAGTACACTTTGAGGAAAGTGTGGAAAAAATTGGATTTTAAATGCTTTAAATGAAAAGGATATAAATGAAAAAAGGAAATGATTGGCTATTCACGCAAAGCAGGTTGTGCAGGTTCTTTATATGTGATTGCTAAGGTTGTATTACTGTGTATATTTATTCAATCTACACTGATAAGTACACATTCTGCTTTGATGATACATCACATGATTAGTTAAAAATGGGAGGAAGAGTCTTAAGGTTGAAACAGCAATATTATATATTTCAGAGTAATTTAAAAAAGGAATAAAAACACGAAAAAAGATCTTCAACAACATCTGACACATCTGACACATCATTTAACTGGAGCTTTGAGTCTTTGTGATTTTCCCATTTTCAAAGGTTTTGTTCTGTTTTTTTTGATCCAGCAAAAATAAATTTAGCTTTTATGATGGTTGAGATAAAGGGCTGATAATACGACTTGTTATTGAATGGATGATGAACTTTACACGATCTTGTAGTTTAGTGTGAATGAGTCAGGACTGCAGTGACTTAACAAACCAAAAGAAAGAAAGAAGTGAAAACGGGGGGGGGTGAGAAGCATCTTTTGTTCCCATTTGCATCCATTCTTCCTTCTCTGGTCATTTATGTGTCTCCAGGACGCCGTTCACTCAGTCACCACAGACCTGTGTAATCTAAAATTGAACCGCGGATGCATACGAGCGCTGGTAATGGAATTGTTTCTCCTGTGATGTGCCGGGTCGTGTTTGGACTCTATATTGTCACTGCAGTGCATGATAACAACCCCAAGGCACCTTTACATTGAACACTGAGACCCTGGCGGTGGCCATTATACAACTCTCCCATCATCCATTTGTCTCGTGATGGAATCTCAGTGATTTTATTGTTCCCAACCTCTCTGTTTCCCCCCCCCCATCGCCTCATCCTCATATCTCTGCATTGCAGCAACTATCAGTAACATTAAGGGATCTGTTTTTTACAAGAGCGACCATAAAGTCCTGCAGCTTCCTGTCCCCTCCATCGTTTCACAATGCCGGGCTCCTAAAACAGTAGTGGCAAGTGATTCAATGCATTTGCTCTGTCGATAATTTCTTGAAATGCATTATAATCATAAAGATTAAACCGGTGGTCTCATTATCTCTTAAGAAAACCCAGTGTGTCTGGTGGGAGCCCCGTGTCACATTTCCGATATGAGTTGTAATCCAAAGGGGCGCTTTATCTTGGAACCTTCCCAGGCGGCTCAGGGCCCAGAGAGATCAAATGAACTATTATTTCACAATAAAAGAAAAGGTCAGAGAAAAAGTCCCGAAAAAATTGAATCCATATATCTGAGAACTTCTCCGTTCTTTTTTGCTCTTCATGACCCCTGAACTCAACGACACAACCGCGTATCAGTATTAACAGTCTTCTAACATCATTCAATTAATATGTCACCACATAGCATTAACATTTGACCCCATAATGAATATATGTTTTTGATTCACCATTGTAAGGAGCCGTTATAAGAACATCATATATCGCTGTATTATATCTGTTACAACTCTTTTTTAAATTAATTTGTTTTTATTTAATCATGACACAATTTGATTTTGTAATCATATTATTCTCTCTCTGCTTGTCCGTTGGCCATTTTAATTCATAATGCATGATGGTACATTGTACACGACTGTTCACAATGCATTGTGGGTTCCAATTAGTCCAATTTCCTACACAGTTAGTGACACTATCCTAGTTTTCAGTGTTTAGGCTTCTTTGCTAAAGTAACAAACGATTTTGCTTCTCATTGATTGGTTGTTCTTCAATAATCCAAACCGATTCCCGCACTGTAAGAGAAGGTTAACAGACTTCTTGCATTATATCTGTTTCCAGCTCTCAGCTCTGGGTCGTCCGCTGTCCCTCCAGTCACAGCTTCAGCATTTTTTATAAAGTGAGAACTTCTGACAGAAGCAGCTCTCCATCAGCATGTGGCAGAGGTGTCAGGCAGAAAAATGACACTTACTTTCTATCTACCACACAAAAAAGTGCTTCTTGTTTCTCAGTAAAAGCTGAAATATCATTTTCTGAAAAAAACTTGTCCTTTATGATGTCTGGAATCGGTTTTCACAGAATTAATTCATCATATTAATTATTTCTCCTCTAAATTACAAACAAGTACATCAGTTCACCGAGGCTGCCATCCGTAGCACCGACAATGAGATCATTTACATGACAAATGCTCCCACATCTGAATTCCTTCCAGCCACAAGCTCCAGTAGTTCTCCTATTGAATCATTATTCCTCGTTGTTGTCTGGTGAATGTTTGAGGCAACAGCTAATGACTGAAGAATGGTAAGAGAGAAAATACTTCATGTTACTTCAGCTCGCATTAGAACCACAAATATCTCAGGATGAAAAAGGGGTACCATACAAGTTGACACCACCGATGAAGATGTCAACGTGAAACAAGTAGATCTTATACATTGCTACCCCCCTCTGTTTGTTGCACCACCTCAGCTGAACCCTCTGTTGGTGTCTGTGTTCCTTATGAACGTTTCTGAGCAGAGAATCTCCTCATGCATTGCTCAAGTGTCAAAGGAAAACTCCCGAGAAAGTCCAGACCCCAAGTGTGCGGACATCCACTGGAGTTCACGTCTGAAACCAGCAGGTTAAACATCTGAAGAAGTTTACGTTTCCATGCGGCACTGCAAGAAAGACAACAGTGTAGGAGAATAAAAGAGATTCCAGAGGAAGGTGTAGAGAGAAGAAAGTAAGAAAGATGCAGAGATGATGAAAGAGAAACACTCTCACATACTATTGGGATGACGCTGTTAGCTCATCGCAGCCAGAAGAACCTGTATTAGAAATGGCATGGCTCACTCTATACTGCTGTATGACTGTGGTAGTGGTCTTTTTGTAATCTGTGCAAACAAGACCTAAACTTAAATGTTTCAATATGGATTAATCCAAAAGTCCACAGAGATAATGTCCTTTGGAGCAGGAAGCATTTTGTTAAGGAAAAGAAAAAACTATAGGTCAGGTTGTTTAATCTAAATATTTTTGCTCAAGTGGCACCGCTTTTCAAAGCGGTGCCACTTGAGCCGCTCTCTCTGAAAGTGACCCTGACTCTTTACAAACAGGAGCAGCTTCAACAGTCGAGGCACAAACACTTGCAAAATCTGTTTTTTACCACATACAACCGCCGCCGCACTCAGAGAAATGAACGTCACCAATCACATTCTCGGGCGATTCGTGGGTTTAATTCATCGATGAGTTTGGAAAATGGAAAACCTTGAGCTTGTGTAGAGAATAAAAACAAAGTAAAATGCAGCTTTTGTTTCATCTCTCCCTCAAAATACAAATATTTAGAAACACAGTTCCTCATTATGCATTAATATGCAAAGTAATGTTTTACTTATGGAATTCTGATGGGTGAAAATAATGAAACAAATCATATTTGCTGACATCTCTTCTGCAAATAGGCTCTGAAAACCACCTTTTTCATGATAATGCTATAAAGTCAATGTACATTGAGTTGCTATTCTGTATGGCTGTAATATATATGTAAATCTCATGAAAGGAAAACATTTATGTACGCTTTCCATTAGGCTTAATGCCGTCATTAATTATTTCTCATCAGTTTAATCAGTGTTGCGTTTATGTATTTATGAGAGCCAGAAAGAGAGGACACTTCACAAGCCATCATCTTTTCTCATGCTGGAATGCAGCCGTGCTCGCCGCGCGTTCCCATAGCAACAGCACTCTGTTAGGTGGCGAGCGAGCGAGATCGGGCCGGCACACGGACGGGGAGGGAGGGAGGGAGGGAGGGAGGGAGGGAGGGAGGGAGAGAGAGAGAGAGAGAGACTGCAGAGGGAGGTGGGGACGGAGAGATGAAGGATGGAGTCGCATGAAGGGAGGAGGGCGGGGGAGAGTAAACATGGAGGGGTTGATGCCAGGGAGGGAGATGGATGGAGGGAATAAGAGAGGGAGGGGTGGGAAGATGTGGACGGCAAAATGAAAGAGGATGGGGTGCGCAGGAGAAACCTGTGTTGGGAAACTTCTCTGTGTTCCACACCTGCTGTGTTTCTTTACTCACCTCACTTCCCCTCTGCTCCACTCCTCCACATGAATCACTCACATTTCCATTCATACTTTTCCCTGCAGTCGCAGTTTTGTGTGTGTGCAGCACCTGCAGTCACAGCACAGTAAAGCCATACATCCAGGAAAGGCCACTGCACATACAGTACATCACCAAGACAAAGTGCACAGCCTGTATCCCTATCTTTACATCGCACATGTAGAAAAACAGCCCTGGATATATAGCTTTTTCTATTTTCTCTTTGTGCTTAAAAAGACATTCAGACCTGCCTGTTGAGCTTAAGCCATAAATTACATTAAGTTTTCATCTGCTGTTGTTTGTTCAGTCGCAGAGTTACACAAAGATAGATTGATATGAAAGCTGGTGTCAGGATGGGACATGGGTCAGGACAGAAGTCTTTAAATCCAGGCAGTTTCTTTCACAAGGTTTTTTCAACAATTTCCCCAGTTTCTCACAGAATGATTTATGAATCTTGATTTTTCTTTTTTAATCTGGCTTGTTCCAGGGCAACTGCTGTTATTGAGTGTGTGGAATTTGGTGCAGCCTGATTGAATTCAAGGCGACTGCGGGGCCTTGGCGGAGGTGTGCCCTCCACTGAGTGCCATTCTTTCTATTCATGATTACAAGTACCAGTATTGGAACATAATTACATGCTGTTCCAGAACCCACCAATTTTGAAACAATGAGAGCACCTCCCACTTTGCTGCCTTTAAATAAGAACCTGTTGTGCATAAGACAATCATTTAGAAATGTTGCACGTGTATAAAGGTTTTTATCAGATCCTTTTGCATGATTGCAGGATGCAGATGTTCATTAAAACTTTGTTAGCGTGTAGTTTGCTCACTCGCAGGTTTGTCTATTCACTTGTAGAAAGGGAAGGGGAGGAGAGTGCTGGCCGAATTAGGCGCCCAGTTGCAGATTAATACCTGATTTCTATATCTGCAGTCTTTGTCTCTCCATCCATTCTTAACCGCCCTATCTCCTCTTCCTCCACTCTCAACCATGTGTCTTTAATACACACGCCTGAGCCGATCGAATAATCACATGACTGGGACCAAGGGAGGAGAGGAAGAGGGCTACATAATGAGAGAATAAAAAAAAGAGAGAGAGATTAAAGAGTGAAAAATCACATGAGAAAGTGGAGATAATTGCGCCGAAGAATGGGAGTAAACTTGTGAGAGGAGATGGTCGATAGGAAAAGTGGAAGGTGACGAGAAATAGGCCGAGTGAAAATAGATAATTAGAGTGAGGAGAGGACGGGATGAGCGAGGCCGATGGGAAGCGAGAAAGCCGAGAGGAGTGTGGCGGAACGGAGGGGATGTGACAGCCGGAGCTTTCATGATGACTGTCGAGCAGGAGCCGGTATTCAGATCACTCTGTCGCACTCTGTGCCAATTTGTACGCCTCTGTGCCACCTACAGGCAGGAGGAGAAGAAGAGGGGGGGGGAGGGGGGGGAGAGAGAGAGAGAGCTGCTGCTGCTGGAGTGAGGGGAGGGAGTGATAGAGGAGGAGAGGTGGGTGCTGAAGTGGAGGTTGTAGAAGGGATGAGAGTAGGTTATTGTTTTACTACCTGTCGCCTATGTGTAACTTCTGTGGCTGTGACCATGTCCCATTGATAAAGTGTGGGCCTTATTCAGGAAGCAAAACCATGTGACTTCAACCGTCAATTCAGGAAGTGCAAAAGCATTTTTGGCCATCTTGTTGTTTTCTTTTAAACCAGAATTGAGAGGAGCGAGGGGAGCCTAACTTAGAAGCTGCATCTTTCATTTTTCACGCCTCTTTCTTCTGTTATTGTCAACATCTGTTTTTCAACAGTGTGATTTTACACTTTGTCCCTCAAAGTGTGCCGGAGAAATTATGTCGAGGGTTTGATAATTAGATCAAGAGCTCTCTCTCTCTCTCTCTCTCTCTCTCTCTCTCTCTCTCTCTCTCTCTCTCTCTCACTCTCTCTCTCTCTCCCCCTCCCCCTCTCTCTCCTCTCTCACTCTCCCCCCCTCGGTCTGCTTTGCATGTGTTCCCCCGCTCTCTGTCTCAATCACCTAACATGACTATCTCTGTGAGCGCTCGCTGCCTGTGTCTCCTCCGCCCGCTACCCTCTGGCTCCCTCTCCATTCTGACAAACTAGGGCATGAAAATAAGCCTCCGCGCGGTGCCAGGAGAATGCTAAATACGGGGCCTCCTTTCTTTGGCTGTGCCTCTTTAATCAACTTCCTCTTATCTCTGCCTTGCATCCCTTGTTTCTCTCTTTTCAGAATGTAATGGGAGAGAAATCCGAACACCGCGTCTCCTGCTCTCGGCACCTCCTCCCGTCCTCGCTCGCCCGCTTCCTTCGTCCGCCCGTTGTGTTCCCGCGCTCGCTCCCTCGATCGCAGTCATTCCTCCTGCCACCTTTGCTTATTCTCTGCCACACTTTGTCTCTTTCTGTCTCATTTCTTCCTTCTTCACTTCCATTGTCTCCCTTGTATTTTTGTTTGTTTCTCTGCCACCTCTGCCCTCCAATTTCTGCACTCGTCTTCCTGTTTTTACTCGTCTTTCTGTTACATCTGTCGCTTTTCTCTCAAATTTCTTCTTCTCTTAAATCATCTCACAAACAAGCTTTCTGAACACTGTGAAGTGCAAATGTAAAGAATCAGAAAAACTACACAAAAGAGGCCGAACAGCCTTGAAAATAGGTCAGTTGATGGACCTTACTCTCTGAAGTGTATTATGCCTGTTGAGTGAGTGAGTGTGTGTGTTTGAGAGAGAAAGAGAGAGAGAGAGAGAGAAACCAAGTCAAGTTAAGTCTATCTTTCTTTTTTCCTTCAGTCAGAGTTCAGAAACAATGTCTGTGTGAAAGCAGCTAAGGTTCTTTCTCTCTCTCTCTATGTGTGCGTGTGCGTTTGCGTGTGCGTGCGTGCATTTGGTATATAAGTATCGACTATTAAATCCCTATTGAATGGATGCAGGCCAGACTCCATTTGTCTGCTTAGCATCAAATAAGTCAGCTCTCGAGCACAGCACTCTTGGTGTGTAGTAGTTTTTTTTTCTCATCTCTTCTTTTGTCTCTGACTTGTGCCGTCATGTTTCTCAAACCTTCATGTCTCTGTGTAAGAAAAGACTCCTTGAAAGGGGTCAAACTCAAGCCAAACACTAGTCCTCCCACTCTCACTTAACATCCCCCCTCACAGACACACACACACTCCTACTCACACTCTTCTTCTTTTCTTTTTTTTCTAAATTCAGGTCCATTTCTTCCAGCCCGAGCAGAGTCAGCATTGGCTCATTTTCAGGATCCTTGGCCGTCTGGCTGTCTAAACTGGCCATTAGAATAAAATCTGTGAAAGCAGAGGGAAGTTGAACCTGATGGTTTAATAATGTGGATATGGCCTTTTTATCCCTCCCTCACTTGTCTCTCATACTTAGTCGTCTCTCTAAATGCCTTTGCGAAATAGATACGCTTTTCACATCCCATCAATTCACACGTCATTAATGTTCTCCGAAACCTGTACCCAGTCAATGACTTGAGCCCCTGCCTCCCCCCCGAAAAAACCTGTGCACGGCCCTGCTTTTCCATTAACCTGTATTTCTCCCGCCATCTTGCTGCTGTGGAGAAAAAGACTGAAGCCAATTACTCACTGAAGGGAGTCAAACTCGTGTGTCAAACCTAACCCCCCACCCCAACCCCATGTTGCCCTCTCTCTGTTTCCCAACGGGGTCAACCATTACACCATCACTATCAAAGACAGCCGGAGCAGCTGCTAACACGTCAGGTCGAGCCCTCGCTTTCTCCGCTTTCACTTCCACCTCCTCCCCCCCCTTTCCTTCCACTGCTCCGCCACTCAGGGTCTGTCTTCCCTGTGTCGTCCTTATCATAATGGAGGGATTAACCAAAGTATTAGGCTGAGCTGTACATTGCGGATGTCCAGGGGAAGTCGCTGAGTGGCTTAAACGCTGCCCCTATGAATGAATGCTTTAAAAGCGGGATGCAGGATCTCTCAAATCCCAGAGGCGCCCCCGGCTGCCAGTCTTGGGAGCGCGGATAAGAGCAGGAGACAATTTAACCCGAGGAGTTGATCCCTGCAGCCGAGGCACCGAGGCGGATGGGGAAAAGAAAATCTGAGCAAAACATGTGGGCTCCAGTTGGTGGACTGAGAAGGGAAAAGACCAGGTGTTTGATTTGGAAAGCAGAGGAGGACACAGACACTCTACCAGTTTCTTTTCGACTGTTAGATGGGTCTCATATAAAGAAGTGGTTTCACTGGATTCTCTCACAAACCCAGTCCCAACCTGATGTTACTTTTTATGGAATGTGCTTATTTTCAAATCGACAGGAAACATCTTGTATTGGCAGAGTAATTTATTCCTATATTAGACATGCTGATGTCAAGCAGGTATGATTTAAAGCTACAATCCATAGAAGTGTAGCAGCGGCAGGCACACTGGACCTTAGTCACCATGGTAACAATAATAAATATGTAAGTAATGCGGTGCAACAGTTGCAGTTCGATTATTTTCTGGCTTTTGAAAAATACTTCGGCGTAAGAAATATTCGGTTAGGATTAGGAAAATAATGTGTTTTCGGTTAAAGTAAGTACCTTCCTAAGATTAAAGGACCTTCGCTGTCATGGTTACAATAATGAAAAAGTGGCAAAGCTTGTTGAACCGAAATAAATAAATAAATAAAACGTATGCTGCGTCAAAGTCCTGTGTTTTGTCGTTCCATCCCTCCACCTCCATCCCCTCCTCATGTTGACTGTCATTCTTTATGCTTCTACAGCTCACTTCATTTTTCGCTCATGTCATATTTAATATGGTCTCACAAATCTATGTAAATATGTAATGAGTCGTTTCCATAGATGATCCCTGATTCACGGGTCAGAGGTGCTGCAGATGAATACGACTAGAAAGGAAGATAAATAGACGAAGGGAAGGTAGAATGATCTTCCCTGAGATGAGTGTGATGTGCGAGGAATCGTACTTTTGAATAACGAGTTCCTCTTTCTCTTTTGTACTCGCGTCTCCTGATGATTATTGAGGAAACAAAAGACGGGCAGACAAAGGAACTAATCCCAGCGGAGCCCGGGCGCTACGATGAAAGAACAGAGCGACACCGTTTCAGAAGTAGAATCACAGAACAGCTTGTTTTGCATTGTGTCTGGCTTAATTAGCGATTGTATCTGGATATAATAAGAGTCATGAGACCTGACCTGTACCTCAATTAGTCGATTGGAAATGACACAAAAGGGATGTAAAGGTTTGATCTCATTGTTCCACTACTGCATAAATGGTGCTGTGAAATTAAATTTGATGGTAGACTTTTCTGAGAAACTCTTTTAGAATAAGTGACACTAGAGGGCAAATGGTATTAAAATAAAATAATCATATTATGATATAATAACACAAATATTATAATGTTAAATAATAATATTCAAACGTGAATACAAATCTTTTTTGAGTTTTATCGCCGTTTTATATGCTGATCTAAGCCGGGTAAAGCTAAATGCTAACATCGATTCCTGCCTGTCTCCATGCTTACCTTCGTACTTTTATCAATTTGTGACATTGAAGAGGCCCAACAGGACTAAATGGGTGTTGATATGTATTTATTCCTGCCTATAGCTTGGAATGTCATCCATATTTAACATAGGAGACTGTAGTGAGCGTCCTGACACTGACCAGCAATTCATCTTTGTCTTTTATCAGTTGTAACATCATTGTGTCTCTGACCTGAGCCTCAAGTTTGAGCTACAAAAGTCAAACCAGTGTTACAGCCACTTAAAGGTAAAATTTGTTTCTGATATTATGAGAAAAACTGCCTAAAATTACAAGAACAATGTCGTAGTTTTGTTATTTCACAAATAGAACACTTGTTTGTCTCAGTATCACAAGTGACATTCAATAGATTTAACAAGAAACTGAGTTTATTCCAAAGAAAATGTTTGGTAGTGGTCGCTTGTGAGAATGTCATTGGTTAAATTTGAATGAGATTAAAACAGGTTTTCGATACAGAAGGAATGAAACTCCAACAACAAGCACGCTGTTATCCGTGACAGTTATTTCCTAAAAATAAACATCTTGACTTCTTTTTCATAACATTGTGAATTTGTTCTTGTGAGATTACAACTTTATTCTCTTAATGGCTTCATGACTAAATACGTCATAGTACTTTTTTGGAATGGGACAGGAAATAAATATTGCCAGTGGTGGTTTAACCAAAGTTAGGTGCATTAAAAGCATTTATCCACTTGAAATATCAAGTAGCATAAACATAGCAATAAATGTATAACCCAATTAATCTGTAGAGTAAATATATTAAAGCTGTTGTGTAACCGTGAGCCTCAGACCCACATCAGGAAGCAGGTTTACCCTGTGTGTTGTGTTGTGACTGAACAGCGCAGCCACATTAAAGTTTGATAGATCTCTGTCTAATGAGGAATGAATACTGTTGACCTGACGTCGAGCCGCCTGCTCACGCTCAGACTGACAACTGTAAATAAACACGTATTAGCACACTTACTTTTAATTAACTGGCTCAAAACAACAATTAGCATATGATTTTTTTTTATTAGCATGGAAGTGGGCCACCAGTAGCCCGTCACTCATTAAGTAGAAGGGAACGCGGCCTTGTTTGTTGTTCAGTCGGATTTGATACGACACGATAGACCGAGTAGAAGAGAGAAAGTTAAATATGGACATGAAGAACCACCACTGCCAAATACAATTTTTAGAAGCTTGAAACATGAAGCTAGGACCCCAGTTACAAACTCAAACTGGGACTAATGAAGGATTGTCTTATCTTAAATGTAAATAAACTGAAAGGTCAAGTACCAGAAGATGTGTTCATGAAAATGTTAATATTGTAGTTAATGGAGGAATTAAAATAATTCAGATTGTCAGCTTTACAGTATTTGAACCACTGACTGCAACAGTAAAATAAAATAAATTCCTCTGCAAAGGACCTGCAGCACTTTTTTAATTCCCTTTTCAAAAATTTACTTTTTTCTTTTCTTGTTTCAAATCTGACAGACTGCTGTAGTTTAAGAACAACCTCATATCTTTCTTATAGCCGAAGCAATTATAGGAGACACTGCTTCATCAGCAGAATTCTGGAGAAGCTGGAGGAATATTATCGGGTCGACTGCAGCCCCCCGATCCGATTGCAGTGCGCTATTAAAAAGTGGAAATCACATTGTCTCAGGCCGCGGATGAAGTTTAACCTGTAAAGCCAGACGAGTTAAATGTAATATTCTCGATAGGAAATTCCAAATTAGATTGAAAAATAATAGGACTGGTATCGGAAGGAATAGAGTTATTATTCATTAGTTTTCATTAGTGGAAAAATTTTGACATGAAAAATTACATTATTTTCAATGGGGATGAATAAAGCAGACAACTTTTTTATGGCCTGTTGATTATTGCAGACATCTGTGTATTAAAATGTGTGTGTGTGTGTGTGTGTGTGTGTGTGTGTGTGTGTGTGTGTGTGTGTGTGTGTGTGTGTGTGTGTGTGTGTGTGTGTGTGTGTGTGTGTGTGTGTGTGTGTGTGTGTGTGTGTGTGTGTGTGTGTGTGTGTGTGTGTGTGTGTGTGTGTGTGTGTGTGTGTGTGTGTGTGTGTGTGTGTGTGTGTGTGTGTGTGTGTGTGTGTGTGTGTGTGTGTGTGTGTGTGTGTGTGTGAGAGAGAGTGTAACCAATTCAGATTTTGTGCAGTGTGCGGATACAGCATGTGTCCTTGACAGTGTGTGCATGTTCCTGTGTTTGATTGACAGCTCTGCACCAGTTGGGTTAGTCCACTGCAGAGAGGAGACCAATGGAGAGGAACAGAAATCAGCATGAAGGCAACAAATTACACACACACACACATACATTTATACACTTCTATCTCAGCTGAACACACACACGTACAGGGGAGCCATGTTCCAACCCTATAAATTGTGTGCATTCATCAGGAAATACCCCTGATAACAGGCTACACACCGTCACAGTGGGAATACTCTTATCTGAGGATTTTTTCAAACCTATCGACTCAAACACTCAACTGCTCTTTTATTTTTTATTCCTGTGTTACTGTTAATTTGACAAAAAAAAGTAATTTTAGAGTAATAGTCTCACACACAAACACAAAAACAAACACACACACAGATTCTCTCTTAACCCTGAGGTCAAGTGTATAATAACGATGTTCCTATATTGCTCAAATCACCTTGTTCTACTCCACATTTAAAAGCACTCAACCAGCCCGTTTTAATTAGCCGGTGAATGCCTGTGTAGTGAGAGCGATCGTGGAACCTGTGCAACACGTGGATTTCTGCTCTTCACCAGCACAAGTGTTTTGTCGACCCTCCTCTTCGCCACCGTTCAGTCATTCGGTCCGATCCCGATAGAGGACGTCTGTTTGTGAAAGCGATGCATCCCTCAGATTAGTGTGAATAATTCCAATTGCTTGAATGTAAAAGGTAAATTGTATTAATTAATTAATTAAACAAGGTCTAAACACTTTCCATTCTACTTTTGTAAGAGTGAAACTTCCAATGGTGTCATGCGGCCTCCTGTTTGAAGCTTTTCCCCTCTCAGTTTGGGGGGGCCCAGACAAACTCCCTGCTTTGCCCACCATGTTGCAGCGCCCCTGTGTGTTAGGCAACCAGCGCCACAATCGAACAAACCTAATGTTAGCAGTTTCCCAATCCTTATGCTAAGCTAAGCTAACCAGCTGCTGGCGTCATTGTACTTATTTTATAGTTAAGAAACTTTTATCTCCTCTCGTGAAATTGCCGTTGAACTATTCCCGAGTTTCTCTACTGGAGCCCTCTCCTCCTGTGTGTTCTCAGATTAGAAGCGTTCGAGCTGCGTTATTCTCTTCATTAAGAACAAAGCCTGCAATTTGCATCAGTGATATCTATCATCATTTATGCTAATGGCATACCCACACAGGTTCACAGCCCGTATCTGTCCCTCATTTACTGGCACAGAGACAAAACAACAACACAGCGTGAGTGACAGCTCCGTGTCCGGCTGCTGCTGCATAAATCCATCAGGAGTATTTCACCTCGTCTGGTGGTTACACAACCGTGTCCCTCATCATGTATGTGAGGCGACATGCATGGGAGCCCATGGTTTCTTCACTGTTAATGGGTTTTTGTGTATTTATGTGTATATACGAGGGGAAGAAATGTATGTGAGTTGGTGTCAGTGCATGTGTGTGTTTATGTGTGTGTGTGTGTTATGTGCATGTTAGCATCTGTCCCTCCGAGATAAGAATATGTTGCTGTAGCAGGATAAAAGCCCTTGAGACAAAAGTGGACGACTGTCGAGGAGCTGAAAAGACGTCAAAAAATAAAACATGAGGATGAATGAGTGAAAAGCTTAATACCGTTTTATGTTCCTTTCAATAATTTTGCTTCTTGCCTTCTTTCTCTTAACACTCACTCCCACGTGCTTATGACTGTCACACAATATCTGTCTTTGACTCTAAATCAATTTTTCCGTAACATTTACAGGAAACCACGACCTGGCGCTTAATGGATAAACTCGAAAAACATACTAGATATATTTGTATGATTTAAAAATAATGTGTTTTCTCTACTGAAAGGAGGGACATTACTTCAATACATCAAAGCATATTACACTTCTATGGATACCTGCAGTTTTAACATTCACCTTTCAGCCAATCAGAAAGCATGGATGGAATATGAGCATTATACCTCATACATGTATTAAATGGCGGAACATATGCGTGACATGAGATACAAGACGGTCCTTTGAAAAAAAAGGCTATGAATACATTTTTTGCTCATTTGACTTTGATATAGGTTAGTGTGTGACGGTTAGAGGAAGAGGTGTGGGCAGAGAAAGATCATTAGAAGAAGAGAATCCAAGGAATGGGAGATGAGAGGACCTGTGATGTTCCCTGAAACATCTTCCTTTCGCTTTCATTGTGCCGAGACGTCAACCTCCTGACACCATGATGGACCCACATGTTCTATCCCTATAAGCCTTGTCTTCACTAATGTGTCTATTTACTATGCAAATAGCTTCAGTTTAAGGGGGCATCATTTTTATATAATACAAAAAGTGACATTCGGCAATCCCCAACAACCCTATACCTTTCTCCACTGCCTGAGGTCCCAGTTGCTAGTGTTGTAGCCCCTGTCTGTCCATTGAGCCAGTATATATGCTCTCTTAATTCTATGCAGCATCTTCTCCCCAAGGCCACTGTCCAAACTGTGCAAGATATTAAACAGTTAATGAAAATGCACAGCCTGCCTCAAAGCCATGTGCGAATTCTTCCACACATTTAGTTAAAATTGTGACCGTGAGGCTGATTCTGAGTCTGCTCCTTCATTAAACAGACTCTGAGGTTTGAGTGAAATTAACTCAGTCTTTCCCATAAAGTGCAATAAAAAATCCTTCCGCAGTAGAAGTACTCTGGGTTGTGTGGCACCTGTGGGTTTTCTTACACAACATAATTTAGTTTTTTTTTCAGTCTTCATAAAAAGCTTTTTCTGACCAAAATGATTAATTCGGTGTTTCTGAAATAAAACTGTCAGTCACACAGAGACGAAGCCGTGTGGAAAGATACTGAGGATTGTACACAGTGTCTCACTCCTGCCTCTCATGTAATATATCTATCATCTATAGATCGATTATCATCATGAGGGATGACCATAAAATCAAGTATAAATGTGAGCATTGGGTATATGAGACATGATTTAATGTTCTGATTTGCCTTTGGGTTTTCTCATAATAAGTGTGGTCGCGCGAGATTCGGTGAAAAGTTTTACATCCGTCCTGCTCTGTTTCATTTTTCTTTGAAAAGAGAAAGTGATGCAGCAGTGGTTTGCTGTCTTTCACCAGTTAAATTGTCTTCCTCATTGTTCTAAATGAAATGGAAAGTTGTGGCCGCCTGAGAGGAAGGATGAAAACATTTAGCAGTTTAAGTTTGGTCTGTTTTGCGTAATCTTTGGCAGTTGTCCTAGGAAATTCGTCAGAAAACATTTAGCCTGAGGTCTATCCTGACTAGAAAACTTTGTGTATAAAACTTTGTAGCTTGACCTGATAGGATAAGTGGTGAGAGCGGTGTGGGAAACTTCAGTAGTCACTACGGGAAGGCAAGTTCTCATCCGGCACAGCAATCCCGTCACCAATCAACAATAATTATAGGATAAGTTGTTTACTAGTTATGGTTCCTGACAAGATCTTGACTCCAGGAGGTGGAAGGTGTCCCGGTCAACAGCAGTGTTCAAACTGAGCCGGGGTTAGAGCAGTTTCAACTGGCAGGTCTGCTCAGCATGTGCAGCACAACAGCAGCTGGAAGCCGAGAGTCAGACTGAGCCGTCGGCTTCACTTAGTGGAAGTAGCATCTTGTTTTCAGCTCCTCGGCGCCTTCCTTGGTTTGTAGGAAACGAGTTTCCAGTGCAGGAAAACCAGCAGTCATGAAAAATACAAATACTAGCACATTGTGGGTTGTCTGTGGAGCAGCTAATCACGAACCATAATTACCTTTTATTGTTGGCTGGCCATAGGAAGTGTGACAGGTGCAAATATGGCCGACAGCTGCTGTTATATAAATTACAATGCAACAATAATAGTAGTTAAAACTATATTTGTATTGCACCTTCCAAAACAGCCGTTATCACATGGTTTACAGTGAGGACAAATAAAATCAAGAAACAAATCAAATAAAAAACAACCTTTTTAACTAAGGGAGACGAATAAAATAATACATCAATTGAAAAAAGTATGACAATAATAGCTAAAAACAAACAAGTAAATGCCGTTCGGTGAAAGTAAGTTTCGAGAAATGTCAACAGACCTGCTGTAATTATACAGAAGTAGGTATTGACTGCATGTTTTTTTCCCTGTAACCATGATGACAAATAGTCAATACGCTGCCTGACAGTACACTCCACTTGTTTAACATTGTATCCATGGTTACCAAGGTTCAGGAGATGTTCTCCGTCTTTTTTAGAACATGGGACAAGATGGTGAATATCTTTCGTGTGTTTCAGAGCTTGATGTTAAGAGGTCAAGAAGCCAATCAGCAGCAGTTATCAATGATACCACATGTTGTTAGGGGACATATCATCTGTTGTGTTCTATAGTATCAATGATACCTTTTAATCACAGCATTGTTAGCCAAATATACAGCGCAGAGAGCTAATGCTCTAATTACAATATCCATTATTTAATGATACACGGTAGAAAAGCTGTGGGGATATTCTCTCTAATTAATGAGTATAGGTAATAGAATAACAAATATTGTCCATCACAAAACATGTTTATGGAAAAGAGGCAGAGTATTAGTATTGAACACATGTCCCAGACTTTCACTTGATTATCACTTATATCCAGTTAATGAAGACGAGTAAAACGGTTAATGCTCGGTGGGATGGCCTTATTGATGAAGCCCTGGGTAGAAAGAGATGACACCCAATCCTCCAGATCAATGTCCCTCTCCTCTCAGCACCGATGGAATGATTGTACTATGAATCAGTAGCACAATACAGAGAGTGAATATCTCCACAGAGAAGATGAGAGGCGATGACTAACGCTTTTAATTAAAGTAGAAGATGTTGGATGATACACACAGAATTTCCAATTGTCCTCGCTGCATCAAACCTTCACATTGAGTCGTCTTCATTAAACCTTCGGCTCAGGTGTAATTTCTCTTGCTGGTAAACAAACAACCGCTCCAAAAGCTTCTGTCTCTTACCGTGAGGCGGCAAATTAATATTGGGAAAGTTTTAAAACCTGCACGTGCTCGGTCTCGTGTGACGATAAAGAGCTTCTGGCAGCGTCGAGCCTCATAAAGACTGTGGCCATCAAGGGCCCTTCTGCGTCATCTGTTGTCCCTCTCCTTACCAACCACTCAGACTAACTCACCCCCGTTATTGAAATGAAATATTTCAATTAGATTCATTTCTCCAAATGGGGACTCCTCGTTGTTTTGTCCTCACGCGTCCTCTCTCATAATCCGACTGAATGAGCGTGTGCACCACACGGCCTCGCACACCTGCACCTCCTCACACATTCTCATATTTATTTATTACACTAAGCCGTATTATTGAATGAATGCAGTGAGTACTCTCTGCTGGATCTGCTGCTGAATGCCAAGCAGTATTCTGTCAAGCCCCCTTTCTCTCTCAGTCTCCCCTGCATCCTCATTGCAGTGGCTCGCGCTCTTTCTCTGGAATCCAATAGGCATGTTGGCGAAAGCAGAAGCGAGGGGGAAGCCCAGCCCGCCAAATATTTGGGTGACTTTTGTGTTTTAGTGCGTGGCAAGCCGCCCAATGACGTGGGCTGCTTCTTCGCCGGCCCTGCTGTACAATTGTGTGATTGAGGGAGTTTCTGTATGACTAGACCTGGCTCATCATCTAGAATACTGAATGAATGAATTAATATGTAATTATAATATTATAATTTTTACTTGAATGTCTGGTAAAGCAGAACCATTAACAACTAGGTAACTAAGTTACATATTTATTTTCCCTCATTGTTTAATACAAAATTGTGAATTGGTCAATTTTAGCTCATATGTGTGAAGATAGAATTTGTATGTGGGCCATTTCAGACAATGATGCTGAACTTCTGGTTTTCTTGTGGCCCAGACAAAATGGATGTGAGTCTCCAATGGCCCACTTGGTAATTAGCAAATGTGGCCGGACAATCCCAGAAGAAATGTGGATCTGTTTTGGCAAACATGCTGCGCCTAGGCACGATGTAATCTGGATGTGAACCTAAAGTTGCCCATGTGCTAAATGGTGAATATGGAACAAATCGCTTAAATCAAAGATGGGCCACCTTTGCTTGACATGCAGTGTTGCTGTGGCCTGCTTGTGGCCCAGATCCGGCAAACAGGAGCCGACTGCCTAAGGGCCATTATTCCGAGCACTGTGTGGGCGGGTTGAGGATGTGGCAGAGTGACAGTGTGGGCCGAAATCTGGACAAAAAACAGGTTTGTTATGAGATGTGGCAAACTGTCAAACTTATTGTGTTGTCCTCACTGGGAGCAGAGTGTTGCTTCCCCTCTGGAAGACTACTTGAATGAATGAATCTCAAGCCTTATGGTTGTAACTGAATGTAACAAATATACGGCACCATCAGACCATTCAGAATTCTAATATTTGGTTCAATCTGTGTGTTTGTGTTTTTTCTTTTGACAGCCTAACTGTGAAGTCTTTGTTGGCTCTGCAAATTGGCCTCCCCTGCCTGATGCATGCATTTGATTCAGCAGGCATCAGATCGATAGGAGGCTTTTGTTGTGAGCATTCGTCTCCCTGCTTCTCTGTTAGTGAAGAAATGCTGAGTCAAGAGGCAAATAATACCACTTAGGATTGTTTCCCCAGTCTGCATTTGATTGGACCACTTAAGTGTGTGTGTGTGTGTGTGTCGGTGTGTGTGTGTGTGTGTGGCTAACTCCCAAGTGCGCTTACAATTTGATGAGTTGTTTATCTGTGGAGTGTGATGACTGGGTTTGTTCAGGTTAAATAAATTGGCTTTTATGGGCTTTTATCCCTTCCTTTCCCCTCTCAGGCTCTCAGCTCGGTCGCTCTACGTTTTTTAACATTCACTATATAAACTTCTTTATACAATCTTAGGACATTCATCGCTGCCATTACCCGTCCTCTGTTAGCAAAAATCGCAATTATCATAGGTCCCAGAAAAGGATTATCTTAACAGCGTTAAATAGACTAGACCCCAAGTCTGCCTTTTTCTAAGTGAGTCAGTGTCTGTGGGAGGTGGGCTTTCTTTGGCCACTTAAACAGGATGTTTCACAGAAGACTCCTACCACGATTTGTAACAATGTGGTCCTGTGGATTTTCATTTTGAACAATTTTTTTTATTCCTTGTCCCACCATGTTTTTGCCCTGAAGCCTTCACAGCATCAGGTCCTATTGCCTCTCAGTCTTTGAAATGAGTCTTTCCCTGAAAGTTCACGTCTTGTCTGAATTCATTTGATTATATTGTATCGGTGGCAGAATGTTTGTTTAGTTACACATTGATATGTATCAAATCGTCAGTGGAGTGTAATCCAAACATTGCACTTCAAAATTATACGTGGTACTTGCTTCAGTTATATAGTGATACAGGAAAGTTCTTCCTCCATGAGTGTAAGCACCATAACAGGAAGACAAGAATTCCAAATAGTAAACTGAAGGGGTAATGTGGCTGATTAAACCAAACATTTGTACAAAATTTGAAGAGAATTCCCTTGAGACGCTCTTGAGATATCGTGTTTACAGGAATTGAACGAACAGAAGAACAACCCCGAAAACACGACGCCTCCGGCCGCTGGCTTTCATCCTTCACTCCACTGAGTCCTGAAAACAACCCTCAAAATGATGTGTACACCGATTGAGTCTGACGTGCGTGTACACTGACATGGTAGCAACTGGCTGAATCTTTCACCAGGAGGTTTGACCACCTCTGACCTCCGACCTCTGAGGTAAAAGACAAGAATGTCAATTGTGTCTGAGAAGAATTAATAAAAGAACAAACCTCGACAGGAGCGGTCCCTTTTTTTGACATTTCCCATTCATCACCTGTTCAACAAAATACAGAACGGAACAATGGAAGGGAGGAAGGGGTCGACGGTGGAGATTATTATAGGATGCATTTAGAATACCAAATTTTGGAACAGTGGAGGGATGAGGCAGGAGTTGAGCCCTCTGCATAAATATGTAAGGCTCTTCTAGCACAGTCCATGCCCCTGGTGGCCTTACCTCACTGAACACACATGACCCCAAGGGAATGTGTTGTGTCTATTTGCGTGTCTGCTTGTTGGTCAGTCGGAGTTTGGTATCTTTGAGTGTGTGCAATTCTGTGAAGGTTGATTGAATTTAAAGGGGCTGTTGGACTCTTGGGGGATTACCTGCCATCCTAGTATCCAGCGTCTAAAGTATTTTAGAGTGGATTCGGATAAATAGGCGGATACAACAATATATGTATCTGTAGCACATATATATCACTCTCTCAGTGCCATTGTGGTTTATTTCTTTCTCATTCATTACTGGTTTTATAATGCCCACCCCCATCCAAGTCATTTATTTTTCCTTCATATCGACTAATGCTGGGTAATTTCTATCTTTCTGTCTTTCTCTTCCCCCTCACATCCTTTCCCCCCCACATCTTAACTCACTTCATTCCTGCAGACGCATTAATATCCCATCGGAAAATCACAATGCCGACGCTCCCAGACGTTGATGGGAATAGGCAGCGTGAGCCGGCGCGATATCAGGCAGCACAGACTTCTCATTACAGCGTAACAAAGCCAGGTAGGAGGAGGTGTATTAACCGTGACAATAGGGGAATTTACACCGTGTTTTGTGCGTCTTTAAACTCTCGCAGCAACAATGCGGACAAGCGTATTAAATCTTATTAAGAGCAAGACATTCATTTTTCAGACGAATCCCTCCCCGCTCACTCCCGGTGTTTTTCTTTTCCTTTTGAAAATCCAATTTTGAAGTCTTCAGTTGTTGAACGCGAGACTCTCACAACCTCCTGTGGTTTCCACAGGCAGGTTGCTTTGTTAAATTATTTCATTTTCTAATGATTTCTCTCTTTACATTCTCTATTTATCGGCTCAATTTCTCCTTTCTCTGCTTTGCTTCTCTCTCCTCTTTGCACGGCTATCCTCTACTATTTACTACCCTTGCTGTATTTCCTGTGTTCAAAGTCTATATTATCTCCTTCCATCAGCTTTCCTCCTCTTTCTGTAAATATCAGTCAACTCATCATGTCTTCCTGTCGTCATTGTTTCCTTCCATTTCAATGAAACTGCCCCGAATGACTGTAAATGTAATATATCACACTCTCTGACCTTCTCCTTTTCTCTGAGCAACTTAGTTGACACGGCGCGGCGACAGATTTCTTGGCCCTGTATCAATTAGACCAGCCAGACTGCTGAGCTCGGCTCTTTTCCTCCATGAGTTGTCAACC